>JARBWK010000009.1:112593156-112932576 GCA_030556195.1 Anolis apletophallus
TCCAATGTACACTAAATGTCTATGGGAGAAGCAAGGTGATACAGGTAAGAGGGGAGACACAGTGTAGTTCTAGTTGAGTGTAATTGTATGCTATGTCTGTCTTCATGCAGGAGCTTGGTCACTGCCTTAGCATGTGTGAAAACCTTGCCTATAAAGTTATTCTTTGCAAGGTAACTGTTTTCTTTTTGAAAACAATGCAATCACAGTTAATATTTTTGATGCAATAACTTACACTAATATCTGTTTGTTAGTTTTAGTCATTTTTTGGGGGGGAACAAATACATTTGGGGGGATTTTAAGATACTTTCCAACTCTATGTGTGTTTTAGGTGGCATTTCCCCCCAAAAAGCAATCTAACATAAAAGACAAAATGAGAAACAATACAGCAACCAGGGTACTGAGTTAATTAAAAAACAAAACAAAAACCTGTAACAAGTTACCTCTTCAAACTGCAATGGGAATGAGTAACGATTCCTGTTTAAAAGCAATTTCCCAAGCTCAGAGCTAGTTTTACTGAAGGGCCATTTTGAGAAAAGTGTGGAAACCCAAGTGGACTGCTGATAAACCTGGCTGTACACTGCTAATCTCATACACTGCAAGCCTCTTTGTTGGAAACTTGTGGGACAGGTAGAATTTCCACGAATACATGAAAGGGTCTATGGTGTGTGTTTCTGCATGCACATTCGATTAAAGCTTTAAGATGAAAAGATGTGGTTAAATGCATGCTGGAAATACTTCTGGAAAAACCATAAGCAAAAAAGCTAGATAGTGGGTATCCCTTATCCTATTGGCTTGGGACCAGAAGTGTTTTGGATTTTGGATTTTGGATTTTTCCTGGATTTTCAAATACTTGTTATTGCATATGCATACATAATGAGATAATGTGGAGGTGGGGCCCAAATATAAACACAAAAATAATTTATATTTCATATACAACTTATAAACAAAGCCTGAATGCCATTTTTAATATACTATTTTTAATAATAATATTGAGCATGAAAAGAACTTTGTGTACATTGCACTACCAGAAAGCAAAAATATCACAATCTTAGGCTGTATCACAACATTGCTTCCTCAAGCCAGATGACTAGCCAAACCCCCATCTTTCCTAGAAGGTCTGCTCTTCTGAGGTATTTGTTTAACCTGGAGTAAACCTGGATTAGATTATGGTGTCATTGGATGCCTCAGGCTAATTTATTTCCTGTTCCATATTAAAGGGCTGTGTAGATTCAGCCTTAGTCATCCATGTGAACAATTTCAGATTTGGGAGCATTTCAGATTTCAGAATTCTGGATGAGAGATGTTCAGTCTCTATGAGTTTTGGGAATGAGGCATCTACACTCCTGATAATTCTATTTCCAACTCCAGTGATTTCGAGTGAACGTTATACTGTGAGGGAGACCAGATGGATTAGTTTGAAATGTCACTTTCCACACACTGTTCTGATGTGCCATTTATATTCTTGACATTTTATCCTGTCTCAGTTCACCTTTCCTCTCCAGATTTCCTTCTCCAAATGTTCCCCTTGCTTGCACTATGTACCTCTGTCACATATCCTACAATTGTTCTGAGCGAAGAATCCCAATTAATTCTCTGTCCTCCCACATTTCCAGCAGCTTTTAAGATGTCCTATAGTTTCTCACCTTTTCTCTTTCCCACAGTTCATCCTGGTTTGCTTCATGCTGCAAACTGAGTTCAAAGTACAGAAATAGTTTACATTCAGTTAATTCAGCAGTGAGGAGAAGAGAGGAGAGGACTGACTTTTGTATTTCCCAATAGACTGAAGCAATAGCAAACTTCTGTAGTCTCTCCTAGCTTCTGTGTTCTCTCTTCAGTAATAACTTTTGATCTCTTGTATGCTGTTTTTATGCAAATGTATATTGTTTATGTAAATGTATGCTGTTTTTCTCGCCGCACTATTGTGTGCCTTTTGTGAGCCGCCCCGAGTTTTATTTATATATTTATTTATTTATATATTATCTCTTGACCATCCTAATTTTCATCTGCAAAATGCTGAAGGATATACTATTAGGAATTCACACCCTTCATCTACTATTTGCTTTTAATGCCTCTTTTTTTTGCTGGATGTGGAGCTTTATCAGTTCTGTCAGCTTTACTCATTGCCCACATTTCCTGTTCCTTCATTATTTATCTCAAGTCTGTTTCCTTACCACCCTCCCCTTTTTATGCCAGCATGGAACTTTCCATGATGACTTATGAGGGGGAATGTGGTTAGAAAATACCACTGTGTATCATGTGTTATCTTTTAACCGGAGTGTTGTGTATTCCAAACAGCTCTGAAATCACAACCTTCATAAGTTTTGTGATGTAGCTGAATATACAGTACTATGATGATGTGAGTAATGAAATCCCACCTGAAAGATAGAAGGAAAAGAGGTTTAAGTGCCTTTAAAGGAAATGATGACTTGATATGAGCCATATTGTAGCCAGCTAAGAGCCCTTCCAGACAAGCCACAAAATGTGGGATCTGTTGGGCTTTTACCAGAGCATTCCAAACAGCGCCTCCAGTAAAAGAGTATTAATTAAAAACCCCAAATTAATTAAATACCCCATTAGACCAGGGCTTTCCTGAAAGACCCTGGTATAATGGGGTACAGGGTCTGTGGGGACTGACTTCTGGGTAGTTCTGGGGTCAGACTTCACATACCTCTCAGTTTTTGGGCTCCATGTCCCAGAGAACCCCCCCCCTCCACCCCTGCCCCAGCCTTAAAAATAAACAAAACCTCACTGGGCCACCATTACGCTGCTCCGGCGGGCCTCCTGGTGCATAGAAATGATGTGGCAGGAGGTGGAGGGAGGAACAATTTATTCATGCCTCCCCCCACCTCCTGGTGCATTATTTATATGTGCCAGGAGACCTGCCAGAGCAGCATAATGGCAGCTCAGTAAGTTTTTACACTTAAAGCTTTGGGGTGGGAGTTTGGTGCCCCCATGCCATCCTAGAAGTTACCCGGACGGTATGGGGACATCCCACCTGGAAAGCCCAGTTTTTTTGAAAAGGTGTGGGGACTTAAACCTATGCCAAAGCAGGTTTCTTAAACTCACTTCAGCACGGATTTGAGCCCTGTCTGGAATTACCCCAAGGCTTCTTGGAGAGACCATCGTGGACTGAGGAATAAGAGAAAGTTGAGGTGGAGATATAAGATGGGAGACTAGAAGAACTCACTTAACTGTTTGCATTCCCTACAACATTTCACAGATGAAACCCAGAACGTATGGCCAAATAGCATTAGAATGTGGCCAAGAAAGCAAAAGGTCTCAATGATCAAGAACATACAAGAGGATGCAGGAGTTTGCTTTTTGCCTCAACCAATTGGGAAGGGCAAGATTCTTCTCCTCCTCTCCTCTCCCATTGCTGAATTAACAAAGTGCAAATTACTTTTGTACTTTGAATTTGGTTTGCAGCAATTGAAGTAAGCTAAGAAGGAAAGTGGGAGGAGAAGGAAATGAGGGACATTTTAAAAGCATCTGAAAATTGGGATGACCGATTAATAAGGACTGCATAATTGGGATAGTGGGAGGGAGAATGGAGGAGAAGGGAGGCTACACCTGAGAGTTCCCATGCCTTCTGATTATTTAGATATCTAATCTCACTTGCTTGGCTGCTGTGTAGAGCTACATCTTGTTGTCTGTCTTCCAAATTTCTCATCAGGGAAGTTCAATTATGCATACATAGAAATAAATATATTTAACCCAAAATCATTAGCATATAAACTATGTGCTCTGCCACTGAGCTACTACACTTCCTAATTATTAAAATTTACCTACCTTCCTTAATTTATTCCAGGTTTCTTAACAAAGATTTGATTGTTTACTTGCACTCAACTATTGGGACCATTAATCTAAAGAGAAGTTAGGCTAGTGTTTGCCTGGAACACAACATGCTTTGGGCAGTTAAGAATATCCCTTGATGCTTTAAGCAGTTGGTTAATTCCTGTAAATTAGGGTAGTTCTTTCTGCTTATGGGAGCAGAAAATAACTGTGCTGTGGGTGTATATGCAGTGAACATGAAACAGGTTGTTATTATGAATCTCTAAGGAGTTATTGTCAATTTTGATGCCAAAGTAGCACTAGATTTATATGTTGACCTATATCATTTGACATTCTGCTCAGGAATGGGACACCTTGTAAAATTCTGAACAGAATTTCAGACCAGTTAAGGCTGTAGTATAGTACTGAATAACTTATGAGTCAGTTTCATTGAATTCAAAGAGGCTTACTAAACATGCATTTGATTGCACTATTAATAACCTGATATTATTAGGACATTGTCAGTAACAGTTCATATGACCGAGATTATGCCCCTGGCTACGTGACAAATTCAGCACACATTGTACTTGGTTGTTTATCTGATTGATTAATTACCACACTCTCTGGCCAGATTGATATACTGTGACGTAATGGAGTGAATGATTTCTTTCATGTAACCTTGGTTACATAGCCATGCCCCCCAACATTTCACAGATGGAAACTGGGATACATACAGTCACCCAAATGTGGCAAGATTACACAGGTTAATGAGAAAGAACATAGAAGCTAGTGGAACCTGCAATAGTTTGTATTTGCCAGAGCCTACTGGGAAGGCCACAATTATATCCCTTTCTTTCCTCTCTCCTCCTTTTTGTTGTGTTAAATGGGTACAACCTATATCAACACTTTGAAGTCAATTTGTAGTAGTAGAAGTAACCCAAGAACAAGGAGGGCAAGCAGTAGCAGCAGCAGAAGGAGAGCAAAACTGGGGTTGCTTATACACAGCCACTTAATCCAGATTAGAATGTGGATTAAAGAGATCCAGTTCCACCTCTGAAAGTTTCCAGAGAAACCCTTGAACCATAAAGAAGCACCAGCAGATTCCACAAAACTCCCCTCAATCCAACATTTCAAAAATCCTTTTCCCCCTCCCCTTTGAGCAAAAGCAGCCCATTGGGTGAAAATCAGTGATGGGAATCAGGGCAGGGGGAAAGGAAAAATGGGCAAGTGATTTCCTCTCATGGAAAAGGTGTTTGTTACCTTCCTGAAAGTGTCATATTCTGATCCTGTATTCAAGTGGTTGCGCTATTTACATGAGCACTTCACAGGTTGCTCCCAAATTCCTCCTTTGCAGTGACCCTACACTGCTCAGCTGCAGCAAATTATATTGCTGTTTTTGGACTTAGCATAGAGGTGTTTTTTTAAATGAGCTGTATCAGGCTAAATGTGAGCTCCACTGCACATGAGGGGTCTGCATTTTCTGGACACCCGCTTTTATCCCAGTTATTTCCAGATTTTCAGGCCTGTGTAGATAAACTCTGGGACATTTTATAAGCAGCTGAAAGAATTGGACAGTAGGTATAATAAAACTACTGTATAGGGCTTGCTATTATTTACAGTTTCAGATGTTCATGGGGTGGTGGTGGCATGTGTGAGTGGATGTGTGAGTGTTGGAATACAAAAAATTCTACTGTACTCCATAAAATTAACAAATAGTGTAACTTTTTTCAAGCTTACTATTAAAGAGACAGAATGGGTCAGATAAAAGAAAATATTAAATTCTAACCTAAATTCACCGAGCAACCCTGCAACCAGAACTCTTAGTTAGATGGATCTGCTCTTTCTACTAGATGTTCTATATGAGTAATTCTTTACTAAATCTGCTCTTTGCCATTGTGATGTTTCTCTGTATATAAAGCTTTAAAAGAGGGGATGTGATTTATTATCTCTTTTCTTCTGAAAGCATGGTTAGGAGGTGTTTCCCCCGACCTCTCTCATAATGCAGGCTTTGGAGCTGAGTCAATGTGCCATGCTCATAGGGCAATGAATCAGTTAGTGTTTTCTACTCTTTGGTACTAATAATGAAGCCAGCTCAAAAGGAACATGAATCTTTGATGTTACCTAGATAACAGAGCCAAGAGATGGGCTGCAAAAAGAACTGACAAATTCTCCTCCCAAAAGTCATTAGAGCTATAGGCAGCCCTTTTTTCTGCCTAGACCAAGAACCTATTTGCATGGGCATTTTTGCCCTGTTTGCTGCTTTTATGTGTGGTTTGGATGGGGCTTGCTGTGTGCCATCACATAATGATGCATGGCAGGCCCCTCCCACATTCTTCCCAAAGAGGATGGGAAATGCTGAAAGGCGCTTTCTCCTCTACTACAGGGAGGAAAGTGTTGTTTGGGTAGCACAGATGGAGCTAATAACAGTTTCCTCTTCTTTTGCCATGTGATGGCAGAAAGGACGGAAGGGCAATGGGGCTGTTTGATTCCCCCCCCCCCCCCAAACAGATCTCTTTGACCCAGTTACGACTGGGGGATGGGGAGGGAAGAAATCTGCGCTGAGCAAGAGGAGGGACTGAGATCTGGAGGAGCCTTGCTGATCAGAAGGAAATCTTGGCGCTTTGGAAGCCAGGGGCCGAGATTAGGAGGCGATTTCCTTCTTTCCCCAAGGCCCGCCCTCTGCTTGGGAGGGAGAGCCTTGGGGAACAGGAGGAAATCTCAGCCCCTGGCTTCCAAAGCATGATAGCTCATTGGCTGGAGGAAATCAGGTGGCTGCTTGCAAACCACCTGAATGCAACCAGCCACTGATGGAAGGCTCCAGGAAAAGGGCGGAAATGACACCCTTTCCGATAATGGCGGATGGAGCTTCGGTACCCATTCTGAGTACTCCTTCCCTAAGAAAACCTTATGAAATTAATGTAGCTGGTGTAAATTACAAGGTGTTTTGAAGGCACACACACATTGATCAAAGTGTTGAAAAATTATATATTTGAAATTTGTCCAATTTGCTTGATAGAATCACTAAACAAAGCCAATATGAAATTTAAAATTTTATCAAGCCTTCACTGCTATTGAATGTGGCCAACATTTTTGCTTTTTCATCCATATGTAATATCAAGGGCTTGTCATACATTAAATAAATATAGAGCTGCATTAAATAAATCATTTAGATTCTGGACAATCTCTTTATTCTATCTGATTTATTCTATCTGATTGTCCCTTCCATAGCTTAGTTTTATTCTACATCCACCAATTTTCCCACTAGGCATCCTAGATCTGATGTACTTAAAGAAATCCTTATGGCTTGTCAGCATGCATTTGCCTCTTCGTTCTTCAAATTTGCTCCTAGGCCTCTTTTAAATCTCTAATTTACATCTTGCCTGCCAAAGTTGCTCCTTTCTATTATTGTCATTTGGCCTGGATATCCAATTTCTTCTTTATATGGGGACCTTCTTTGCCTGCATTCATTCTGATATCTATTCATACTGTAGGGTTTTTTGAACACGCTTTCTGCTTTTCAGGAGGTATGTGCAGGTTTCTTGACTGAATTAAGATGCTATTTGAAAACCTTCAGGATAGGTTTCTGGGGCTTAATCTTTTAAAACATTTTATACCTTGACTTCTGTTAATGTTATTTTGAAGTCATTGATCCCAACATCTCCCCACTGTGAAGGTTTAGCTAAGAACTCAGAACTTGATATTACTTTAATCACATAGTTGGCAACTACTTTTCTTTAAAAATAAAATATCATTACTAGGTAGAGTGGGTGAGTTTTAGTTAGATCTGCAATACTTTGGGAGGGAAGTTCTAACATCCCCTCTGCCATAATCCAACTAGGACCATCACACCACATTGAACACATCTGAACACATTAAAATTTGGAAGCTTAGTGGGGTTAGGCCTGGTTACTTCTGCATGGGAGAATTTCAGAGAATATCAAGGAAAAGTCCTACCTGAAACTTTTGGAAAGCCACTACCAATCAGAGCATTTCTTCATGTATGCAAAAATCAACAGCATTTCTTAGCATTCCTTACCTTAGGAAACCCTATGATATTCATAGGGTTGATGCAAATCAATAGGCAAACTTGAACGTGCAAGTAGACAACCAGAGAGTGAAATATATAAAATATAGAAGTATGACATCCATTTTTGTTCAGATTTAATAAATATGAATTGCATTGATCTGAAACAAGAAATTCAAAATTAATACATAATGTAGTCTGGAGTTCTATTATGTATTTTTAATTCAACACTATTTTGCTAAAAACTGGAGAGAAAGGGAAGATTTACCCTACCTACCAAAGTGGTGAGATACTCATGCCTTTCAGGATGCAAGGAAATACAATGGCAACCAGTTATCAGTTGTTTTCATAACTGAAATCCAAAAGTGATGTTGTGATTAAAGTAGAATATTAAGTAAACAAACAATGAACTGAATTATGAACTTTTCCAGAAGAAATGATTAGTGAAAATAATTTTAAATGTAAATTTTTATTTATTTATTTAATTTATATTCCACTTGTCTTCCAGAACAGGATGCAAGGTGGTTTCCAAAAACAATGAGATAAAAACATGTAGTGCACAATGTAAAAACAAAATATTTAAAAATAATTAAAAACATATGAAATATTGGCAGTACTTTATTTTTAACCCACCCTCTCTTCCCAAAAGTTATATAAAATATCAAAATGGGTACATCTTTATTCATATGTTCCAGAGCAATTCCCTACTAATTTCTACCTAGCATTTGTGCCCCATAAGTGGACTATCACATGAGTGAATTTCCCAAACAAGTGCTCTTTTAGTCTTAGCCTTCAGTCAGACCTGACATCTGTTACAGTTTTTTTTAACATGGCTTGTTATTATAAAACTCAAGGTAACCAGGTGCTAGAATGTTTAAGTTCCAGGATGCCATACTTCTACATTTATCAAGGCTGCTTTAGTTTTTCGGCTTAATTTAAGAAAATAATTTAATTTACTGTGTAGAAACAATAATTACTGCATTGCACTGTATGTGGATCACATCATAGGGCAATCATGAAATACTTAAGTGCCAAAGTGAATAGTTTATATTGCCATTTAACCTCCGAAATAATGAGACCACATAGCAATATGGGTTTAATATGAGCAACTTTTATCAATGTTACCTATTTCACCTTTTGTGACTTGCATAGAGTGTAGGAACTTGGTGTGGATTAAGCCGAGGCAGCGGCCTTCTAAGACCTACTCCTCGGCTAACTTGGACAAAACACCTGGTTTCCTGGATCGTAGAATCATAGAGTTGGAAGAGACTTCATGGGCCATCCAGTCCAACCCACTGCTAAGGAGCAGGAAAATTGCATTCAAAGCACCTCCAACAGATGACCACCCAACTGTACTGTTTCCAGGGCAGCTGATCAGGGGAACTCTGACCCAACTCAGCAGGATTTATTAAGGCCAGAACTCTTCACACTCAAAGGCTATTTCCGTTCACCCACAACTTGGTTATTTAAACCACAGGTGAGGGTTTCTGTTCCTGGCCTACATCAGAAAGAGGTGCCTTAGGTGTACACCAAAATGTAAACCTATTGCTGTTTTCCGCATGATGGCCTATTTAAAACCCACAATTCCAATCTGCCCTTTGAAACAGTATAGGCTAGGTGACACCCCCCCCCCCCTATAACATAGAGGGGAAAAACTTCCCAGAGGCAACCAAATAATTATACTGTTAAGCGAGAGGAAGCGTGGGTCAGTGTCAAGCTTGGAATGAGCTCCAGGGGTGGGCTATACCAGCCACACCCCATTGGAAATAGCTCCAATTGGAACTATTTCCAGGTCTCTCCTGGCGGAGAGGTGACACCATCAGTTACCACACTGGGTGTCACCAATCCTAAGATCACCACTGACTGATCTTAGGATCAGCCAGTTGGGAAGGGGCTTTTGTTGGTGTGGAAGAATGAATGGGATACCAACCTCTACAATAGTAAAAAAAAAAGGCATGCTCAGGTATGAGGCTGACTTACTCCTGCATATAACACTAATGGAATGATCATTACACATGCATAATAAATCTTATTCCATTAGTAGCAGACATATATTACAGAAGCTGCTACAGTGCAGAACAGGAGCATGCATTTGCAAACTTTAAACATATTATAGGAAACTGTAATGGTAATTTGGACATAAAAGTTCTGAATACTTTCATTCAAAATCTGTCAAGGTTTCCCCTCTGAAGTGGCTATAAGTCCAAAGAGTGCACTTATATGACAAAAATAGTACCATGTTTGGTTTCAATGCTGCCATGGAGTATGAAACTGGAGGTTTTCAAGCAGAGGTTGGATAGCCATCTGCTGGGAATGCTTTGTTTGTACTTTTTCTGCATGGCAGGGGGTTGGACTGGATGTCCCTTGTGGCCTCTTCAAAATCTATGACTCTATGTTTCAATGAGTCTATGTTTCACTTCGGTCCGAAGAGGCCAACCTGTTGGTAGTACCATCTGTAAAGTCGGCACATCTAACATCGACCCGCCGGAGGGCGTTCTCTATTATAGCTCCCACACTATGGAACGCCCTCCCGGCCGAAGCCAGAGCCCTGAGAGATCTGCTGCCATTTAGACGGGCCTGCAAAACTCATTTGTTTAGGCAGGCCTTCGCGAGTAGGCCTCGTCTATACTCTCTGGGCTGTGATATCTCCTGCTGCTCAATTGTTATATTGCATTTTGCTGTTTAATTGTTTTAACTGTTTTTAACTGTTTTTATGTTTTAACCTGTGGCGTTGTGCCACTGGCTCTGTGAGCCGCGAGCCCCGGGAGTCGGCGGCAAAGAAGCCCCAATAAATAAATAAATAAATAAATAAATGAGCAGCACAAAAAATCAGAGTCAAATGCAAATTGACAAATCAGGCCCCAAGGAAAAAGACAGTAGAGGCAGGATTTGCACAGTCCTAATTTTAATATATGTATTAGCCAGGAGGTCCTATTACATTTTGTCAAACGTATTAGTGAGTAAAAATGCATTGAATAATTTATGTTTATTTATGCCATATTATATTAAGTTCAATTAAGTACTAACTACCAAGTTCCACCATCTCCCTAATCTAGAAATGCCAGTATTATGAGATCCTAGCTCTTTCTAATTCTCCAGTTCACTATTAGATGGATTTTTTAAAAATCACATGGGGATGACAATACTAATCCAGAGTCCATTCACAGCATTCTGTCTAAAAGCTTCTTAAGATGGTCTATCAGGCAAAGAAAAAATGTTGTTCGTAAATCCAGCACAAACCAATTATCTGGCTAACAAGGAATATAAAAAAGGATGGTGTGAAGGACTTTGTGGGGTGAAAATTAGACAATGTTCTAAGTGTCCATGGTGCAAGTGAGTGTAGGGGGAAGAATTTACACCCTCATTTGGAACATAATTCCTATTTAACACGAATGAGTATGGAGAGTCCATTAGTGTCTCTACTTAGGAAGAGCCTTCAATTTTGAGAGTAGTCTTTTGTCAATGGCAGAAAACCTCAAGGACTGGTTTGTGCTAACACTAGCAATTCTCTGTGTAGCAAAACCCTAATTGCTTTGTGATATTGTTGCTAATTGCTATCAAGACTTCAACCTACACACGGGAGATCTCCATGACATCCTGCAATTGATATCCCTGCTGAAGACTTGCAGATTCAAGGACATGGTTTCCATGGGTGAATCTTTCCGATCCATTGTAATGTAGTCCTCCTATTTTGCTACTGCTCTCTATCTTACCAAGCACAATCATAATTTCTAATGGGTCACATTTTCTCATATCTCCAAACTTCTAATTTGACCATTTTGTTTTCTAGGGTGTGCTCATGCCCTTGGAACAATTTTTTTTGTCTTTTTGGCAGTCCATGAAATTTACAGAGCTTTCCTATGGCACCACATTTTTTCACTGTCCTCACCACTTCATGCTGGGGTAAATCCTTACATACTGTATTCTAGCAGTCTGGATTTAAATGTGAGAAAAAAATATTTGTAATAGAGAGCTTATTAAACAGCTTCTTCTATGTAAATTAGGCTAGAATGTCATGTGTAACCATTGAGATCAGTCATCTTTCCACTACCCCCACAAGAATGACATCATCATGTTAATTTCTATAAAAAAAACTTTCTTGAAGGATGGAGATAAGGCAATGTGTGACCTCTCTGTAGAGGTAATTACATATTCAAGACATTTTTTGAATGGTAGAGAGAATAAGTCCATCCCATCACTGAAGTAAAGGTAAAGTTTCCCCTGACAGTGTCTGACTCTGGAGGGTTGATGCTCATTTCCATTTTTAAACTAAAGAGCTGGCGTTATCCGTAGACACCTCCAAGATCATGTGGCCAGTATGACTGCATGGAGTGCCATTGAAGTGATACCTATTGATCTACTCACATTTGCATGTTTTCGAACTGCTAGGTTGGCAGAAGCTGGGCCTGACAGTGGGAGCTCACCCCGCTCCCCGGATTTGAACAGCCAACCTTTTGTTCGACAGGTTCAGCAGCTCAGTGGTTTAACCTGCTGTGCCACCTGGAGGCCCTTCATTGATGATACTTAAACTGTGATAGGCATTACCTGAAGTGTTCTTTGAATTTGGTCAACATGCACACAGTGAGAGTTCCTCCCAAAATCTTACTCCAATATCCCCTTTGTATGAAATGGTGGCAGTTTCTTTACTTGCCTTATAGAGGAGAATATCAATGAATCATATACCTTCTCAACATCACACAGATGTAAACCAGAATGCATGCAGTAATTGGCCATGCAATATCAGAGTGGTCAGGATGGCAAAATATATAAATGAGCTGGAACATACCAAGTCAGGAGATGCTGCAGCAGTTTACCTTTGCCTGAGGCTACTGGGAAGGGCAAGATTCCCTTTCCTTTCCTGCGGAGTTACTGAATATAAACTTTGAATTCAGCTTGTAGCAACAGAATTAACTCGAAGACAAAGGGGGAAGGTGGGAGGCAGAGAGATCTATTAGGACAATTCAAAGGCAGCTGAAAATGTGAGACAGCAGAGAATTAACTGGGACTGTGAAATCATAGCGTTTTAAAGATCTGAACGTGGCCTGCCAATCTTGCACAGTCCAAGCACAAGTGTTGTCACCTCCCATGTTTGCCAGGCAGATAGTGCAGCTCTTTTTAGCTGCTCCACTCAAAGCACTTTTTATGGAGTGGGAAATTTCCTTCAAGTCCATTTTAATCATCCAGGCAACTGAAGGGTTTGGTGTGAATTCACCCTGAGACAATTATTAATTTTTCATAAAAGTTTCATAAATATTTTATCTACATTCATCATCCCACATTTTCAGGTTAAGCATACATAAAAAATAGTGAACAGTATATGTTTTATTACCTGCTGAGACAACTTCTCCATCAGGTTCTGCCAGAAATTGACCATGAAAATTCTCTGGAGGACCTAGAGATTCCTAGAAAAGTGTTCCCTTGGTTAAAAAATACCATTCGTGATTTGTCTTTATATTCACCCTAGCTGTACCCGGCACGCGTTGCTGTGCCCTATTTAGATCACCATTCTGAGATGACCTAGAGATTCCTAGAAAGTCTATTTGTAAGGGTTGGAATTGATGTTAGTTATGGTCTTGGTGGGGTCATGGCTGTGTCGTTGTGGGTTGTTCTGGTGGGTGGGATGTTGAAGTCCTGTGGAGTTGTCAGTGTGTTGTGTTGAAGGAAGGAATGGCATACAAATGGGTTGAGCAGTAGATGCAAGGTTGCGTTATGTGCGTATTGTATTGTGTGTAGGTATTACTTTTTTGATGAGTTAGTGGGTGTGTGGTGGCATTGTGGGTGGTAGTATGTTGTGGAATGCTTGTGTGGGTGGGGTGTTTTGGGTATTTGTGTGTGTTTGTAGAGTTTCAGTGCAGTGTTGTGTTGTGTTGTGGTTGGAGTATAGGTGGAGTTGGTTTTTGTTTGTGGTGGTGGTAGGTGTTGTGTGTGCAGGGTCCCGTAAGGTTGGGGGGATGGGTTGTGATAGGAAGTTGTGTTGTGTTGTGTGGGTAGGAATTGCTGGAGTATTGTGCCTGGGACATGTGTGTATTTGGAGGTGTGTGTGGTGGCGAGTAGTGAGTGCAGTCCTGGGTTTTGTGTTGGGGAAGTTGTCAGGTATTTGTGGGGTGTATTTTGTGTGTGTTGTGGTGACATAGTTGTCTCAGTCTGGCTTTGTGCTGGTTGTAATGTGGAGGGGGTGTTGCTTTTGCAAGTGGTGTTTGTTGTGAATTTTGGTTGGGGTGGGTTTTTATGTTGCAGTATTGTTTTGGGTGGGGGTGCAAGTTTGTGTTATTCCGGCAGTATGTGTTTGTCAGTGGTGCCTGTGTCCCTGGTGCCCTATTTGTGTTAGTGTTATGTCTTCCTGGTAGTTGTTATGTCCGCCTGTGTTAGTTGGTTGTACTGTGTAGGTTTCTGTTTAGCAGTGGTATGTATGTGTTGTGTGTGTTGTGTGTCTGTTGTGTTGTGGGTCTGTAAAGGTAGGCATCGCGAGTTGTGTGGCTGTCATGTGTGATATTTTGTGCTGGCTTGGTCTTTTGGATTGTGTTTCTCGAGTGTGGGAACCTGCTCCCTCCTAGAGCTTGGCCTTGACAGTTTAACCCACAAACACCAACTGACTAAACTCAAATCACTCAGCATTCTAACCTAGCCTTGGCTGGCTCCGCCCACCGTTACTATGGGAACTCAATCTCCCTGCATTTTGTGTGGGCCGATGTTGGCCAATGGGATTCGCTGGCGGCCGCAGAGGACGCTGGGAAATGTAGTTTTTATTGTTGTTTTGGGGGCCTTCTTCTTTTTTTGGGGGAGTTTCTTTGCTAAAAACCTTCCTTGCCTGAGGCCTATTTTTGTTGGCAAGTTTGGTGTCTCTGCCTTGGAAGGTTTCTTTGCCTCTGGCAGTCGTTCGCTGACGGGTCTTCTTTTATATATATAGATTATCCCACTTTCACTCTCGTGAAAATGGTGGACTGACTGTAATACATTTTAATTTATTACAGTGGTGCAATGGGTTAAACCCTTGTGTCAGCAGGACTAAAGACTGACAAGCCAGAGGTTTGAATTTGGGGAGAGAGCTGTTGAGCTCCTTCTGACAGCTCCAGCTCCCCATGCAGAGACATGAGAGAAGCCTACCACAAGGATGGTCAAACATCAATACATCCAGGCATCCCCTGGGCGACATCCTTGCAGATGGCCATATTCTCTCACACCAGAAGCAACTTGCAGTTTCTCAAGTTGTTCCTGACACATACACACACACACACACAAATCAAATCCCATTATTTCATTTTACCCCATTTTCCCCTTTAAAACAAAAGGGCTTTCATAACTAGCTGTGTGTACATGAAAAGAGTTCCAGATCCAGACTTCATCTTCCCTCAATATTTTCTTTAATGATGAGAGTATCCGAAATTAGTGATTTGAATTAATGATAAAATGTGAACATCCCCTTATTTCCTGCTCCTCCACCAAGATATCAGGCTTTTGTTGAGGAAATTAAGGCACCATCTTTATTGGCTGTTAAATGAAAGGCTTGTTTTAAAAATAGTAGTCTATATACTCTCTGATCGCTTTTGTTTTCCAAATCACATAACTTCCTGCATGAAGTCATCCTTTCTCACTGTTCTCTCTTTTCCCTTGCCTTTGCTTATGGCCGGCTTTTCCCGTAGCATTTCTCTCTCGAGGTCTCTCACTTGGTGATGAATGAGTTTCATTCATCTTTCTCTCTGGAGTTTGTGAAAAGCTTTAGACTTCGCTTGCTCCCATTTTTGTAAGCCCAGTATTCATTTCCATGGTGACAGAGATAGAAGGGGGTGGCGGAGTGGGTGGCAGTGGGTTCAGAGGTCAAGAGTGGCCACTTTCTGAATTAAAGCTTTGAATTCCATTAGAGGCGGCACAATGGAACTTGGAGTAACTCTCCAAGAAATTGGCTGTCAAAGGAATCAAAGCAAAGAGGGAGGGAGGAGACAAAGTGGGGACGGGATCAGTGAGAGAAAACGTAAGCCCTTACCATCTCTGTCAGGATTACATTTGGTGACTTAATAAAGTGGTGATTCATTTGTGTCGCCATGCGCCATGTTTCTGTGGATGCACTCTCAAGTGTGTTCACATGTAATGGAGAATTGCTCATCAGCATTGCTAAGGAGTCCCGCTTCTCTAGTGAAGAGTAATACAGATGGAGCAATGTGAACAAATTCAGTTTGGTTTCAGCACAGATAACATAAGCAGCTCACTTTTCAGAAATTAAAGAAGCCCATAGTTGGGTCTGTGCTCTGTAGAAGTGAAGACGCATTTTGTACAAAATGGCATGGACTGCAGTTGTGTCTGTGCTACATGTAAGAAATAGTAGCCAACTGAAAAGGTTAGCATTTGCTGCTTGTAAGAAGAGGAATGCATATGGGAAATTTATAGTTTTGGAGGGCTTCTCCAGTTTCTATGCTTTAGATGTGAGATATAATTTAATTAAAGTATCTATAAACATGCTCTTTCATCTTCATTCACTGTAGATAGAAGAGAGAAGTCGATTGTGGGACATAGCATGGCATGATTTCAATTTTTGTGCTTTCTTTTTCTTCTTCTTGCACTTATTCCCATTTTGTAAAAGGCACTTATGGTACTTTCATTCCCCAGACTTTAATTTTGCTGGTGGCTAGTTCTGTGTATGCATGCACATGTGTATGTATGTATAGGCTTTTGTAATGCACTCATTAGGAAGTGACTTCATTTCATTTTCCCTTCTCTAGAAAATCAAAGTTGTATTTATTTAAATTTAAGTAAAAATTGTGTTTGTTCATTCTTTCTTAAGTAAACAAGAAAGCTTTCAAAGGGCCCTTTCACACAACCATATAACCTAGAATATCAAGGCAATTAATCCACATTATCTGTTTTGAACTGAATTATCTGAGTCCACACTATCATATAATCCAGTTCAATGTGCATTTTATACAGCTGTGGAGAAGGGGCCACCCTGGCCTCACATCGGGAGGCATGGAGATGCACTATCTATAATGCTGTGGCCTCTTTCGAGAAGACATTCTGAATGGGTCTTGAAGCGAAACGACAACGCAGAAAGAATTGCAACTTGGAAACAACATCACTCAAGAAGACTTTCTGCTGTGCTTTCTGCAACCGAACATGCCTATCTCAGATTGGCCTTTTTAGTCATCAACGCACTTGTAAAAAGCATGGGATGAGTCCTTCCTAAGAATCTTTGTTTGTGAAGTAATGCCAAGAGGAGAAGTGGCCAAAGATAGAAGTATCTGAATTATTTGTTGCCTGTGCAGATTTAGGGAAGATACTAATTGCTGTAGGAGGGAGGTTTGATGATTGAGGTACACATGAGCAAAACTGGAGAAATAGATTGTTTACAAGAATATCTAAAGCAAAAATCACCTGACTACCTTTGCAATCCAAGATACAAACTTCCACAAAGTTGGTGAAGTATTTTCTAATCAGAACTGGCCTCAGGCATTTTATGGAGCTTATTTTCCACAGGCTATTTCCTGTGCATTAAGAACCACACCAGAGGCTGTTTTAGAGGCACCCTGGATTTTAGAGGTCAGGCACATGGTGAAAAGGGACATATTTTTGTCATAGATGTTGGAATGGATTGGGAATGCTTGCTTCTTAAAATGACATCTTGTTTCCCTGAGTCAATGACCTCTTCTCTGGAATTGTACTCTCACATCCCAAGCACCTTGCAGCATAAAAATGAATTATTTCTAATTTCACATCTCCCCATTCTGTCTTCCCTCTTGGAAAAGTGTCAGCAGTCCAGCTCCCCAAGTATTCCTTCACTTACTGTATATGCTGAAAATAAGCCGACCACCTGCTCCCTCGACCCGTGCCCCTCCACGCTGATTCGAGCTTGCGTGGAGGGGTTACGAGGCCCTCTGTTGAAGATAGTCAACTGCTCCCTTGAGCAAGGGGCTTTTCCAGAGGAGCTAAAGAGGCGGTGGTCAGTCCATGGCTGACGAAGCCTGGATTAGACCCCGCGGATCCCTCCAATTACCGCCCAGTGTCGAATCTTCCGTACCTGGGCAAGGTGATTGAGAGGGTAGCAATGGACCAGCTGCAGACCTTCTTGGATGACGCAACCTGGCTAGACCCCTTCCAGTCCGGCTTCCGTTCAGGCCATGGGACGGAGACTGTCTTGGTCTCCATCACAGATCTACTCCGCTGCCATTTGGACCGAGGTGGATCGGCGCTGCTCGTGTTATTGGATCTCACGGCAGCGTTTGATACCGTCAATTATCAACTTTTGATACACCGCCTGGCGGTGGCGGGGGTGAGGGGGACCGCCCTCAACTGGCTGTCCTCCTTCCTCCAACGCCGCCAACAGCGTGTGAAGTGCGGGGGTGGTCTCCGGGGGCTCCCCGCGGAGCTGCGGGGTGCCTCAGGGGCTATCCTCTCCCGCTATTATTCAACATCTATATGCGACCACTCGCCCAACTGGTGCGGAGTTTTGGGCTGGAGTGTCATCAGTACGCTGATGATACCCAGCTCATTCTGAGGTTGGACCCCGGGGCATTCCCTGTACCCGATAATTTCCATCTTTGCCTTTAAGCCGTAACTGGATGGCTGCGAGCCAGTAAGTTGAAGGTGAACCCGGCGAAGACAGAGATCTTGTGGGTGGGCCGCCCGGGGGGGGGGGGGTAGCGACCCAGTTGCCAACTTTCGATGGTGTGGCCCTCTGCCCTCAGCCATCGGTAAAAAGTCTAGGGGTCCGACTGGACGCCCACCTGTCCATGGAGGAGCAGATCGGCTGCACCTGCAGGACAGCATTCTTCCATCTCCGGTTGGCTAAACGCCTGGCTCCCTACCTCTCCCAACGCGACCTGGCTACGGTGATCCAAGCCACGGTCATCTCGAGGCTTGATTACTGTAATGCGCTCTACATTGGCCTTCCCTTGTCGATGATCCGGAAGCTTAAGCTGGTGCAGCACGCCGCAGCTTGCCTCCTCCTGGGTGCTGCAAGATCTGACCGAGCGACTCCACTCTTGCGCGAGCTGCACTGGCTTCCGATTGAATTCCGGGTCCTCTTCAAGGTGTTAGTCCTCACTTTCAAGGCCATCTATGGTTTGGGGCCTGTGTACTTGAGGGAGCGACTTACCCCCTATATGCCTGCGAGATCACTACGCTCCGAGGAGCTCAACCTCCTTGTGGTGCCTCCCCTCGGAACCTGCCGACTAGCCACTACACGGCGGAGGGCATTCTCTGTAGCCGCCCCAAATCTCTGGAATGGCCTCCCGGAGGAGATCCGCGCCATCCGCGCTCTCCTGCCCTTTCGCAAGGCCTTGAAGACTTGGCTTTTTAGGAAGGCGTTCGGCTCTTAATTCAACCACATTGCCCGCTTGCCGCCTATGGTTCCCCCCAGGTTTTTTATCCCGTCCCCCCAGCCTTTGCTGAAGGTTGTGCTCTTAATATGTTTTAATCTGTTGTGATGTGTAATATGTTTTTAACTGCTTAATTGTTTTATTTCTCGGTGTTTTTGCTTCTTTGTAAACCGCTCTGAGCTCCGGAGTGAGCGGTATACTAAATCGAAGTTAATAAATAAATAAAATAAATAAAATAGCAAGTTTTTCATCCAATTTGGCGAAAAACCGGTCATGTGACTGTGGTTATTCAAATATGCATTTGGGCCATATCACTCACTAAACCTCCACCTCTCCTGAGTAGGCAGAGGTAGTCCTGATTAATCCTTTGCTGTTCCACTTTTTCAACTGTTTTTTTAAAATCCAATTTCTTTTGTCTCCTCCCATTGTTCCCATTATCCTCAGCTTACTTTAGTGGCTCCAGACTGATTACAAAGTGTAAAAGCATGATATGGAGGAGGGGGGCAAAATATTGCAAAACTTTTATTTTATGCAGTAAACAATGGATACTGAATTCATTAAAATGCATATGTCTAAAGACACTATAATGACACCTTCATTTTTGATGGTTCAATATACATAAACTTTGTTTCATGCACATAATTATTAAAAATAGTGTGTATAAAATTACCTTCTGGCTGTGTATCTAAGGTATACATGAAACATAAATGATTTTCATGCTTCGACTTGGGTCCCATTATGCCATTATGAACCTATATGGATGCAGGGATTCCAAAATTTCCGGGGGGGGGGGGGTCAAAATCCCAAACACTTTTGGTCCCATACATTTTGGATGAAGGATATTCAACCTGTGGTATCCTCTCCCCCATACATTTACTGAGCAACTCTGTGTACACAGAGGCCATATGTCTACAGCTTTTGTGTATTCAAGCTTTGCGAATACAGAGCTGATCCTGCTAGGATATGTCAAACATGTTTAAAGCACTAAATATTACTTTATTCAGGTGACAATGCTGGTTATGGCCAACTGGGAGTTGGCATTACATGCATAATTTACCTATTCTACAAAGCACACTGTAATGTTGATTCACCCTTCCCCTGCATTTGGTGACTGGAAGACAAAACGTCTTCTGGCAACGAGAGGATGCCTTATGATGGAATTGAAAGTGAGCTGCAGAAGAGCAGGGCAGCAGGGGACAGCACACTGGAGGGAAAACAATGTCCAGCAATGTGTATAAAACACTGATTCATTGTGGCACTATCCAAGCAGGGGCTGATAGCTACAAGGAAATGGCTGTTTGCTAGATATCTTTAATAGCCCTTGCTGCACCAGAGCAAGAAAGCAAGAGAGAGAAGGGGAGGGGGTACCTTTTTTAAATATTCTTCTTAGCAGATGCCTAACTATGGCTTCTTCCAGATGGATGGAATGAATGCATGCAGAGGTTGTAGTGTTTCTTGTAGTTCTTGAGGATTTGTAAAAAAATCAAAATGACATTTCTGTTGTCCGGGACTATTTTCTGGTGTTCCCTATACTGGGTGAAAGGTTTCCCTTTATCCTCATGTGGGTTCCTTTTAAATTCTATTGTTCTTTCTTTTAAATTCATGGGACAGGAGGATAGAGCAGGAGATTTGACCATAGACAAACATTTCTGCCCCATATGTACAAGCACAAGTGCTTCCTGCTCATTCAGGAACACATGACAAAATAATAATAATAACTTTATTTTTATACCCCGCCTCCATCTCCCCGAAGGGACTCAGGGCAGCTTACAGAGGAACAAGCCCAGGATTACAATAAAACAGACATAGTAAAAACAATCAGTAACAACCAGTAACAACAAATAATAAAAACATTAAAATAAATTAACATCATCAATTGGCTGGCCAATTTGAAACTGGGTTTGGGCTCAGAGTAAGTGCAATGAGGACTGGGTTGGCAGGGTAAGGTCCTTGTCCATTAAAGTGTCAAAAATTCAGGAAAGGGGACAACTAAAGTGCCAGAGCTTAGATAAGGTCGGGATAATTCTCAAGTGAATCACCTAGTCAAAGGCACAACGGAACAACCAATTTCTGGTAGGCATCCCCCATGAGTGCCATTTCAAAGTGTCGAGGTGAGAGAACGGGTATGTGTTATCTAACTCAGGGGTCCTCAAACTTTATAAACAGAGGGCCAGGTCACAGTCCCTCACACGGTTGGAGGACCGGATTATAATATGGGGAAAAAAACCATGACTGAATTCCTATGCACACTGCACATATCTTATTTGTAGTGCAAAAAACCCATTAAAATACAATAATTAAAATGAAGAACAATTTTAACAAATATAACTATAATATAAACGAATTAGTATTTCAATGGGAAGTGTGGGCCTGCTTTTGGCTGATGAGATAGGATTGTTGTTGTATGCTTTCAAGTCATTTCAGACTTAGGTTGACCCTGAGCGAGGGCCGGGTAAATGACCTTGGAGGGCCATATCTGGCCCCTGGGCCTTAGTTTGAGGACCCCTGATCTAACTGTACCACCTCCATGCTTTGGTCTTGAATGCCTGAAGCAGGATTACTGTTATCACATGGGGCTTTAAATCACACAACTGTCCTACATACTGTATGTAGAGTGGTCATTGTATACTAGAAATGATACTCCACTGCAAGAAGAGGGACTTGTTAGACACACAATGGAAGAGACAGGGCTAGGAAATCCACCCACTCTTTCCTTGTTAAAGAGGGGAGAAGTTATGAGTCTTCAGTATCTTTGAAGGGAAGAGCAGTTAAGAGGCAGGTGATTAAAAATAGAAGCTTAGCTTGGTCACCTCAGGTGAGGAGTAGAATTATTCTGCCACAGTAAGACAATTACCGGCAGACCTCGAGTTACAAACATTCAACTTACAAGCAACCCATAGTTACAGGGGTAAGACAACAGGAAGTGAGAGAAATCTACCCCTTGGAAGGAAGACTCACTCTTGTAGAAGTTCTCATGGAAAAAATGTATCTCAACTGAAGCTTTATCACCAAGCCTTATTTCCACAAAAAGCCATTTTTTTCAAAATCGAATTATCACAGGAACAGAAAATAAAGTGAAATCTTCTGAATAGGGGACAGGCAGCAAAACAAACACCATAGTTGTGTTAACACTTTCTTATGCTACCCAAAGATAGAGACATAGAGACATAGATAGATATTTGGAGTTAAACTTAAAATTTACCTGTTCTGACTTACATACAAATCAAACTTTAGCACAAACCTACAGAACCTATTTTGCTGGCAACTTGGGGGCTGCCTGTACAGTGAAATGCAACATGAAATAGAGAACAAAGGACTGGACACACAGAAGCAGCTTCTCTCAGGAATGTGGCCTTGTGGATCTTCCTGAGATAGCTCAGACCTCTCTTCTGATCTTAGCTCAGGCCCAAGCAACCCCTCATCCCAAATGCCAACAGATCCTGGCCCAGCAACCAGAACATCGTCCCCATTCTCTACAAGAACATCCCCAACATGAACATCAGCATGAACATCAGCAAAAAATCACAGGCTGAACAGGCTGACTTACAACACAGCCACAAATTAATCCATTGTACAGTATGACTCTCTTAGCCAGGGATTAATTTACCCACATTCCAAAAGATATCTCTCCTCTGCTAAAATGCTCCTTCCCCAAGAATAGTTAAACTAAAAGATTCACTATTATCCATGTTTTCAGGTATCCACAGGTGTATGTGTGTTGAAGCATATCCCCCATGGATATGGCAATTGTACTATATTTGTAATATAACCTTTCTAGTGCCTGAAATATTGGAGAAAAAGTTGGGCTTCTAGCACTTATTTGCTTATTTATGACATTTCTACCCCACCTTTCTTACCCCGGAGGGGACTCAAGGCAGCTTCAAATACAGGCAACAATTTGATACCTTAAAACATGATATAAACTTAAATAAATATTAAAATACTAGCCCTCCCCTACCATGCATTACTGTGGCCCAGTCTGCGTAAATGTGTTTTGTGTGTGTATATATGCGTATATGTGTGTATATATATTTGTGTATATGTATATATATGTGTGTGTTTGTGTATATATGTGGTTTTGCACATGCGTTGTAATTTTTTGTTTGGGTTTTTTGGCTTTTTAAATCTCTTCTGCTGTGTTTTCAGTGTTTTTTTTATCAGTGATGGTCACTCGTTGGCCTGGTACTTGTATTGTGTCCAAATTTGGTGTCAATTCGTCCAGTGGTTTTTGAGTTATGTTAGTCCCAAAAACAAACATTACATTTTTATTTATATAGTTTAAACTTATTTATGTATAAGTTGACCTCATGTATAAGGACTTTCTCACATGGACATTTTCCTCTATTTTAGCATGCTGTCAAAACAGAGTCCCACGGAGGCCATCCCATGAAGCACACCACTTCTGGTGGCCACCTGTGGAAATCTGTCAAGAAAGCAGGGGGAAGCAGGGGAAAGTGGGAAGAAGGCAGGGAAAGGTCATAGGATGGCTGGCCATCCCAGAAGATGGACTTTCCTGGGAGCAATCAGAGTAAGACTTATCCCCATTCTCCCCAATGCTTTCCCCTGCTATCCTGCCACCTGTCTGATTAATTCTATAATCAAGAGCAGGTTTTGGGCTCAAAACTATGGATTTTGACATGACACTTGCATATGTCAGGGGTCATTCTATGAATTGAGGACAGGACTAGTGACCCGCCAGATGGGCAGCAACTCTTGGTCATTGCTGCCATTTTCATTCCCAAGCATTCAAAAATGCCGAAAAAAATGCCACAGTGGAGGGTAGATGAGCATCAGTGCTTTTAAAAGATTCTTCTGGAATGGACTAAAACTCTTGCCTTTTTTTATTCTAAGTTTGATAAGAGTACAAAATGTACATTGGCCCAGGTTTAGTTGACCCAGGTTTATTAGGTCTATTTTTTACTAAACATTTCTAGCCTTACACATGTGTATATACAATAGTCAAGATTGTAAAATACCATCTTTCGTGTTCTACCCATTTTCTGTACAGCGCTTTCACATAACTACAATGTGGTCACGTCTTCAAGAAAGAGTGTAAGTGAAATTCTTTCCCACCTGTTTTCCTACTATCCTTTTGCATATCAGGCTTAATTCTGAATTAATTTTTCTGAGCTATTTCTGGAATAGTGAATGGGGGAAGGGGTATAAGCCTTGAGCCTTATGATGTAGTTAGCTTAATCATAAGAATTTGTTTTGGCAGAAATCTTCTTACAAGCCTGACTTGTGAAGGGGAGAGGAATCCATAAATAGTTGGGGGAGAAGAAAACATAGGACAGCATGTATCACAGATCTGAAAGCAGGTGGCACACATTTCACTTCTTTTATGGTAAATGTGTGCAGACATTTCTTCAATGGCCTTCCAACTAATGAAAATGTTTAGTTACAACAAGGCATGGCTAAGTCACACTTTGTTTGCCTCTCCCATCTTCACTCCATTAGTAAAGATTTTCTTCATGAAGATTTCATTCATAAAATAAGTGTTTTTGAAAGAGAGATGGAAGCAGGTTTTTTTTTTTGCAGAAGATGCTACTATAAAGGCATGAAATGTGCATCACAAGAATGATTGAGGATTTTGTTTGACCCCATTTTGCAGTGAACTGATGTAGTCCAACATTCCTGGAGAACTGTGCATATCAGAGAGCAGGAATCCTTTGAATTTCACACTTTTCAAAAAGTTGCAGTGTACCAAAATAAGACATTTGCAATTACAATTATTATTATTAATAAGTTTATTAATATGTTTATTGATATCCTTCCACAAAGGAGTCTTAAAACAGCTTACATTAATATCATTTCAATACAATTTAAAATTTACAAATATACAAACTTTAAAAGCAGAATTACATATCACCAGTAACAATAAAATGCAGTTAAAATAAATTAAACTGATTAAAATATATTTAAAACTAAAACTGCAACACCCCTTGACTTGATCTTAAAAACTTTCTTCTTTAAAAGCCAGCCTGAATAAAAACATGTCGCCCCCTTGGGCCCTTGGCACTTGACCTCCCTGGACAAAACACAAGGCAGCTGAGGTACAACAAGCTTTATTGATTATAAGGTAGCAGGGTAAGTAAAGAGTCCTGGAAGCCTTCAATAAGCAGCCTCCGGTTAGCAGCAATTGCTGGAATCATTAAGGCTTGAGAATCTGCAACAGCAGGATCTCAAGTGGAGGAAATTCAGGAACAAATGCGGGATGCGATAGATAGTCTCTGAGCCCCCAACCGGTGCAAGAAGGCTGGGCGGCTTGAAGTACTGCAGGCAAGTTCGATGCAGAAGTATCACAGCTCCTCCGCAGGGTTCAACGATGAGCAGGAACAAGGCTTGATGCTGGAACGAGGCAGCCGAGAGTGACTGGTTGGCAGGACCTTGGTAGCTGGCCGAACGGCCCGGTTCACAGTAGCATCATGGCAATAGCGGTCGTTAGTACGAGATACTGGTGAGCAGGAGCTCACAGCTTTTATAGGATTTCTCTCTATAGAACCTGGTGCGTCGAACATCAAAACGGGTGATGGATGGGCCTCGGGTTGTTTTGAGAACCTCAGTCCTGAGGAATGCGGCGCCTCGTTAGTGCGCGCTACCTGGGCTAGGGAGTTGCGCTTGGTGCTCCGAGTACCCGCTTATGCTATCAGCCTGGTGGGCCTGGCCTGGCCTTGACATGCCTTTTCTATAGCATCTTCCCTGGGAGGCACATGAGAGCAGCAAAGAGGCCCACGGCAGGGTCCGGGAGTTAACCCAGCTGTGCTGGAAAGTTCCTGGGAGCCAGGCGGGCAAAAGGCAGACCCTAGCAAAAATGCCGCCTGAAGCCCTTGGGGTGCGGCAAAACAAGTTTTAGCCTGTCGACAGAATGACAACAGGAAAGGAAGCCATTCTAGCCAAGAGCTTAGGTGGAACTCTGCAGCCAGCTAGGAGCAGCAGTGTTTGTGGCAACACGGACACAACCCATCCTCTTTCCTTGCATTGATCAGTGCAGGGAAAAGGTGGCGGTAGCAGTGTCCATCTGGACAGTGGAATGGGTTAAATTAGACCCAATCCCACTATCCAGAGGACATTGAAGCCCCATTATTCAGAAATTTCTGGAGTATCCTGTGTGACTTTGTCAAAAGTGGAAGTGAAGACTGCCAGTAGTCCATTCATGGTAAGTACGGGGTTTTGACAAGTGTAGACAAATCCATGAAAACAATGCTATATTAGGTCACAATTTATTTGCCTGGAATATTGAAAAAAGGGAGGGAGGGGGCTGCAGGTAGTTGACATTTTAAGTTGAGTGTCTTTTGGAGAAGTAATGAGCAATATTTACAGTTACAACCCTACTATTAGGACCACAGGCTTCATTAAGCCAGATCTTGAACCATTTGCTATTCCTCCTCTACTGTTTTATGAAGACATGCTTCTCTGATGGTAAAGGTAATAAGGACAACTTAAATGCTCGATGCACACAAACAGGATGGAGGTATCTCCTTTTTAAAATATTGCATAGTTAAATGTAATTATACTTGTAATGTAGTTATATCTTTGGTGCCAGGAAAGAAAATAACTAATAACACTACATCTAGCTTTTTATTCCTGGTTCTGTTTGGAATTAATTTTTACATTCTGGTCCTTCTGCTAACAGATGGAACATAGCTATCCCCAATTATACACACAACTCTTTTTTTTGGAGTTTGCATGTTGTCAGTCCAGATCTACAGCCAGCTCGTAAATTTCTGGGGGAGCATAGGACTGATCTTCTTTCATTGCTCTGATTCATAGATCAGAGCTTCTCAGTAACCAGCTCTGCTGCTCTGGGACTCAGGAGTAAAGCTCCCTACTAACTGCTCGGCTGAAGTTTTAATTTGCTCATCATCTTTGGCTGATGTGATTAGCAGCTGAAGTTAATTACCTGCAGAAATACTCCCCCGCTCTTCCAGAAGGTGCCGTTTTGTGCCTCTTCTAAAGGAAATGAGTATAAAAATAAAGACAGGGCTAGATGATGTCTCATAAAGGAAGGTTCTCTACTTCAACTTACTGCTTTGGCTTTCTTGATTGGTTCTCAATGTCTAGAATGAACAGTTCAAGTAAACTTCACACTTACCACAATACATATCCACAAGTGCTCTTTACATTTGCACTTGCCTGCTCAAGTGCACTTTAAACCAGTTACCTTCACTGAGCAACTTTTACAAACATACATAGAAACTGGGAATGCAATAGCATGACAATGCTAACTTTAGTATTAAATTATATATCTTTGCATTTCAGGATATAGTCTAGTTCCTTCATAGCTACCCTTCAAAGTATTAGTCTTCTTTTTATTTCTTGATTACAATCTGCATTCTGATTAATGACTGAATCACGGTATGGCAATTTTTGAACTACTTAAATGCCTTCATTTTATGATAATTGTCTGTAGATTTTAAAAAAAATATTTCTAGTCTGGGCTATTATTTCCTTTTCTGTATATGTTGAAAGATTATGTTAGAACAAGACCAGATTCTGTCTCTGTAGCTTGATGCAGCTCAATGGTTATGCTCTCTGTTCCTTGTAATGCATTTATCCTATAATAAGGAACAACTTACACACATATATAAGTTCATAGTCTGTGCCATAATCTTCTCCTGGTCTTGTTTTTTCAGAAAAATGGAGCTTCTCAATTTCTTTTTCTGATTATTTTGTCAATTTGATTTCTGTATATACCATCAAGTGAAATCCGTGTATAGAGTTGCCTGTTTGGTTGTTTAACTGATGTGTTTATGACTCGCAAAGTCAGTCAGTTGGTTTCCTATTTCATTTCTGGATCCTGGGCCAAATTTCTTTGCAATCTTTAATTTTGCTTTGTTTCCTATTTGCATTTTAGTTACCTATGATTAATTGTTTTGGTGTATGATCAATATCCTCCTGGACTCCAGAACAGAATCTTTCAATTTCTTCTTCTTCTGTTTCTGTGTCTGTGTCTGCAGTTGGAGCATAAACTTGATTTTTACTAATATTGATGGGTTTCCCCTGATTTCTTATTGATATGATTTGGTTAGACTGCAGTATATCCTTTCACTGCTTCTGCTACATTTTCCTTACTATTAATGTCACCCCATCTCTTCTTAGATCCTGTCAATTTTAGCTCACTTTCAATGTTCATCAGTTTCATGTCTTGTTTGATTATGAATAAAATCCCCTAATTATTTTTTCTCATATTCCATGTCCATATAATATGTGTTGTGCAGTTTCACACTGTCCTTCCACCTCCAAGCATTTCAACAATATATTGTTGTCTTGTGCAGGGGCGGTCTCACCTCTCCTGGGGGGGTAGGCGAGCCTTATTTCTGTGCCCCCCCCATGGCGGCATCACCGGCTGCACCGCCGGCGGGGAGCACTGGCTCCCGGGCAGGAGACGTGGCGGAGGGGCGGCCAGCGTGGCAGCGCCCCTCACAGGCGGCAGCGCCCTTCCCAGGACCCGTCGCCCTACGCGGCCGCTTACATGGCGGAATGCCAAAGGCCGGCACTGGTCTTGTGTCTAGTTGCATCATTAGCCACAGTGCTTCAGTAGCTGTTGTACTAGCAAGACTTAGATATTGTTCCACTACTGTTGTCTCTGAGAAATCTTCTGCCAGTGTCACTCCCCACTACTGCTGCTGTTTGGCACATATAATTTGCTCCCATGTTAGCAAAAGCCTGTCTAAACACGGAAAACCCTACCAATAGCACTGTTGCCATCAGTATAGCCTCTTGCTTCATGGGCACAGCACTAATGCCATGGTGGGTAATATTATTTTCCACATTCATAAGGGTTTTTAATGTCAGATTTGACTTGAGAAACTGCAAGTCACTTCTGGTGTGAGAGAATGTTGCCCAGGGGATGCATGGATGCTCTGATGTTTTGCCATCCTTGTGGGAGATTTATCTCATGTCCCCACATGGGGAGCTGGAGCTGACAGAGAGAGCTCAACCCGCTCTCCCTGGATTCAAACCGCGAATCTGTTGGTCAGCAGTCCTGCCGGCACAAGGGTTTTACCCATCGTGCCACTGGGGCTATGATGTCAACATTTCTGTCTTGATGAAGGGCACCAAAATATAGTATTTGGAGACATCTTTTTCAGTTTATGCAACAGGGAAAGCTTTCCAAACCTCAAATATGGGAAATGACCAGCTGCTAGTCTCAAACGGACAAGCTCTCCAGCCTTCAAATGAAGGATAGCTGTTATAATAAGGAACAACTGACAAGCCTATATAAGAAAAAATAATTTGCATTCTCATATATAGGGTAACCCAAGACCAATTAATGGTTGAGTGGCCAGAGTTTTAATTTTGTAACCTCTGCACTCATGGCATGCACTAATTCATATTCAGTGATGTGCATAAACTGTAGTGTTCTGACTATGTAAATTTGCTGAAGTTGTTTAGTTATTTAAGGAAATGTAGTTTCAGGTTTCCAGTCACAATTTTGATGACTGCTTTCTCTTCTCCTACAGATCTATCTCCCATTGTCCTCTTGGCTGCCCCCATTTAAGTATTGCATGTGGGTTTGTGCCTTCAAGCTACTGTCAGCTTATGATGACTGCACTGATTTAATAGAGTTTTCTTAAGCAAAGAAAATCAGAGATAGTTTTGGCATTTCCCCTCCTGAAATATTAGGTTGTGTAGATATTATCAGTTCTTATTGTGGTTGCTCTTGATTTGAAAATGGTTTCAAACTACAATAAAATGGCTGATAAAGTGATGAAAAGACAAAAGGTCTAAGGGAATGGTGGGTGAGAATGGTAGCCCCATTTAATAACACAGTGATAACACCATTGCATCAAATTCCACACAATGAGAGCGAAATTTCATTAAAGTAATATATGACTAAAATTAAAACAAGCAAACAAATGAAAAAAAGTCTTCTTGCTGAGGAACATTATGAAAAAAATTGTGTACTTTATATTTTGAGATTTGTGTAAATGCTGATGGGACACATGAGCTTATTCTAGCCCTAGGGGCTAAAATTTCTCTCAACTTTGTATCAGAAATGATGAAAATGCTCTCTCGTGTGTTTGTGTGCGCGCGCGTGTGTGCGTGTGTGTGTGTGTGTGAAAGAGAATGCAAAACAGTGACTTCCTACTTCCTTGATCCTCTCTTCTAGTAAAATTACAGAGCCCAAAGTTCCCACTCAATCATTAAACTATTGCTCTCACCCATTTATCCTTTATATATTGGTATGCCACATGAAAAAGTTTTGTATTTCCAGTTTTGTAGATAATTTAGGATGATGAAAATGTGCCTGGAGAGGAGGAAGGAGAGAACTGAACAAATCAGGCCTTCTCAGTGAAGATAATAATAGGTTAATGCAAAAATAGAAGGGCTTCTTGTTCAATTAAGACTCTTTCCCAATCCCCGAGGACTTCTCTATGATAGCTGAATTACCAGATGTCCTGATTTCTTGGCTGTCATCCCATCCTGCTCAATATCGAGCCACACAATTTAAAATGGCCTGTTGTCTCTTGTTTTGCCAGATCAGCAATTAGCACAGACTAGGCTCTGATAGTGGATTATTGCAGGTAGCTCTTTAAATGCAATAAATAAATAAATAAATAAATAAATAAATAAATTTGCCTTCAATGATATAGAGTACTAATGTAAGCAAGTGATTAGTTCAACCAGAATCCCTTTGCCTTGTAAATTTGAAATTCTTATTGATGATCATGCAGTTTTCTTGTTTCACTGTTCTTATTCCATAAGCTTCCTGTACAATAACATTCAATACTGGCTGTGATCCAATGTTGGAATGGCAACATTCAAACTTATAATATACATCCTTTCCATGTTGCATCTTAACAAAGGATAGCAATACATGTGCTCCATAACCAGTTCACAGCCTCCAAAGAAGTCTTGAATATTAGAAAGAACTTCTTGACCATAAGAGCAATTTGGAAATGAGACCAGAGAAACAAACATATTTTTTTTCATTCTTGATGAGAGATGGTTATTGGGAGTCCATCACTCTCTATGGGAATGCCTGTTCCAGCATGACAACCAGGCAAAGAGAAATCATTTTCCCCATCAACGTTTTGGTTATTTGCTTAAAAGATCTCTGCGTTCAACTATAGTCTTTTCTCTTTGCAAAGCAAAAGACACAGAGACAATGGAAATTCACTGCCCAGCCTTAGGCAATTTTCACTCTCTCAGGCGCTTCCTGACAGCCTCATAATCTGTGACAAATAAGTGGGGCAAAAAAATCATGGTACCTGACAACAAATCCAAACACAGAGTTGTCAGTCTCAGTAAGTGCTCCCCTGCCATCCTGACATGTTCATTTGTAGCAGATTTAAGAAATCTGCAATATGCCCTGGGGACATCTGTTGGAAGTTTACTTTTTTTAATTGACCCTCTGAGATGTGCTGGACTTCATAAGTGCTGATGTGAATACTTGAACATGCACGCAAGCAGATTTCTTGTCATTTTTTTCTTCTCACCCTCCTGCTGCCTTTACTTTTTTCCTCACTAACCCTGTTTCTCTTTGTGGCCATTTGCCTGCTATGCTGATGCTCACTGTATAAATTCAAGCTCTGTTTAATTCCATAAACATCAGAAAAAAGAAATGGTTGCAAAGATTTCTCCCGAGCATTGCTTTCCAATTGTGCTTCCATTTAGCCACCTGCATGTTCATGGCGCCATTTGTTTACAGCCCTCATCAGCTGTTTGGGATTTTAAAATGCAGACATGTGCTGGAGCAGTCCATGCCAGTGTATAGGAACGAAGTCATGTGTTTCCTTTGAGAGCAGGGATATACAGTCATGTGAATATATATGCATTTTCCAGCCAAAATCGGGTTTTAAGGGCACCTCTTTAACATGTGTTTTGTGCTGTTAATGCAATCAAATGCACATTTTTGGCAAATGTCATTTAGCCACTACCTTTTATCCTGGTTTATTCTGCATTTTAGGGTCTGTGTAGAAGGGCCCTCAACTTCAGAGGAAGACAATGGCAACCTCCCTTTGAATATATTTTGTCAAGAAATCCCCATAATTCCAACCTATGACACCCCTAAGGTGATAGAGTTTCCAACCCAATGGCCTTAGGTCATGGGTTGGAAACAACATTACAAGTCTCACATCAAAAATAGTCCTCAAAACAGCACAATGGGGAAACTACTGATTGAAATATTTGTTTTTTACCATGATAACAAAATTTACAAATGTGGGATTGCTGAACTAAAAACCTAGTGGAGTTCATCTATTATCTCTGATAGTGTGCCTTCTTTTCTCATAACAACTGTTTCACCTATAGACATCAAAGGGTTTTGATGCCAATTCAAATCTTCCTTTTGCATTGGGGTAAATAGGCAAGAATAAGGATGAACAGTAACTGGGCCCAACACTCCTTAGGCACTCTGTGGAAACAGATTTATAAATCTGGGGATATTTTACCAAGCTACAGGTTTCCTCTATTTTTGTTTCAAGTGCTTTCACCAATCAAACTGTTACAGCTTTAAAATATAGCAAAGGATGCCTAAAACTTCACTCCATTAAGGTATTCTAATTCTATATAACATCCCTTCTTAATTCCTGACCCTGAAGTCTTAAGCATACACTATCAGAAACTCTCTTTTTCTCCATTAGAATTATATTTTTGAAAAGTGATACTTTATGCAAACAAAAGAAAAATATATAGTTGCAGTATTTCTAGGCTGCCATATATTTCAATGAACTGTAAATTGGAAAGAAGAGGAGATAGGTGTTTTGGAGATGGCTTGAACTTACAAGGATCTTTTTGACTCCCTTCCTGTTTCCTGAAGCATTTCTGAAAGTTATTCTTTTCCCAAGACTTATTTATTATATGCCCTCAATCTCTTGATAATATTGACCAAATATTTTGTCTTAGCACTTTGGCTTGCTATTTGATCATAATTCTATTAAATAGAAACAGGGTCTGTAACAACATGTTACAGTACAGAGTGCCCCAGTTCAGTGTGCCAGCCATCCATGCCTTCTTCCAGAATTCTCCATTTCATCTTTCCCACCTCCACAGTTTTCATATTTCATATAGAGCTCTGGTTTCAATCTAAGAAACATGAAACACGAAAAAAACAGAGAAAGAGGGAAAACATGGTGTTAAAAATGCTATGTACATCTTAATTCTCTCTATTTCTGAAAAACAGCAGATTGTGTATGTAGTCAAAGTTCACGGTCAAAGGAGGAATGAGTAGACTTGAGAACATTCAAAAGTTAATGAACTCTAAACAGACTTTGGAATATAAAGATTGTTTGAATTTGTTTGATTGAATTTGTGTAAAACAATCAACTAGCTCAAATGGGATAAAAAACGCCTCAAGGCTAGGACCCAAAGGTTTTAAGTAATCTATCCATCCATCCATCCATCCATCCTATCTATCTATCTATCTATCTTGGCACCTAAAAGAAACCTGGTCAGGTACTTGAGATATATCCAATATATCCCATAAGGTCGTAAAGCATTGTGGGCTAATGCACCTATTTACTTAACAGATGTTTACGTTCAACCCTTCATATCTGTAGGATCAGTAGATTGGGTCATTCATGAATTTGATTAATATGTTTTCTCTAGGAATCTCTGGGTCTTTCAGTGCAACTCTGTGGCAAGCTTTTGACCTTGCAAGGCATTTTCGAAGCTCTCTGGGCAATTCTGTTACGCTTCTGCTGGAAGCTGGCAATAGAATCACGTCGGATGACCTAGAGCAGTGTTTCTCAACCAGTGTGCCATGGCACACTAGTGTGCTGTGAGCGATCATCAGGTGTGCCGCGAGAAAAGCTCTCTGCCCCCCTTCCTCCCCCCCTCCTGCCAAACTCCTGCTGCTTGGGAGAGGAGGAGGAAGGGCCGGGCGCCGCCTCCTTCGGCCATTTCCCCAACCAGCCTCCAATCCGCCATGACTCCCGCCCCTTGCTTGTTGAAGCCGCGCGGAGGAGGAGCCCGCCTACTGAAGCCCATCCACCGCTCATGCTCCTCCTCTGTGAGAGAGCTGAAGCCGGGGGGGGGGATGATGCAGCCTGGCTCTGCCCCCTCCCCCCGGCTTCAGCACTCCCACAGCTTCGCCAGCCTTGAGGGGGCAGTGCCAAGCCAGCGGTGGCAGAGCCAACACAATACTGGCTTGGCACTGCCCCCGCAAGGCTGGCGACGCGGGGGGAGAACTGAAGCCAGGGGGGGGGGCGGCATGGCATGGCCTGGCTCCTCCCCCGGCTTCGCACTCCCAGCAGCTGCTCCCAGCAGGTCACCATCCCCAGCCGTTCTTTACTGTGTTAGAGTGTCATTTTGTGTCATTTTGGTTGGTGGTGTGCCCCCGGATTTTTTTAATGTTAAAAGTGTGCCGCGGCTCAAAAAAGGTTGGGAAACACTGACCTAGAGATTCATAGAGGGATATCTCTCAGGTTAGAAAAGACCCCAGTGAATTTAATCATAGTTTTCCATTTTCCAGGAGTACTGTGCACCTAACTTGAGCAAACACAGAAAACTGATCGTATAACCAAAGTTTAAACAAAATAATCCCTGCTGTGCAAGAATGAACTTTACCCAATTCTAAAAAGTTTGAGAACAGAAAAGATAAGCAGCAATAGTAAAACACTTCCTATTATTTCCCATCACAGTTACAGGGTGGGCACAATGTCTTCATCCATGACAGCTGTCTAATTCCAAAGGCTTTGGTATGTTGCAGCAGTTCCCACTGGTCTATTGAATGAAGGGTTACTCCAACTGAAGGCAAGCTGAGTATTTTTGCTAGTAATTAAAAACACAAAATGCTCAAGCAGTTTACAACAGATATTCAAACAAGCCTAGTAAGAGAATAAACACTTAAACATTTTATAAAAGACACTGACAGCAGATAAAAGTAATGCAGATTACTTGTTCTCCCGAGAATCTCTCCTGAAAATATCAGCTTGGCAAGTTAGATATCAGCTCCTAAAAGAAAGGTGCCCTGAAACTGTGCCATTGAGATGCCATAGGACAGCTGAAGATGAGACGTTGTTCCATAACATCCCAGCCAGAAGAAGCAATAATTCCATTATTCACGGGCTTAGAGAATCCCTCAGCAATCTCTCCATCTTCTCAGCCTCATAAAAGCCAGGAGCTGACGATATTTGAAGACCAATTTAAGGAATGAGACTTGTTATTAGGGAGATGAAATCAAATGCAAAACAGGCCTTAGTGCTTCAGAAAGATCCAGGCATCCTGAGCACACATTATCCCTCTTTTAACCGGAATATATACTCTTCAACTGTCCTGGTTTCCCCACTTCTTCAGCTACTTTTAAAGTGTCCCAATTTCTCTCTCCTCCTCTTTCCTTCTCCCTTTTTCTCTGCATACTTCTGGCACTGCAAATTGAGTTCAAAGTACAGTTCAGTCTTCACAGTAAAATGATTGAACAGTGGAACTCATCACCTAGACCAGGGGTGCCCACACTTTTTCAGCATGCGGGCTACTTATAAAACCAAGTCAAAATGATCTACATACTCATATTTTGATAGAAGAAATAAGGGACATTTATGTGATTTTTTGCAAAAATAAGGGACACTACATATTAAATGCATTACTATCAATATCAGCATAAGTATAGTACACTATTTTGACAATTATATACTTATAATGGAATATAATCCTGATTTTATAGCTGGATAATCTGGATTATACTAAAAATCAACATATATGGTTTTCAACATATTAAATGCATTATTATCAATATTGGCATAAGTAAAATACTCCATTTTGACAACTATATACTTATAGTGGAATATAATCCTGATTTTATAGCTGGATAATCTGAATTATACTAAAAATCAACATATATGGTTTTCTACATATTAAATGCATTACTATCAATATCAGCATTAGTACGCTATTTTGCAGCATAAGTGCCCTGTTTGTTTTTTTTGGATTTACAGTTAACCTATAATCAAAGAGCATTCTGAACTCCACCAATGATGAAATTGAACCAAACGTGGCATACAGGACTCCCCTGACCAACAGAAAACACTGGAAGGGCTTGGAGGCCATTGACCATGAGTTTGTGAGTTGTAGTTCACCTACATTCAGAGAGCCCGCCAGACTCAAACAAACATGGATCTGGACCAAACTTGGCACGAATCCTCAATCTGCCCAAATGTGAACACTGGGGAAATTTGGGGAAAGGTAGACCAAGACATTTTGGAGTTGGAGAGTTGCTGGGATGTATACTCCACTTACTGTTGGAAGAGACCACCCACTTCTGTCTTTTCCTCCTCCTCCCTCCCATCCTGCCCACCTTCCTCAGTGGCGGTGGCAGAGGAGGATGGAACCGCCAAGGCAGGGTTTCTCCGCAGCCTCCGTCTCCTCCTCCTCCACCCCACGTGCACCCGCGGCAGCAGCGTCAATGGTAGAAACAGAGGGAGTAACAGTAAGGGTATGTGGGGGCCAAGGGAGAAGGAAAAGGCACAGCCTCTGCCTCCTCCTCTCTCACCTGGCGCAAGCCATCCTCGGTGGTGGTGGTGGGGAATTTCCCCTGCCCCCGCCAAAGATGGCTTGTGCAGGGCGACAGAGGAAGAGGCAGAGGCAGGGAAAAGGCATGCGCGGGACAAGTAAGAACGGAAAGGCACGTGCCTCTGCCCCCTCCTCTCTCACCCTGCACAAGCCATCCTTGGCGGCGGGGGGAGGTCTGCACTGGGTGAGGGATGAGACACGCCCAGGGCGAGGGAGAAGGGAAAGGTGAGTGCCTCTGCCTCCTTCTCTCTCGCCTTGCGCGAGCCATCCTTGGCAGCGTCAGAAGCTGCGGGGTGGGACTGAGCCTTCCTCCCGCTCTGCTGGCACCCCTACGTAATGCAAGAACTGGCACTTCTGGCGAGGCAGTCGCGGCCGGGGCAGCCTGAGCCGGGCAGCCGGAGGAAGATGTGCGCTGCTCGTGGGGCAGAAGCGCCCCTCAAAAATCCGGCCCCGGCTGCGATCGACCAAGTCGATCGCGATCGATGCAATGAGCACCCCTGACCTAGACAGTTAATGGTGTTTCCTTCTCTGGTCATTTTTAAAAGAGGCTGGACAGCCATCTGCTGAAGATGCTTTAGCTGGAGAACCTGCATAAGCATGGAGCTGGACTCAATGGCCCATGAGATCCCTTTCAACTTTATGATTCTATTATTGTGTTTCTATGACCATACTGTGATTTTACGTGGACACATGTGTCCCTATTTTAATCTATGAAATGTTGGAGGGTATGAGAATAAAGAAAAAGAGCACACAGTATAGCTCAGCAAATATTTTCTGTGACCATGACCATATACCAAACATTGATCCAAATCAAGTTACATCTTCCATAACCCGACTTTACCTCGTGTGCTTACTGGGACTTTACCTTTTATGACCTGGCTCGCTGAGATTTTGCCTCAAATACCCTTACTTAAATCACTCTCCTGTTACTTCTTCTGTGAGCCTCAATTCTCAGCTGAAGAGCACAGGTCTTCAAAAGAGACTGGAAAACTACTTTAGATGAATGACTGTGTTTCCAAAGTTTTAAACAGAGTTCAATCAATATCTCTTGCAATGTTTGGGGAAGAAAAATTCTGAGGTGTCCCGTCCCTGTCCCGTCCCCCTCGTCCAATCCCTTACAAAAAGATTGCATTCCAGCATGATATCTGAATCTTCCTTGCCCACAGTTTGGAACGTTTGAGCTAATATTTGAACCAATGTTTGGAATACTAGAATGTGCAAAATAGTGGCCTGCCCATGTGATACCACTATTGCTACTTGTAGCAGTAACAAATAAGCAGGACAAAAGAACCTCTTGGGGAAACTGGGAAAAGAGCAAATTAAATCTGTGATGAGCAATTAGAGAATTTCTTCTCTGCTGAAGGATGCTCTCTCTAATTTCAATGCATGAAATGCTTCCCTCAATTTCTTCCCTCATGAATAGAGAAAATTGTACCTGTTTGATCTTAATACAAGTATTCCACATCTTTGGTTTTGGGTGTTCCACTGTTTTGAGAGATCTAAATCATAGCTATATTTTGATCCCTTTTGACCACTGCTGCTGCTTTTGTGGCATGCTGTTTGTAACCTTTTGGTTGACTTGGGGCTATCTAGTATTTACCTTTAAACCTACAAGCTTAAAAGAGTAGGTTCCATTTTCAGCCAATTCTATTTTCTGACAGTTGTCTAGTCTCTACCCTGTCAGATAAATTCACACTTTCTGTTGGGGAGGCATGAATGTCAGCCATTTTTGCAATAAAATAAAATAAGAATATACATCATTTTGTTCTGTGATGGTTTGTAGATGTGATTGCTTGAAGATTTGATGGATATGATCTCTCTGGGAAACTCTAGGGCCTCCAGTGCTACTCTGTGCTCAACCTCTGCTAGGCATTGACCATAGAGTCACACTGGAGGACCTAAAGAGATGTACACTTAGATTAAAGATTGTGCTCCTAATCCCAGTAACAAAGGGCAGATCCAGACAACCTTTTATACCAGAAGCATCCGCATTTTAAAAAACATGGATGTTTCTGGGAGGCTGTATTCACCCACCCCAGAGAGAACATCTGGAGGCCCTCCCCCCCAGCCCCCAATCCCCCAGACATCTTATAAATGTAATGGAAACTCATGTGGTCTCCTTTCTGTATTAGTATAAATTGTTTTATTGCGTTTTAAATTGCTATTTTATGATTGTGTGTGTACTGTGAACCACCATGAGCCATTGGGAATGGTGGTATATAAATTTGAAATAAAAAAAAAAATAAATAAATAAATCACAAGCTTCAGCACATAGAAATTACATGCTAGGAGAGGGGAGGGGAGCAATTTTCCTCCCCCCCCATTCTCCTGGCATGTCATTTTCATGCACCGGAAGAGCTGGCCAAAGCCTGTAATGGACACCATATAAGTTTCCATTATATTTCTTAACAGTCTGGGGGCTTGGGGGAAGTGGGTGGGTATTCCCACAGTTTACTGGGCTTATTTATCTGATTGAGAATACTGTCTAGACTGCAATGTTCTGCAGACCAGAATCAGAAATAGTAGGTTTATCCCGCACCTTCCAAGAAGGCACAGAATAAACCCACTGTCTAATTATTTCACTATAAACCAGGGTTTTCGTGGTTTGTAGCAAATTAATTCGGGACTGTCCAGAACATTGTCTGGACAGCCCCTCCCTTATTGCAGTAGATACTGCAACAACGGTACTGTCTGGACATGCCCATAGAGGGCTGACTGTATTTGTTTTACATCAATTACCTACAGTTAAGTAAAAGTAGCCTACATAACTCCCCTTTCCTTTCTTTTTCCTTAAAAGAATCCTGTGAAATAAGTTAGGCTAAGATGGAGAATGACTTAAGGAACTTCATGTTTCAGCAAGGACTGGAACTGGCACCTGTCTTGTCCCAGCCACATACTCTTTCTCTGCTTTCAGCTAAATAGCAGATGGTTTATGGAAAAGATAGCTTCATTTCTGGTAGTGTCCTATCATTGGCTAAACTCCACCAGAACCATATTTATGCTCATGCCTTATTTTGCCATCTGGTTTTGTCCTTCTTAATTTTTTGTTGTGGATAGGGATTCCTCTAATGTCCAATTAACATGATTTTATTATTTTGCATTTTATGTGGATGGAAGCCATTGTTACAGTTCACAGCAGCTGAAAATTATTTTGTTTCTGCTTGTTACCATCTCTGGCCTTGATAGTAATCATCACATCACAAGAAAATATTGGCAATCTGTAGGACAACTAACACTTGATGTGACATAGGACCCAGAAATCATTTGGCTTTATTTTCACTGGTTCAGGATCCTGCTGCAGATGGCAATAAAGAACTACAAAAGGATGACTGCCTTTAAGAATAATCATGGATAAATCTTAAAGAGTTTATTTGAAATATCAGTCTGCTTTATGGAGGCTTGTTCAGCAGATGGAAAAACCCAACTCTATTCTATTGCCACTGAAAAAATTAAGACCTTATCATGGGCAAAGTTTGCTCTTTGTATTGGACACAGGAGGAAAAGAGCATCCTTTCTTTAAAATCAATAACATCGAGTTAGCAGAATATCTTGTATTTTATATCAAAACTGAATCACTACATACTGTAACTTGTCTTGAAGACTGCATTGCTGAAGAAAATCTAGTATTTTCAAATAGCATTTTTGAATACTGGCCTAAATGAAGGAATAGTTTTATCATAAAAGGTGCAAACTATGCAGGTTGTACAGCTTCAGCATCCCTTATCCAGAAATTTGAAATACTCTACTCCACAATCTCAAATTGTCTACATGGTAGAGATAGTGATGCATTTGCTTTCTGATGGCTCAAGGTACGCAAAATTTGTTTCATGCACAACATTATTAAAATTATTGTACATATAAGTACTATCAGGCTACATGCTTAAGGTATATATGAAACATTCATGAATTTTGTGTTTAGATTCAGGTTCCATCTCCAAGATATCTCAAGCATTCCAATATATATATTTTTTAATTCCAAAACATTTCTGGTACTAAGCTTTTCAGTCAAGGCCCCTCGGCTTTGGAACTCGCTACCTAGTGAGATTAGGCAAGCCCCTACCCTGGCAGCTTTTAAGAAAGACCTAAAAACTTGGCTCTTCCGATGTGTCTTTGGCAAGTGAACATATATCCCATATTTTGTCTTTTCCAACTACAGTTCCGTCCTCATGATGCATTTTTCCTCTGCCCTTAATGAAGTTCTAACCCCATTGTTCGATCCTTTTGAGCTCCTCCCTCAGAAACATTCTCCCACCACTTATCTCATGCAGGGTTTTATCAATTTTATCCTAGTGCATTTGGCCCATCCACTGTGTTCTATTTCTCTATCATGTTATTTTGTAATTGTTTATTTTATTTTGTTATTTTGTGTATTTATTTTGATGGTATTTTTGGCTTCTTTGTATTTTATTTTGCTGTATTGTAATTTTGGGCTTGGCCTCATGTTAGCCACCCTGAGTCCCCTTTGGGGAGATGGTGGCAGGGTACAAATAAAGATTATTATTATTATTATTATTATTATTCTCAACCTGTAGTAACTCTGCTGTATTGGGTGAGCATTTGAACCTTACACTGTGGCTTTGTGATTTCTACTAGAACTTGAAAACTCTTTTGTATGAATAAGAGTTGTTTTCTCTAGCTGTAAATGGTGGTAGAGAGAAGTAACTTGAAAGAATTAATCACAGTGACTCCTAACAAGCAAAAACTGCAGAAAATGAGCAAGTTTAATTTACAATGAAATGCACTGATTTTTTAAAAAAAAAATTGGAACCCCAGATTTGGAATTTAACAGTTTATGTCTTTAAATGTGTGATGTATGGCATACTCACAGTGGATTCTTAACATTATTTGGTTGAATGGGCAATATATCTTCAATCTGTCATGTTCAATGACACTATTCTGCAATACTTCTTTAGGGTAATGTGGGTAAGCTATGCCAAACTGAAAAGCGCAAAATGATGACAGACATCAGTCATGTTCTCTAGGCACAGGTAGTTGGCATAAGCCTTGAATTGTCACTACTAGAAAACAATGCCATGCCATTGCAGGTTTTCCCTGTATGACAAAACCTTGATGCAACCCTATCAAGACAACCCATCTGGACACACCAGGTGTAGGAGCACTCCATCTACACTGCCAGGTGTCAGTAAATTCAATAGGGACTATGGGAAAACAGAGTATGTATTGCTTATTTACTGTATTTTTCATTCCTAGTTTGCAGACAATTACTGTTTTGACAATTTCAGTTATGATTATGATCCCTAAAGAGACGCAATAAAAAAAGAGAGAAGCTCTGCTAGGAGGTTTACAAAGTAAATAGACAAAGACATAGAAAAAAAAGGGAGTGGAGGGAAAGACTGTTGCAGTTCAGCCTTTGATTGTCCCTGCACCTGACATCTCTGGGGATTCTGGGGTTTCTGGGCCTGTTAGTCAACCTGTTGACACAAAGGATTCTTGGATCTGTTAGCCTGTTGACACTAGGGATTCTGGGTCTGCAAGTCTTCAGGAAAGTTAGCAGGAGCAGCTAGAGATTTTAGAGACTGAAAGTGAGTGGTCTCTGGCTGAAGGGCCCATTCCAACAGAAGAGGATGATAATGAAAGTCCAAGTGGTCAAATCAATGAGCAATTAGAAAGAAGATTTATATTTTATCAGCATAGACTTTCACATGAAAAAGTCCAAAGGTCAAATCTCCATATTAGCTAGGGCAGGCCTGTCCAACAGGCGGCCCATGGGCCGCACACGGCCCGCCAGCCCCTTGCTTGCAGCCCGCTCAGCTGTTTTAATAAAAAATAAATACATAAAAAATAATATTATTTTTACCTATTTCCGGACTCCGCACGGGATTTGCCAAGCATCGCGAGACTACGCCAGCCACGCGGGATTTCGATCTCAACGAAGGCGTGATCTCGCGTTGAGATCAAAATCCCGTGTGTAGCTGGCGTAGTCTCGCGATAGTTCCTACGGTTGCCGAAATCTCGACTACTGAATCCCGAGATTTTGGCAACTGTAGGAACTATCGCGAGACTACACCAGCTACACACGGGATTTCGATCTCAACGCGAGATCACGCCTGCATTGAGATCAAAATCCCGTGTGGCTGGCGTAGTCTCGCGATAGTTCCTACGGTTGCCGAAATCTCCGCTACTGAATCTCGAGATTTCGGCAACTTCTTCGGCTCCAGCCTCTGTCATCGCCTTTCTCATGCTCCGGCTACTCTGGATCCTCCTCGTTTGGGAAGGTAGGCTGAAGCAGAGGGCTGTTTTGCTGGGATGGGCTCCTTCCTTCCTTCCTTCCTTCCTTCCTTCCTTCCTTCCTTCCTTCCTTCCTTCCTTCCTTCCTTCCTTCCTTCCTTGCTTTAATTCTTGTTTTTATTTTATTTTATTTTCATTCCTCCCTCATTTCTTCCCTCTATCCATCTTCCTTCCTTCCTCTCTTCCTTTCTTTTATTCTTTTATTTTATTATTACTGTATTTTAATTGACATATATATTCCTGCTTTTTATTGCTTCCCCCCTTTTTTTTTATATATATAAAATTATATATATATATATATATATATTCCTGCTTTTTATGGCTTCCCCCTTTTTTTATATATATAAAAATATTATATATATATATATATATATATATATATATATAGTATTTTAATTGATGTTAAAATATAATTTAAAAGGGGGTAGCAATAAAAAGCAGGAAATTTTATATATATATATATATCTCTCTCTCGGCATTACTTCGCGAACGAAGATTCAGGAAGGACTCATCCCACGCTTTTTACAAGCGCGTTGATGACTAAAAGGCCAATCTGAGATAGGCAAGTTCGGTTGCAGAAAGCGCAGCAGAAAGTCTCCTTGGGTGATGTTTTTCCAAGTTGCGGTTCTTTCTGCGTTGTCGTTTCTCTTCGAGACCCATTTGGCGTGTCTTCTCGAAAGAGGCCGCAGCATTGTGGATAGTGCTTCTCCATGCCTCGATGTGAGGCCAGGGTGGACCATTGTTGGTGATCAATCTGGCCAAGCCTGAGATGTTGTTTCAGGAGTCCTTATATCTCTTTGGGGGCGCCTCTCTTGCGCTGACCCGTGGCGAGTTCACCGTAGAGTAGTATCTTTGGGAGGCGGTGGTCCTCCATCCTAGAGACGTGTCCTGCCCAGCGCAGCTGTGTTCTCAATAGCATGGCCTCAATGCTGGTGATCCCTGCTTGCTCAAGGACAGCAACATTCGTCACATAGTCGGTCCAGTGTATATTTAGGATTGTGCGAAGACAGCGCTGATGAAAGCGCTCGAGGAGTCATAGGTGTTGGCGATAGGTGACCCATGTTTCAGACCCATAGAGGAGAATGGACAGTATGATAGCTCTGTACACACTGATTTTGGTGCTTTGTCTCAGGTGCTTGTTGCTCCAGACTCTTTTGTGAAGCCTTCCGAATGCACTATATGCCTTTGATAATCTGTGATCTATCTCTTTGTCAATCTTGGCGTCTGAAGAAATGATGCTTCCCAGGTAAGTGAACTGCTGAACGGACTTAAGCACAGATGTGCCTATGCTGACGTGAGGATGGTGGTGTTCTTCCTGTGGTGCGGGCTGGTAGAGGACTTCTGTTTTCTTCAGGCTGACTTCCAGCCCAAACAGCTCTGCAGCTGTTGCAAAGCAGGATGTGAGGCGCTGCAGGGCTGCTTCTGAATGGGCAACAAGGGCAGCATCGTCAGCAAAAAGTAGCTCACGGACTAGATAGTTTAGAGTCTTAGTGCGAGCCCTCAGACGGCTTAAGTTGAACAAGCTACCATCAGTACGATAGCGTATATATATGCCGTCTTCTTCTTGTAGGTCTGCCATAGCCCTTTGGAGCATCATGCTGAAGAAGATTGTAAATAGGGTTGGTGCAAGAACACAACCTTGTTTCACTCCATTAGTTATGAGAAAGGGCTCCGAGAGAGCATCGCCATATCTGACTTGACCGTGCTGGCCCTCATGTAACAGGACAATCATTTTGAGGAACTTGGGGGGACATCCTAGACGTTCCAGGATCTGCCACAGACCTTTCCTGCTCACAGTGTCGAAGGCTTTGGTGAGGTCGACAAATGTTACATAGAGTCCTTTGTTCTGCTCTCTACAAGAAATTCTGGCCCTTAGTGGACTGTATCAAAGGTTTGGAACAATTTCCACTGATTGCGTACAAACGCACCAAGAGCATCAGGGATTACTTAGTACACTCTAGAACGGGCCAGCCTGAGCCCAGGAACCCGTGCTTGTGGAAAATGCTCGTTTTGTCCTAATATCTCAACTGAAAAGGAGATTTTTAGCCCGTCTAAACACAAAACGTTTAAAGTTCACAATTTCGCCACTTTCGCCTCTAAAACCGTGATATACGTGGTCACGTGTGACTGTCTGCTGATTTACGTGGGGCAGACCAAGAGGGAGGTCCGCACCCGCTTCATTGAGCATCGCTCGAAAATTACTCAGGGGGCAACTGATTCTGCATTCTACCTCCATTGTAAAACTATGAATCGCACAGCACCCTCTTTAAGAATAAGAGTGTTGGAAAGAATCACTCCCAATTCTAATGTTGATCTTGTTACTCTATTACGACGCAACCCTCTCCATTGGCGCCCCCTTGCAGTGGGGGAGAGGCTTGCGTACCCTAGTGAGTTGTGAGCTATGCTGGCGGTGGCATAATAGCCGGCGGTAGGGCCTCCCCCATATATATATATATATATATATATATATATATATAAAATATTTCCTGCTTTTTATTGCTTCCCCTTTTTATATATATAAAAATTATATATATATATTGTATTTTAATTGATGTTAAAAATATAATTAAAGGGGGAGGGGCGGAGCTGGGGAGGGGTGGAGCCGGGGTGGAGCCAGACCCTTTGGCCCCCCAGGTGATCAGTGACCGGAATTCCGGCCCTTGAGCCGGTAGAAGTTGGACAGCCCTGAGCTAGGGCAACTAAATCTTTAGACAGTGGAAGCAACGTTGGAGACTGAGGATAGAACTCCTGTCAATTCAAGGCATTTTCTAGTGCTGTGTTATATGGTTAGTGAAGACCAATATGATACAGTTCACTGCAGTTCAAACTGCATTAAATTGTAGTGTGGATCAAGCCAATGGCCCCATCTACACTTCCATATGATGCAGTTTCACAATGCAGTTTAACTGACTTGAACTGCATTATATGACAGTGTAGATGGGGCCAAAGAGAAGAGGAGGCTTTCATATGATGGTGGCAGCAAATCCATCAATAGCAAGCAGATATGTATTAGATTGTAATGTTAGACTGTTAGAATGTTATATGCCTTTTATCACACATCTTCCCCTTTTTCTCTGATTTATCAGCTAATGCATGAACGCCCACAGTTTTGTAAAACATAGGAAATAGATTATAATTAAAAACAAGTGTAGTGTTTCATTCATACTTCTAACTATAGATAACTTCACAATGATAGCAATTTTAAAAAATGATTTTTTTTAAAAATGGAAGAACTTTACCATTCAAGGGAGGACCTCATTTTAATTCTAATACTAATGATTTCCAATATAAAGACTGTATATATTAGATTTGAAATACATAAAAAGAATATAAGTATCCATTTCAAAATAATACTTTTGAGCACTAAGGTAAAAAGAACATTTATAGGGAAGAAATATAAGGTTGACAGTAATGATTGCTGACCTTTGAAGTGACTGCAGTGGGTACAAAAAAAGTTTAAAATAGTGCTATTGTGAAAGCACAGCATACTACTGAGGGGGAAAATACAGACATATCACAGTGGTTATATCTTTCAATTGCACAATTTCTTCTAGTAGATTTTTTTTTAAAAAAAATGTCCAGGCTCATACAGAAGCATTTGGAATAAGAATTGGAGCATCAATGCTCACAAGAAGACCGCCTGTAGAAATGGCCATTCCTCCTTGTCAATGAACTGAAATGACACGGGTGAATCTGGCAGATCTCAACCCATATGCTTTTAAATACTTCCTCCTGTTTCCAAATGCTTCTGATGTAAAAAAAGCCAAAAGAAGCAAAAAGGCCAGAAGACACAGAAAATAGAGGGGATCCATCCTTCTTTTATGTTCTTCTGGGATGGACTAAACTCTTGCCCTTTTCTGCTCTACTTAGGGATGTGCATAACATCTCAAAACCTTACTGTTTTTGGATCTGTTCCCCCCCCCCACACACACACACACACATTTCTGTTTTCTGAGCCATTGCCAAAATAGGGAAGGGTGTGCCATTCTCCTTCTGGAAAGATTTGGCCTATTGGAGACAAGGAGGAAACTTTAGAGGCTTGTTTCTCAGTCATGTTTAGGCCTATCAGAAGGAAATGTTCTTCCTTGATAGGGCAATTGTATGACAGCAAAATAGCTACCAACTTTCAGAACATTTCACCAATCCACTAATTTTGAGGAATTTTTAAAAAGGTTTTACCATAACCACAAGAGGGTTCTGGGAATTGTAGTTGCTGCTGCTTGTGTCCATTTTCAACCAACCAGAGAATGGACACAACCAGCGCTGATTAGCTGAGAAAGAAACCTGAGAAACAGAGAGAGAAACTTCAACTCCCATCACACACTCTGCCAGGGAGGAGGCTTTGGGAAGGAGGCTGGGAAGCGCTCAGCTTTGTATTCTAAAGAAATGAAGAAAAATGAAAGAAAAGAGCCAAAAAAAACCCCATTAATCAAAGAAAAAAGGAAAAGAAAGGAGGTAGAGTGCTGTTAGTGTGGCTCAGCCCTCATTAACTGAAAGATTTGGCTATTCATGACCAATTTTGGGTTGACCTCCCCAATCTGTTTCGGCTGTTCTATATGCCAAACTAGCCAAACTTCCCAAACTTTCTGAGGCAAAACTAATGCCTGTACTTCCCAAACTCTACTCAGAGAATTCTTTCCTTTTTGTTAAGGGTAAAGGTAGATAAGTCAACCCAATTTTGGGTGGTTTATTTTTTACTCAAATTTCTAAACTTATACGTAAGTATGTTGGTTAAATTATGAACATGGAGAACATGCATACACCTGTTAGCTACCCAAGAATATATATTGATTTTGACTTTAACCACCTTGCTAGAATGTATAAAAAGCATTAAGCTTTATTTGGTTTTCATTATTTTTGACTCAGGAAAAGCCTTTAGTACATGATTTCCAAATTTATCTGGAACAGATTGTCAGCAGGACACCACCTTGTGGATGACTGTTGCTGAAGAAATAGGGTATATTTTGTACTTTTATTTTTCAGTATTGTGAATTTAAACAAGCTCCCTTTGTTCAATTCAGTGGTAAAATTATTATTTTTTTCCTTTTCATGATTTGAGTTGAATGTAGGAATGCCAATTCTCAGCTGGGCAGAAACCCCAACTGATGGAGTCTGTACATCTTCAGAATAGGAGAGCCCCTTGAATAGAAGTTCCAAAAGATCTTGATCTGGAATTAAACCAAATGGACTGGCTGAAATAATGGAAGGCCTGTGGAAGGTAGCAAATGGTTATTGGTTGACATGACCTCTATGTGAATTTGTTGCCAAGAGAGTACTTTCTCTACTTGCCAGTTTCTTCATATTGAAAAAAAATGACAGTACGGCATGTCAGCACATAATTATGGCCTGACAGAACTTCCAATTATATGGCTATTCCCTAGAAGAAAGATGAAGCCAAGGAATGAATGAAAGAAAGAAAGGGAGAATGGTGGTTTTTTTTTTAAAAAAATAGAATAGATGGCTTTTTAATCATTGAATTTTAGAAGTTCCTGCTGATATGGATGATTTCTATTTTATTTACTCAGTTTTGGAATGACTTATGAAAAGGAGATTGTCCCTGACTTTATTCGAATATAGGCAATATCTTCTATTGAATAGCGCTTCTAATGTATGTTATATATCTATCTACTGTAGTTTCACTTTGGTGCAAATATAGAGAGATTAAAAGCAGCAGTGTTACTATCATCATAGCCTCTTGTCCCACTGGAGCACACAATCCTCACAGGAGGAATAGAGATGTAAATTTATGGATAATTTATATTGTCATTTATATCGAAAATGCAGTAGGTCTCATTATGGTGGGGATGGGAATCAGTGACATATACAGTATATCTGCTCAGTCTGTGGTCCAGGAGGTAATTATAGATGGGCAATCTTATAACTCCTAGTCTCCTTCTTCTGATTTTTTTCTGAGCTTAACATATGCCGTTGTTGTTGTTGGTTGTTGGTTGTTGTTGTTGTTGTTATTGTTGTTGTGTGCTTTCAAGTTATTTATGACTTATGATGGCCTTAATGTGACAGAGTTTTCATGGTAGAATTTGTTTAGAGGGAGTAACAAAGGCTGCATAGCCTTTTTAATCAAGGGCACCTTTAAACAGAAGACTGATATCTGCAGAGAATAACATATTGCCACCATAATGGGCCAAGTTACTCAAAGGCTACAGCTCCTCCGGCCCCTATGCCCTTTTAATGTAATTGATTGATTTTGATGTTATTTCATAGTTAATCTCTGCTCTTAGATGCTAGAGGTAAAGTATAAAACACATACTTGTAAAAACAGAAAAACCATAAAATTAATGAAATTTGCAAATAGTAATTTACAGATCTAATACTGAGTAGGGTCAAACTATATGTAACTAGTTAGAATTGCCACTACTATGCAAAGCCAGATACTAATCCTTGCCTATGTTAAGAAATGGGACATAAAATATATGGCCAGTCAGCATAGGGAAAGAGTGAGTGTGGTGGTGTATATATGTACAACTGATTGGGCTAAAATGGGCCCAAACCTGCTGTCCAGACAGCTATACAGCTCAATGATACTCAAGAGTTTACTGCAAACTTTGGAGTGTCCCCCGACTTGTTTTAGGACCTCATCAGATGCCATCTTCTCTGTCTTCTCTCTGTTTCTCTGTGCTGCCGAAACAGAATCCCATGGAGGCCATCACATGATGCAAGGCCACTTCCAGTGCTTGCCTAGCAAAGGGAAATGGAAGGAAGATTGTATTTTCAGGAGTTGGGTACTACCCAACTCACAACAACAGAAGCCAGAGAGAAGCTGGGAAGAAGTGGGAAAGGTGGGGAAAGGACGTGGGATGGCTGCCGTCCCTGAACTTGGAATACATGGGTCCTTGTCAGTAGGAAACAAAAGAAGACAGTTCCCTCCACTTTTATGTGATGAGGTCCTTAGTGTGGATGAAGTTGTGTTATGGCCAAATACTCTGGATGCTTATCAAAAGCTTCTGTGCATTGTGAAGACTGTCAATGCTGGATTGAGTGTGAGCATGGGATCTTTATTAGTATAGACAAGTCTCCCAAACCTCTCTCTCACACACACACATAAACCAGGAGAGAACTACTTTATCTGAAGTAGGCATAAAGAGCTGATTCATTAACAGAGTCCACAAAAAGGTGTACTTATATTAAAAGCCAGGTAGGATGAAAGAAAGAGACATAAGGAATTATAATTAGAAGATGCCATCCATAGATACAGGCGAGATGTTATGAAATAATGCTGCCAGAATGTGACCATACAGCCCTAAAAATGCATAGCAAACCAGCAGGGGAAAGGGTTCGCCCTTAACTGCTGAAAATATTAGAGGCTTGCAATTCATGTAGGGTTGCTATCCCACCCATTACTTACAATATCCTAACATATCTAGGCTTCTACGTCAGTTTTTGATTATTATTTTTAAATGACAACATTTCACTTCTAAAGTTTCTATTATTTCTATTTTACCAGTGGGGCATGTGAAGATTCAATTTTCCCCCAAATAACCAAGCCTCAGTTCAAATGTATTGCAGACTCTCTGGTTTTATGTCCCATTTATGAAGCCATGGATCAGGCACTCCTGTTTGGAGTCACTCTTTGCACATGAAGGAGAACATTCAATAACTTTTAAGAATATGCTTAACATAGGAGAGCATTACCAAAGCACAGCGTGCATGCACTATTGCAAATGATTTCTACTTCTTACAATGAAGGAAAGGTCTTTTGTAGAGGTTCACTTCTTTAGTGTAGGGGTTGGGGGGGATGAAATTAATTACTTACCCAGAAAGTTATTAAAAAGCCAGTTCTATTCTTTTGTCATTGCAATCACATCATGAGTGAAAAACAAAAGTAATTTGCAACAATACATTTGTTTTGGATGAATTAATCTTTTTCATTTCTTGACAATTATTTCATTCCCCAGACTCCTAGCTCTGATAGTTTTTTTGAAAAAGGAAGCAATTTTCTCCATGAAAGAGAATTATTTGTATATTTCTGGAAAGATTAATAGAGGGCAGAGGTGAAGGGTCATAAGCATTCAGCTTTTTAATAGTTTTTTGCATTTACAAGCAAACCAAGCAACTGGCTAAAAGACATAGAAGGCATGAATGAAGAAACCAAACAAAAATAGACTTTGATTCCCCATAGTACAGTGGGCCTTTGGTATCTACAGGGGTTTGGTATTAGAATGGCATAGTAAAATGGTGTCCCTTTTATAAAATGATTAAACCAAGATTTGACTGTTGGAATGGAGTGGTAGTGAAATATTGTCAAGACATGGAAGGTTGAATCCATGGATACAGAGGGCTGACTGTGTACCTGAGAGTTTACAAAATAAAAAAAATACCTGGGACTTGTAATTTAATGAAGCACCAACACTCTTTTTGGGGTGAACTACAACTCCCTTGATTCCATAACATTGAGCCAAAAATGTTCAAACTGCATTAATTCCACAGTGTAGATGCACCCCAAGACTCTGGAAACCACTCAATCATGGAAACCCACTGGATGATCTCGGGCATGTCACACTCAACCCATAATAGGTTCATCTTAGGATCCCCTTAGGGCAGTACCCATGGGACTCCAGATGTTTTAGCCTTGAGCTCCCAGACATCCAAACAGCTGGTAAACTGGCTGGGATTTCTGGGAGTTGTAGACCAAAACACCTGGGGAACCACAGGTTGAGAACCACTGCCTTAGGGTCAAGATAAGGACAAAATCTCCTGAACACACACCACAAAAATGATTCTACACTCCCTTAAGGTTTTTCTTTTCAGTCTTATTAACGTTGTGAAGGACAGCTCAAACTGTTTCAGCCCCCTAGAGCAGTGAGGAATGTTTTAATCCTTTTAATTTTAAAAAGACAAGTGAGTAAGTTTCGTGGGAGTATTTGCCTGGAGTCAATGTGATCCAGATTAGCTCAAACTGCAGTGGTGTAACAAAAGTACCCCACTGATAGAAGAAAACAATCAGAGCAGTGAGCAATCCCAAGAGGTGGAGTTGACTGGGAAGGTGTAAGTGAAGGGCAGAGCAATCTGCAGGTGCCCCCCCGGGGTATATACCACACCTTTTTTTTTCTGGTGTATAAGACTAGATCTCGCTCCTGAAAACTTTAACAGTGCAGGTGCGTAAGAAAGATCTGAGAGGCTTAATAGGAAAAAAAGTCAAATCTGATGGTCTTTAAATTTTTATTTAGCATCAGATGCCAGGAAGTCTCCAGTCTTTGCAATCGAAAGAGGGCAGTTGTGGAGGTCTCAAGCAGACAAGTCGAGGTTCTTTGCAAGAGGGAGATGAAGCAGATTTATGAACTTCAGCAAAGAAAGTTGGAGGAATTTTATTGTTCAATATGATGTGAATTGTCAATCCATTTAGCTGAAGCTATGAATTTAATAGTCACTGGCTATATAATTGTGAAACCAATGGATGAAATCACAGATTATGCAAACACAACATTTAAATTATTGCACTAACCTTTGTCCAAAATGCTTGGGCCCAGAAATGTTTGCAGTTTCAGATTTGAAGTGGGGGGCAGGATTCGATTTTGAATATATTAATATACATAACAAAATGTCTTGGAGATAGGACCCCAGTCAAAACACAATATTCATTCATGTTACATATATACCTTATACAGTATTACAGTATTGCAGATCTGACATAGAAATTAATGGTGTATTTATTTATTTTACTTTGTTTTATATCCCGCCCTCTCTCCTTCATTGAGAGATTCAGAGCAGCTAACATAGGACACACTCTAATGCCATTCAACAATCCATCTCAAATTAAAACACATAAAATCAATACATATAAAATCTATCATCCTTTAACAACAACACTACATGGTGAAACATCATAAAAATAACTATAATTAAAGTTCAAAATACTTGGGTGTTCTTTTGTGAACTCTTTGTTCTTTATAAATTTCTACTTAATTTATGTACTTAAATTTCCTAACAATCTGGTATAAAGTAAAATGAAAAGTTTTCCCTTGACATTAAATCTAGTCGAGTCCGACTGGGGTGTGTGTGGGGTGTGTGCATGCGTGCGTGCTCATCTCAATTTCTAAGCCGAAGAGCCATCATTGTCCGTAGATGCCTCCTAGGTTATGTGACCAGCATGACTGCATAGAGTGCCATTACCTTCCCGCTGAAGTAGTACCTATTGATCTACTCACATTTGCATGTTTTAAAACTGCTAGGTTCGCAGAAGCTGGGACTAAGGATAGGAGCTCACCCTGCTCCATGGATTCGAACCAGTGATTTGCAGCTTAGCGGTTTAACCTGCTGTGCCACTGAGGCCCTTGGCCTTTTTTATATAAAGAATTTGTGGGAAGAATTTAATTAAAAACAAATAATGATGGGGCTCTATGGACCTTGGTAGACAACAGAGGAATGTCTACAAATGTGTAGCCACTAATCAGAATTGACCAGTGCAGCAATCTCTGAATGGTGAGCTCAAGAGCAGGGCAGCAAACATTGTCCTGAAAGCCCCTCTCAAATAGTTCTCTTATATATCTGTAAAAAGTTACTTTTTTTGGTTTACAGTTCTCAGAATAATCCAGCAGCTGCATAGTCTCCAGTATGGCCAAGCCAATCAGAATATGGGCAACATGGCAAAAGTAATTCTTGAGGAAGAATATATAAGTTAGCAGAAGTTGTAGCAGTTTGCTTTTGCCTGATCCTACTTGAAAAGGAGGAACTCCACCCCCTATCTTCTCCATTCTGCAGAGTTAACAGAATGTAAAATACTTTCTCATTTGTACTCAGTTTGCACAAAATGAAAAAAGCTGGGAAGAAGAAGAAGAAGAAGAAGAAGAAGAGAGAGAGAGAGAGAGAGAGAGAGAGAGAGAGAGAGATTCTCAGCCTTTAAAAAACATTGGAAAAAGTAGAAAAACAAATGATCAATGAAGTCTGTTTCTGGTAAGCCAGGACAGTTGAAAGGTATGCAGTTGAATCTCAAATTATGACCACTATAAGCCTCTACTGCAGTGGTTCCCAACCTGTGGGCCATGGTCTAAATAAGGTCCAAAAAAGGTCGGTGAGATATGTGGGGAAAATTGAGAATGTCTGCCACTGTTGGAGGAGAGTGAGAGAGAAGGAGAGGGAGAGATGGAAAGAAGGAGATGTCAGTGTATTGCCCTAGCCAGCGCTTTCTCGGCTTTGAGAGGGTTCCCAGACCAGGGCACTTTTCTGAAATACAATTTTCTGATTCAGCACCCCAAATAACCAAACCAAACCTAAAGTTGACAAAAAACTGACTCATAATCCTTTTGGTACTAATGTTGGAGAGTGGTCCCTGGTCAAAGTGGTCCCTGGTCAAAAAAAGGGTTGAGAACCACTGCTCTAGTGGCACAGCTTTGAACCACCTCCTTCACAATGTATGTGGGAAGAAGGCTTCAGGAATTTCATTTCTGATAGTCATCATCATCACCACCACCATCATCACCACAGTTATTTAGTCAGATTAATTCCTCAACATGCATTTATGTCAGTGTTTCTCGGCCTGGGGGTTGGGACCCCTGAAAAGGGGTAATGAGGGGGTTTCAGAGGGGTCACCAAAGATCATCATTAAACACAGTATTTTCTATTGGTCATTGGGGGTTTTGTGCGGGAAGTTTGGCCCAATTCTATCATTGGTGGGGTTCAGAATGCTCTTTGCTTGTAGGTGAACTATAAATCCCAGCAACTACAACTTCCAATTGTCAAGGTCTATTTTACCCAAACTCCACCAGTGTTCATATTTGGGCATATTGAGTATTTGTGCCAAGTTTGGTCCAGATCCATCATTATTTGAGTCCACAGTGCTCTCTGGTTGTTGCTGAACGACAACTACAAAACTCAAGGTCAATGCCCACCAAACTCTTTTAGTATTTTCTGTAGGTCATGGGAGTTCTGTGTGCCAAGTTTGGTTCTATTTCATCATTGGTGGAGTTTGGAATGCTCTTTGATTGTAGGTGAACTATAAATCCCCAGCAACTACAATTCCCAAATGACAACATCAATCCCTCTCCCCCAACCCCACCAGTATTCAAATTTGGGTGTTATCAAGTATTATGCCAAATTTGGTCCAGTGAATGAAAATATATCCTACATATCATAATAAATAAATAACAGTAGCCAAATTACAGTTGTGAAGTAGCAACAAAAATAATTTTATGGTTAGGGGTCACCACAACATAAGGAACTGTATTAAGGGCTCGTGGCATTCCAAAAGTTGAGAATAACTCATTTATGTGTTTAGGGCATCCACTGTAATTCAGTACCAAGGACAGTTCTGCACAGGTATCCCACTGTGAACAATACAGAACAGTGAGTTACTATGCTATTATCTCTACTAGTATTATCTTTTCTATGGAGTCATGTCTTTTCATGATATGATGAAACATTCTGAATGTTTTGAATGTGTATTTCACTGGTCCCAGGCCAACACTCATGGGAGGAACTCCGTGTTTCCCATTTTGAGTTCCTTAAGAGGACAAATAGGATATACATGAAATGTTTTAGAAAAAGAAAAGCATCTCTGTTCTGTCTGAAGTGATCCTAGGTTCTTATTACAAACCAGCTCATACACTCAGCTAACTCAAAAGACTTCTGATCACCACATTCTTATTTCCCCTTTCTTTTATTTCCTTTTCCCCACTAGGGATCAATGGTGAAATGAACCATTACATTTCAGTAATGCCTGTCCCTCACGCTCCCCTGGAGAAGAAACTTGCTACAGTGCACTTGTCTGAGAGCCGCCTCTTTCTTCTCATTATGTGCCTCACACTTTCTTAGCTCCAACTGTTGAACTCTTATTAACTGCTGGTCTTTCACATTTTATTCCCCGCTTCTTATATTTAACTGTCTTGTGAGCTCCACCCGCCTGTTTAAATGTTTCTGAAACCTCTGGATTTCTGGTGCATTTGCCAAAGCTTATTTGCCTCTTCCTTTGAAGGCTGCCAGATGCCTTATATAGCCCTGAACAAAAGATGCAGACTTGAATGAAGTTAGACTACTGGTCTTTACACCTAGCATTTCTTATTTTAGCTCAGGAAAACTTAGATTTTGTCCTGGCTTACTGATAGGAGAGATCTCTCTTTGGAGTAATGGATGAGCCTGGCATATTGATCATGAAAACTTTGATTTTAATGTATATTCATTCAAGTGTTACACTCTTCAACATTCCACTTATGATCATGCAATATGAGAAGGTGGTCAAAATAGCAAGATTTATTCATGACTAGCTTGGGTACCCAACAGTGCCGGGGTTATTTGAAAAACACATTGTTTGTTTGCAGCCGTTAGGTCATATCATTTAGTTAATTAGTAACACTATTTATTAGGAAAAAGCCAGAATGTGATTTTGGTTTTTTTATGAATGCTGCCATTAGAAAATACATAACAATGTGGGTGAACTACAATTCCCAGAATCATGGGTCAATCCTCCCCAAACCAGGCCTGTATGAATGGTTGGCCATGTTGAGTGTGTGTGCCAAGTTTGGTCCAAATCTATTGTTGGCTGGGTTCAGTGCTTTCTGGATAAGGGTGAACTACAACTCTCATATGCCAAGGGCAGTAACCTTCAAATCCTGCCAGTATTTACAGTTGGCCTCAGTCCCCCAAACCCCTCCAATCAGTTCAGTTGCTTATACATTCCTCTGTGTTTGCTGTGTTTCATAGGAAAGAGTAGGAAAGGGTTAAGGGAGAGGCAGTGCATATTCAACACAAGGAACCCTGGGATGCTTGCCTGTGGTGGAGGAAACCCATCAAATCTAGGATAAAGTTCTCCCGGAATGAAAGCAGTCCTCGGGTGATGGGCCATAGTGTTTGGGAGGACATTGGCAGCATTTGGCCTACATGTTCATGGCACTCACTATAGCCTGCAATGTCAGTTGAGGGAGTGCCTTTGGAGGCTTCTCAGCACTCGGAACTATAGCCTCTTTGTGGAGGCGGGAGGCTGTCTGTGTAAGTGGATGCCTCCACCAGATACACATATAAACATATTTCATTTTTATTATGTGCATAGATAGACAGATGAAGAACTCATCCAAGCTAGAAGAGGCTGCAGCAGTTTGCTTTGGTGAGATCCCACTGGGAAGGACAGGATTTCCCCTCCATCCTCCCCGTCCCTCTACTGCAGTGTTTCCCAACCAGTGTGCCGGGGCACACTAGTGCGCCGTGAGCAATCATCAGGTGTGCCGTGGGAAATTGGAACCTCCGATACCCTTACTTATTAAAGGAGCGCTGCTACGTCAAAGTACAAAATGCACAATTAAACATATATAATCACACGCAAAAACACATTCAAAGTACCCAATCCTGCTGGAGAAAATCAAAAGTCTTACAGAAGGTAGTTCGGCGTAGTCGCCACAGAGAGCGGAGGAGTTGCGAACCAGGAAGTAGCGAGTTCACGGAGCTCTCCTCTATGGAAAGCTCGCGATATTTGACGAAATCACAGAAGTGAGTGCAAAAAGTGTATCCTCACGATGCTATCCAATGTCAGTTCCCGGGATCCTCACAATAACACAGTCAGTTTGCGGACAATTTAAAGAAGCAGTACCATAATCATAGCGACAAGGTGGAAAATCACGTAGATAATCACATATTCAAACCGTCAGAGGCTGAAGATAGATGTGGCGATGGAATCGAAAGCTGGCATGGGCAAACTTGGACCTTCCAGGTGTTTTGGACTCCAAGTCCCACCATTCCTAGCAGCCTCCGGCCCTTTTCCTCCCCCCCCCCCTCAACCACTTAAGCAGGAAAGGGCCTCAGGCTGTTAGGAATGGTGGGAATTGAATTCCAAAGCACACAGACTGACAGTTGTTGAGCAAGACCTTCGTGTGTGTCTTTCTGCCATTCCTGCCAGGATATCTATGTTGTGTTCATCGAAACAGGCCCAGGTTTCACACTGAGTGTATAAGTACATTTAAAACATATTAACTATATGTATTTCTGTGTTACAGTGTCATTTTGTGTCATTTTGGTTGGTGCTGTGCCCCAGGATTTTATAAATGTAAAAAATGTGCTGCGGCTCAGAAAAGGTTGAAAAACACTGCTCTACTGGATTAACTTAATGCAAACTACTTTCCCACCTTAGAATCAGTTTTCAGCAATGGAGGGACAAAAAGGGAAAGTTGGCAATGAGAAAGAAATTGTATTATTTTGCAAGTCTGCATTTTATGGACAACGTTCCCTACACGTATTTGTGCACTTTAATTTTTTGATCTGACAACTGCATTGCAAAATTTGAAGATATGAGGAAAACAAAGTATAATTCATTTATTAGTATGGACAGTGTGAACAATACTAGTCCATATCAAGAAGCAAAGCTAATTAATTTGTTCCTCATCCCTTGATGATTTTGTTATCCCCAGGGTGCAAATCAATGCATTTACTGCATGATCTCCATCTTGCTTTGGGCCATTAATATTTTTCTAATCTTGCATTTGAACTTAGCACATTATTTTCCATTGATTGTACATCTAAAGTGAAATTTATCAATAGCATGTTTAATAGCTTTGGCTTGGGCCCCTATATTAGATTATTCAGTCTTGAACTAGCATCGAGCCCATCTATTCCAGAAACAGGAACAGACTAAAACACCAATATTTTAACCAGGGTCATGACATTTCTGAATCACAGCAGGAACTAATTAAGACAGTCAAGACTGAAAAATGTAATGTAGCAGATGAATCATCCCTTTCAAGACTCTAGAACTGGATGACTTGGGGAGAGGGAAGGACCATTACTCAATTGTAGAGCACATACTTTGCAAAGAGAAGTTTCCAAGGCCAAGCTCTACAATCTCTGATGGAGGAAGAACTTGTCTGGGATCCTGGAGATTTTCCTCTTCCAATTAGTAAAATTAATATTAGAACTATACAGCTCTTAAAATATTGTTTGATTTCAGCTGTCAGTATGCATTGTCACTGGTGAGGAATGCTGGCAATTGCAATTCAGCAATATTTGAAGGGTTGCACAATTTTCATCTCTCCACTAAATCGGACATTTGTGCTACCTAGACCCATTAAAATCAATGTGACTAATTGGGACTGATACATTCCATTGATATTCTGTGCATTCATTGTAGACTAAATTTACATTGGCAGCAGCACATTGTATACAACAGATGCATTATGGTTCAGAAGAGGTTTGCCAGTGAAGATGGGAGGGTGTAACCTATCCATGGTCACCTACGGTAGTTTGTTGCATAGCTGCATGAGGATTCAAACAGTGGTATATCCAGAGTCATAGCCCAACATTCAAACCACTACACTATGATAGCTCCTAAGTGGAACCAAAAAAATCAATAAAGGGATACAAAGCGTTATTTTAATTTTATTTGCCACTACATTCCTTTTTATTCAGATAGGCTTTTAAAGAAGAAGGGACTGCTGTGGTTTTTAGTTTTGAATATGTTTTTATGGATTTAAACTGATTTTTAAAAATACCAATGATATTTAATTATTTTTAATTATTGTATATTTGTAGATTTTAAATTATATTCAAATGCTTTTAATATAAGCCACTTTGAGTTTCCTTGTGGAGAGAAAAACTGGAGTATAAATAAACATAATAATAATAATAATGACAAAATTGAAGGAAATGTTGACAAGGAGAAGACCGCACATCATTCGGAAATACATTGCACAGTCCTAGATGCTTGGGAAGTGTTCAACTTGTGATCTTGTGATACGAAATCCAGCATATATCTCATTTGCTGTGGTATATTGTGTTTTTGTGTCAGTAAAATAATATCCTACTATTACTTTTCTCTTGTTTAATGATATGTAATTTTTGAAGGGTGGGATTTTAATTGGTGTTTTTATGCATTTTTTAAAAAGAAGTGAAAAACCCCACAGAAAAATACAGGTCTGGTGGGAATGTGGGTCCTGATATCAACAAAATTGCCCCATACCCATTACAGAAAGTGAAGCATTAAGATTCATTGACCTCTCATCAGAGCAGGACATAAAATCAAAGGGTGGAATCCAGACCGATTTATCTTTAGGTTATACATGATAGAAATTATTGGGATTTACACTAGATTATTGGGATTTACACTAAGCTTCTGCATTCCACATCTGTAGCCTCCATTTTTCCTTCCTACTTGCAGAAGAGAATGATCTATGTTCCATCTCCCATGTTTACATTTCCACATTTTTAATTTTAACAAATGGGAAAGCAACATTATCAAATTTCACACATACTTGTATGACTCACATTTTGTTGGACGTGGCTTCCTCAAAATAACTTCAGTTTCTGGCTTGCTTAGTCACAGTGTTCACCACGAGGCATGTCAACACTTAATTTACTCTGATGCTCTCTGCATTATCATGAAGATGAGTTTTATTCATGGGTCAAAATATTTTCTCTTATGGGAAACATATGCTTCACTGAACACTCAAGTTGAATCAGATAAAGCCAAAATGGGGCACATCAGTCTGTCCACTACCTAGCCACTGCCTTCCACCAGCTCAATTTTGCTGCCCAAGGTGGAACAACAAATGGCACCCTACCTTTACAGTACCAAAAGCTAGTCAAGTTGTTTGTCAAAAAATTCCAGGAGTGCTGCTTGCCATCCCTAACAATAACATCACAACAGTAATGAATCCAATGACTATTTTCTCACATTTCATAACACACTTTATCTACCGTTGGATGGAGGAGGAGTGGAGCAGGGAGGGGGAGCAGAATGAGAGAGCAATGATACCCCAAATAAGCAAGCAGCTGCAAATTTCTAGCTTTCAAGTAATTTAACTGTTCAATTGATCATTTCAACATATGATTTAAGAGAGAGAGTCTAAAGGAAAGAGGCAGTTCAAGTGAATATCCCGTTACCATGTAAGTTTGCACATACAGGGGGAAAAACAAGCGTATTTTCCTGCAGATTTCTCATACAAATAAGTTTGAACATAAAATAAAAATAATCATATTTCCATACAGAGTTCAGCATGTATTATTTTTGTATGAATTTCTAGAAAGACCAATGGTTTGATTTTATGTAAGGGAGCTTCTCATGCATCCTATTTTCTGGAACTAATTTGTTCTCCCATGAAATGCATATAATTTTGACAGTTTGTTTCCTTCTACTCAGTAAGCACTCAGTAAGCCCTGGTTGTTGCTTCATATTCTTCTTCAATTGCCACGCTAACAATTTCCCTGGTTTATTTGTGCTTTCAAAAAGTTATGTCTGTTGTACATTATTTTCTTTTCTACCTCATTTGCAATTAGCAATTCATATTGCTGTTGTAAATTATACAATTCTGTTCGATTTTCCCTCTTTTTGAATTATGATTCTCTCATTCTTTTTCCTTTTCTCTAATCTTACCTAAAACTTCCAGTTGTATTTTATTTTTCTCTTTATACCATCTGGTATTTTGTTGATTTAAGAAAGCTCTAATCAACACTTTCCCTGCATCCCAGACAAACTTTTCATCCATATAATCCTTTAAATTTACTTTAAAATATTTTTTATTCCTGTCCTAATCTTTTCTTTAATTCCGGGGTCTTTCAAAATAAAATCATTCATTTCCCGAGCTTTCCTTTCCCATTGTTCCCATGAACAGACAGATACAATGGTTAAACATGGAAGGTTCATTTTCTGGTCCCAATTCAAGGTACAGGTCATCACTTATAAAGCCCTAAATGGTTCGCAATCTTCCTACCTTTGTGACCGCCTCTCCTACCACAAACCTGCATGATCTCTTCGATCCTCTAGAGAGGTCTTCCTTTTGCCCCTCCCCCTATCACAGGCTCGACTTGTGGGTATGAGGGAGAGGGCCTTCTCTGCTGTGGCCCCCCACCTTTGGAACTCATTACCTGGGGAGATTAGACAAGCCCCTACCCTAGCAGCCTTCAAAAAGAGCTAAAAACCTGGTTTTTCTGATGTGCTTTCTGAGAGTGACCATTTAACCCATCGTTTGTTTCAACCTATAATTCGCCCTCACGAGACAGCAGCTCCCCTTTTAAAAAGGTTAAACCCCTCTGCTCCTCCTTTCTTGGACTCCTTTTTTACAAATACACTTTGTGCTCCTATCACACCCAGGGTTTTAACCTCCTAACATATTGTTCCATACATCTGGCCCGCCCGTTGTGTTGATTTTACTATGTGATATTATACTGTTTATTTATTTGTCATTTTATATATTTTGTTATGATTTTTTTCTTTTTCCTTGCTGTTTTGTGTTTTATTGTGTTGTATTGTTTTTGGGCTTGGCCTCATGTTAGCCGCCCTGGGTCCCCTTTGGGGAGATGGTGGCGGGTTATGAATAAAGTTGATTATTATTATTTATTAAGATTTAACCAAGTTCCATATAACAAACGATTCTGTACCTGTGGGGCAACAAAGGTAGAGGATATTACACATGTATTGTTTAGTTGTATTTTGTATAAGAAATCAATACCTCGGACCATTCGTTACATAGAAGACTCACTGGGATCGCCATATCAAAACTACATTCTTAATGGCTGGCCAGAATGCTAAGATAACACACCAAACAGCCTCTTTTCTTCATAAAGCAATGTGGCTGAGAACTACATATCTGGAGGCGATTGAGGTAAACTGGGGGTGACGCAGATCTTCGAACTTCGTTTTTAACTTTTGTGGCATGTAATTTTACCTTGGCATTTTAATGATGATATTTTTAATTATCTTTTAACTTAATCAAGTTTTATTGTATGTTAGTTCACTATTACATGAGTTTTAGGATAGTGATTAGTGTCTATTTGTGTATGTTTTTGTTTTTGTTTTTAATGTTCATATGGACAGTGGATTAATCAATAAACTTTGCTTTGCTTTCCCACTGTTCCCCATTTAGATTTAACAACACCAGATTATGATCAGAGAATATTCTAAATAATAGTATTTTTCAGTATTTATAACCAGCCCTTTTGTTACAAAGATACAAACTATTCTGGAAGATGCTCCATATCTGTGTGAATAATATGTGTTTTCTCTTTTACCAAAATTATATTTTAAGGTTAGCTTTAAACCGATCTTTAAATCTATTTTGCTGAGAGCAAATTAACTGCTGTGGAAGATGGTGATCGGGCATTCAGACCACATAAAACACTGAGACATATGCAGTAAGGATTTCTGAATTATCAATTCCTAAGTGTGGCCACTTAATTGCCCTTACAGAAATAAGAAAGTAAGGCACATGTTTTTTGAGAAATGTGAGTATAGTGCCAGATTCATCAGAGTAATAACATATACATGTGGAAGCTGAACAATAACCAGTCCCACACTCATCCATCAGGTATAACAGGGAAAAAACCTACAAAAAACCTATTGTTTTGGTTGTCAAACATATACATTAGTTTTATTTATTAGAACTTGTGCATAGTGAAAAACTTATGTATATGGAGGGAAGAGAAAAATGGATGAAGTTTAAAGTGATGCATGAGGAGAGCAACAATTGTAATGCCAATATACAAATTAGCAGTCAGCGTTATTGCCTTACCATTTGTGACCAGAAAAAGACTTTTTGTTTCCAGTGGTGGTGATGATGCCTCTACCATTTCATGCACAAAAGTTTGATGGATTGGCAGTCACTGGTTGGTGATATGATAGCATAAACAGCTCAGATCTGAATTATCTGAAGGACTCTGTGGCTAGGTGATATGTTCTATATAGTCCCTTCTTTTTGTCACCTCACAGCTATAACTGATAGGAAAATAGGACATGACTTTCTCAGTTAAAGCACATTTCTTGCTATCTTTGTTTAGGCAGGTGAAGTTTTTTTATTCGTTTGTTTCTTTAAAAGATGACTGCTTGGCAGAAGGCACAATATACTGTATAAGTTATTTGTTGTTTTTTGTTTAATGGCTCTATTTTAGCTGGTTTTAATTTTTATTAATAGTTGAATTACAGTAGATTGATAATTTGCATGATTTAAACGTATCTTCTCCTTCTCCTTCTTCCTTCTCCTCCCTTCCCCTTCCCCTCTGACATACATGATTGCAATTGTCACATCTTAGCCACATAATAAACTTGGTTATAATCAGGTGCTTCATTTGTATTCATTAAAAATAGATTCTGAACAAGTGAGTGCTTTATTCTCCCCAAAATGGGGCTTTCCTACCCAGTTGTGCACATCAATAGCAATTATGTGACTTTGCAGCAAGATGGCCACCAGCAGGAGACTCTTAAAAGTGCCAAATGACATTTTCAGACACATTTCATGGTGAGAATTGTTTCTTCTCTTGTCAGATTAGAGACAGAGTCCTTTCACTTTTCTTTCAATATGAACTTAAAACCCTCAGTTTTCCAAACTGAAGGCTGCTTTTTATTGTGTAAAAATAAAGGCTATGAAAGTCAGTTTTCTGTTTCATCCTGCCTAAAGCATTAGATTTGTTTTGGAAAAGAAAAATCCCATCCCAGTCTCGTGATATATATTCATCTCCACTTTGTCTGCAGTGGCACAAATCCTCTACTGCTGAAATAAAACCCAGCAGGCGTCTGTTACTCAGGATGTTGCAAACTAGGCTTGTGACCTCATAACTGTTTGATATTCACATTGATGATTGTAACACCATTGCCATGACCACAAATGCCCATCTTGAAATGATAAGACACTACTGAGTGGCAATAAATTGTATAATATTACCACAGAAATGATTGTGCGTATCAAAAATATATTGATCTATTTTGCCTAGAAGTCTAGGTTAGTGCTACCAAATGTGTATTAGACTAAATCATGTAACAACATGAAATATATTGAAAGGACGTGACAATTGGAGTCCTATGCATGAATTGAAAAGTCCTTGCTTTGGAACGAGTGAAGTCCAGTTCTTATATATATTAAAGAAAATCCAGCTGGTTTCTCCTCAAGCAGAGAATATATAATATTAATATATATAAGAACTAGACTTCACTCGTTCCAATGTGGACTAAGGAAATTCCATTTATACATATTTAACAGAGCCAGCGAACCCTCTATTTCAACAGGTAAAGTGATTAAACAGCAAGGACTTTTCAATTCATGCATAGGACTCCAATCGTCATGTCCTTTCAATATATTTCATGTTGTTATATGATTTAGTTTAATACATATTTGGTAGCACTAACCTAGACTTCTAGGTAAAATAGATCAATATATTTTTGATACGCACAATTGTTTCTGTGGTAATATTATACAGTTTATTGCCGCTCAGTAGTGTCTTTGCTATTTCCATAGCCTACCCTTTGTCACCTTGAAATGCTGGCAATCATATTGAAGGAGCGCTGTTGAGCAGGTGCTGAAAGATGATATGTCTATGGGATGAATGTGGCATCCTTTAGTGTCCCACTTTCCAGCATCACAAAGCTCATCTCTCAGCATGACTACCTGGCTTGTAAGGTCAGGTTATGGAGTTGAATTGAAAGATGGAAGCATAGCTATGAAATTGTAGCTAACCGTGTGGAGAAGGAGCTTGATATGTCAACATAAAAAGATAAACTCACCTGTCTTCATGGTGTTCTTGAACTTCAATTGAGTATCATGGGTTATACCAGGTTAAATCGGCTTTGCTCTGCTTCAGGCAAGTCTAGAAATGTGCTGCAATTTATTCCACAGTGTCCCATGGCTTGGACCAGTGTTAACAGGTGCATCTGCCCCAATTTGGACTGGTCCACCATTCACACAGGACACTATAACTACACAGCACACAGAAAAGGAGATGGGCCATGTTTTTGTCACTGCTATTGCTGCTCCTGGATGACTGCAGAGCTCTGTGCAAGCTTCTGGCCATCATGGGCACCTTGTTCTGACATCAGCAGAGATGCCCATATAACTAAAAAGAAAGAAGGGAGATTAACATGGGCCTCTGGCATTGTCTGGAGTGGCTGCCAGACAATGCCACGGATGTCACTGCTGCAGTGACATGGATATTAAGGCAACAATCTGACAGGGCTGATGTAGTATCGACAAGCTGGAACATGTGGATGCCAACCCACCATTGCAGTGGGCTCCATAGGATGCATATGGCCACTTCCAGATTTACCAGCCAGTGTAGATACATTCTTGGATCCCATTTTTAAAAATCTTTCCACAAAACTCAAGTTTCACTTGTAGTAGTTGTGCTCATTTTTCCAATAGTAGTTGTGCAACTGCAAGAAAAATAAGACCATATCTTGTGTTTCCTCCAGCATAACATTGGGTACAATGCTCACAGAATAAGCAGGCGGAGACTCATTAGAAGGTAGCACCACATTTATGGATATCTTCCCTAGATAGCTTCCCTAAGTAGGGATAGGTGGGACTCTCCCTTTTACTACTTTTATTACTGGTGAAGTTAATTCTTAAAGTTTTTATGGGCCTAAATCTTCCTACTTGTTCTAATTTAATTTATGTTTCTTTGTTTCTCTGAGCAGCTGTTTAAGATAGTTTTTAAAAAAATTGGTTGTTTATATGAATTTCTAAAAAATGAACATAACTTTGAATGTTTGATATAGCACAGAAGCATATAAATAATTCATATAAGCAAATTATGTGGGAAATCTTTAGATCAAGTTTGTATACAAAATATATGTTAATGCAGAACAGAATGTAAAGAAATTCATTTTATCAAATGTATTGCCTCCCTTTCAAGTTAGGTTTTTTTAAAAAAAAGTATAAATGGGCTTTTATTGTTACCTACATGCCCTCATAATCTCTCACCACTTTATACTTTGTTTCTAGGATTAGTGTTTTTATGTCTGAGCTCTCCATATTACTTATAACTGTTTCCATTTGACAGTGACACAGCCCTCTGGGGTGCTTTGTGGTTTCCGAGCTGGATGGCCATGTTATACCAGCATTTTTTCATGACGTTTTGCCTGCATCTGTGTCTGGCATTTTCAGAGGATCATGCACAAGAAGAATCCTCTAAAGATGCCACCCACAGATGCAGGTGAAATGTCAGGAGAAAATGCTGCTAGAACACGGCCATACAGCCCAAAAACCACACAACACTTTTATGATTCTGGCAGTGAAAGCCTTTGACAATACAGCCCTCTGTTTCCACGGATCCTGGTTCCACAGATTCAGCTGTTCTCATAATCCACAGCTCTGGAACCAAACTGCAGAGGATACCAAAGACTTATCAGATTGATTGTTTTTAAAGCGTTTTTGCTTGGTGACCAGGGGAATCTGCTTAGTTTGTTGATATTGATTAATACACCCCTTTGCCAATGATGTTAACACTTGTGAACCTATTAATTGTCCAAAGGCTTAAATACTTCAAAGGCCCCAGATCTTTTTTAAAAATTCTTTTTATTGAATTTGTTTTACAATCAGTGAATAAAATATAGATAGGAAAGGAGGTTAAGGAAAGATAGATAGTAGGGAAAGGAGGGGGGCAGACACAAGGTGGGGGAGAGAGAGGAAGAAAAAGAAAGAAAAGAAAGAAGAACAGAAAGAGGGGGAGAAAGAGAAGGAAGGGAAAAAGAAGAAAGAGTGAAAAAGAGAAGAAGAAAACAGTGAAGAATGGCTGACTAGTATGTCAGCCGAAAGGTTTCTTGGTCTCCCAGTCAGGATGGCAGGGGATCAGTCTTTACTAGTCGTTTCCAAATTCCGAGTATACTTTCAAACACCCTCCCTTGTTTTTTTGTTGTTTGCATTGCCTCTTTAAATCTTTGTATTTTTTAGATAGGCTTTTACGGGCTGCCAATTGATCTTAGACTTTGAGCTTTGATTATTTACTAAGCTTTTTAGTAAGTCAACGTCCATGTATTCGGATAATTTTATAGCCCATTCTGTTGGGTCTGGGGAACTTTCCTGCTTCCAGTTTCTCGCCACGACCACCCTTGCTGCCGCGGTCATATAGAAAAATATTTTGTCTTTTTCCATGTCTAGTTTACCCTCCATTAGGTTTAATAGATAATATTCTGGTTTAAGCTCAATTTCAATCTCTAAAATCTTTTGAATATGTATGTGAATCTTCTTCCAGAATTTTTTATTTAGCTGACACGACCACCAGCAGTGCATGAAGGTGCCTATCTGCTCCTTGCACTTCCAGCATTTGTTATTTAAATTTTTGTAAAGTTTGGCTAGCTTTTGCAGGGTCAGATGCCAATGATAGAACAGCTTTGTCCAATTCTCCGAAATTGTTGTTGCCCCGGCGTATTTCATATTCTTCCTCCATATTTCTTCCCATTCTCGTAACAATATGGAGTGACCGAAATCTTGCGCCCACTTGATCATATTGTCTTTTACAACTTCCATTTTGGTATCCCACTCCAATAGTTGGTTGTATAATATTCTTATCAGTTTCTTGTCTCTTGACATAACCAGATCCCATGTCGTTTGAGTCTGGGTGAAGTTGTTTCTTTTATCTTCTCTGAAGTTGGGCGTAGTGAAACCATGACAGATTTATACCTGCATCTCTTAAATTTTCCAACATTTTTAGCTTCCAAGCCTCTCCATCTCTTTCGATTAAATCTTTATATGTGTGCCATTTGGTTAGAGGAAGTTCTTTCTTGTGTTGCGCTTCAATTGGAGAAATCCAGAGAGGAGTCGCCTGGTGAAATTGATTTTTGTATTTGCTCCACGTTTTCAATAATGCCGCTCTTATATAGTGGTTCGTAAATTGTTTTTCTACCTTGGCTTTGTCATACCAAAGGTATGCATGCCAGCCTCTCCGAACATCACACCCTTCCAAAATTAGCAATCTTCTTTTGGTTAGCATTGCCCAGTCCTTCACCCATGTGAGTGCTGCTGCTTGGTAATAGAGTTGTAGGTTGGGGAGAGATAGGCCCCCTCGGTCTTTCCTCTCTGTTAAATTCTTATATTTTACTCTGGCTTTCTTGCCTGCCCATATAAATTTCAGAATATCCTTTCTCCAAATGTTAAAACAATAATTTGTTCTAAGAATCGGAATTGATTGGAACAAAAAAGTCATTTTTGGTAAAATGTCCATTTTCACCGCTGCTATTCTTGCCTGGAGGCTTAGCTTCAAGTATTTCCAGCTGTCCATCTTCTTTTTAATCTCATTCCATGTTGTTTCGTAATTATTTTTAATTAATTGATTGTTTGGAGGTGTGATACTAATACCAAGATAGCGTACTTTGTTTGTAACCTGGATGTTCGATAATTCTTGTACTTTCTCTCTCTTCTCTTTCTTCATATTTTTTGTCAATAACTTTGTTTTGCCGTAGTTAATTTTAAGGCCTGCCACTTCCCCAAATTCTTTGATTTTTCTAATCCAAAGATGGATCTTTTCCGCTGGATGTTCTATAATGAATACCACGTCATCAGCGAACGCTTTGAGCTTAAATTCTTCCCCCTGGACCTTCAGTCCTCTCAGTGTCTCATCTGATTTTATGTCCTGTAACAACAGCTCCAGTGTCATGATAAAAAGCAAAGGGGAAATGGGACACCCCTGCCTCGTTCCTTTCTGGATTTGTACTGTTTCAGATGTTCTGCCATTAACTATGACTTTTGCATGTTGTTTGCTATAAATTGCTGTTATCGTATTGAGAAATTGGTAGCCCATGTCCCTACCCTTTATAACTTCCAACAGAAATTCCCAGTTGGCATTGTCGAATGCCTTCTGGGCGTCCAGGAACAAGAACCCAACCTCTGTTTGTCTGTTGATATCATAATATTCGATTGCATCCAGGAGTGTTCTGATATTGTCCCGCATAGACCTGTTTGGGAGGAATCCCGTTTGGTCTTCCTGGATTGTTTCGTTTAGGAGGATTGACAGTCTTTTTGCCATTATAGATGTAAAAATCTTATAATCGTTGTTGAGCAACGAAATAGGTCTATAATTTTCCATACATTTTGGATCGGTCGCTCCCTTGTGGATCAGTATTATGTCAGCCTCCCGCCATGAGTTCGGTATTGAGCCACAATCTAGTATATTATTTATTACCTCTTTGAGGTGGGGGGCTAGTTCGTTTATTAAGGTCTTGTAATATGTTGCTGTCAGACCATCTGGTCCTGGGGCTTTGTTAATTGGGAGTCTTTTGATTGCATCTTTCACTTCATCCAGCCCTATCAGTTTGTTCAATGAGTGTCTTTGGTCATCATTTATTTTCTCTAATTTTTGCTTTGCTAGATATGAGATTACATCTTCAGGTTTTATGTTATCCTTTTTGTAGAGATTCCTGTAAAGTTCTTCAAAGTTCCGAATTATCTCGTCTTCCCTAAATATTTCCTTTCCCTCCTTTATTAAGTGGGTTATGTGCTTGGATTGTTTTCTTTTAACTAGTTTACTTGCGAGGAACCTGCCTGGTTTGTTAATATCCGCAAAGTAGTTCATTTTCATATATTTTAGATTTCTAGCCATTTGGGCAATTTGGGCTTCATTCACTTCTCTGCGGATTAGGTCAATCTCTAAGCGAATTTTTTTGTTGTCAGGTTTGAGCTTTAGCAATCTTTCTTTTTCTTCCAATTCCTTTTTTAGTTTATTCTATCTTTCATGTCTTTTCCTGTTCTTAACTGCTCCTTGTTGAATAAAATACCCTCGCATCACCGCTTTACTAGCGTCCCAAATGGTTTCTTTTTTGGTTTCTCCTTTATCATTTAACTCAAAGTATTCTTTAAGTAGATCTTTATTGTGTTCTATCTCGGAGGCCGTATGGAGTAGATTGCTATTTAGTTTCCACCTCCGTTCTCCCCCCCCCCCCCCGAGTATCACCATGGTTAAAGGGCAATGGTCAGTATTTTGTCTTGGTGTTATTGTGACCTTCCCTACTTTTGGAGTTAGTGCTTTGGATGTCCATATCATATCGATATGCGACCAAACCAGATGGTGAGCTGAATAGAACGTATAGTCCTTTTCCTTAGGATTTCTCATCCTCCACGTATCCTGAAGCTGTAAGTCTTTTTTCAAAGTCATTAAGCTGTTTGGTAGTTTCCCACCCTTTAAGTCTGACCCTTTTTTCCTCTTTTTGGTTTTGTCCAGGTCACAATCCATCATGCCATTGAAATCACCTGCCAAGATTATATTGTCATGATTATCTTCTGTTAGAAACTTTCTCAATTGTTTAATAAATTTGGATTTTGCCCCAGTAGGGGCATAGATGTTACATACTAATACCTCTTGGTGGTTAAGTTTTATTTTAACTCCCAAGATTCTGCCTTCCTGATCTTTGAAGGCAAGTGTAGGGTCTAGTGCTTCCTTAATATACAGAGCTACTCCATTTTTTTGTGTGGTGAAGATGAGTAGAACACTCTTCCCAGTTGTTTTTGATCCAAATGTGACCCAGATCTTATTTGGTTTTGATGCTAAGTAAGATTAGCTCTGGCTTTAACTTGGAGGGAGACTGCCAAAGAATACCAAATTGTACAAACTATATTGTAGATGAAGAAAATGTTAAACCATCTCTGAGTACTCCTCGACTGAGAAAAACTCACCCAGTAATTATACAATTGAACATAAAACACAGGGGTGCTTTCTCATGTGTTGGACTATAAGCCCAATATTTTCTCCAGCATAGGTGGTTGTGTGGAGTGGGGAATAAAACAAATGTGGAAGCCTGGTCAATATTACACAAGTGTTATAACAGAGGGTTTTCTAACCCAGACATGGTTTTTATAACACAAATGGTAATAGAGCCCCATGTATATGGATTACCAGTGCCTTTTTTATAGAATTACAAGAGGCTCCCTTAATGAGCTGATTCTGCAGTTTGCTAATATGTTTGATCTCCTAGTGTATTACCATCATTTGGTCTGTTTACACTGCTCTGTAGCTAGGTGCTCTAACACTTCTTAAACTTGGGTGAAATTTCATGTTAGCTGTTTTTTCTTTTCACTTGTTATTTCCCAGAATGCAGAAACAGCAAGAACGGTGTCAGATATTTACAGCTGTCCTCTTCACATTTATTTTCCTGCTCGCAGCTGTGAGCACTACTGAGGCTGGCAAAAAAGAAAAACCAGGTAACAGTGCTATTAATTCTATCACTACATATTTAGAAAGACTGGGAAAAAAACTTGCTTCTCTTTCCATGGCATTTCCACACCTGAAAATATCCTTATTCACATTGAAACAGAATGTGTAATTTCTCTTTTCGGCCATTTGTAACCAGTTTTGTGTATTGTGTTACAGGACTTTGGCTACTTCATCACACTAGAGAATGAATCCACTTTAAATCTGGTAGCTGCCTCCTGCAGAATTCTGGGGTTTGTAGTTTATGGAGGAGCCTTTAACAGCCTCACTAAACTACAAATCCCAGAATTCTGCAGGAGGCAGAAACCAGAATTAAGGTGGATGCATTCTCTAGTGTGATGAGGTAGCAATTGGAAACCTCCAGGAATGATTTCTCACCATTTGGGAGTAAAAGGAGGCATATGGGTTCAGTGAGACCTGGTGGGTGAGTGGGTGTGAGTCTGAGGGAAAACAAAAGCCCTCAGAGAACCACATACAGGACAAAGGCTGTAATTCCTTCTTCCCCACGTTACAGTCAAGCATGACCACTCACATACCACGTAACCAAGAGTTCAACCTCTAAAAGTTAAAATCATTCAAACTCAACAGGTGTTAATTACAGATAGATAGATTTGATAGCTAACATCTAATAGGATTATAATCACTGCACCAGACTCTCTCTCTCTCTGTCCATCAATATCAAGAAAGACCTAAAACTGAATTTTTACAGATAAAATATCTTCACTTCATTGGATGCCATTAGAAAACTCAAATCTATCATGAGATAAGCCAATCTACCTCCAGAACCCAGGCTTGGCTCATTATTGCCCTACCAATTTGAGTCACTCCTAAATTTATAGGAGGAAATTGTATTTGAAAATCCTTTTGGTTTAATTAATTTAAATGTTCAGTATGGCCACTGTAACATCTCGGCATCAGAATTCATGGAAGAGGGAGTTTCCCTTGAAATCTATCATAACTACTCGGAGTGGAGTTGATTGTAAGCAAACAATGAAAACACAGAGGTGTAAGATCACCTGCAATTAGAAGAAGCAATTTGGAGGTAAGGTTGTCTGGACCTAGGTTGACTATCTCACTTAGAACAATACGTTGGAATTATGTGATCTATAGATCTTCATACATAATGTACTGCTGACTTGAGGAAATTATTCCAAAGGTTCTTTGAATAAGATATATCTATTTTGAGAATTTGCTGTCAACAGCTATGTTTTAGGGAAAGACTGGATCTTTCCCTAGGGACATTTCCAGAACCTGTACTGATCATACAGAACGTTTCCATGCTAACTAGAGAAGTGATACTCACCTTAGATCCACCACTGCCTCTTTCCATGATGCGCAGTATCCTGGCTTTAATATGACCAGGCAAAGTTTTCAGGAAACTCTGAAGTACTATGGGGCTTCATGCAGTCTAGACAGCTGGAGTCCATTTTAATACAACCCTCTGAAGGAAAATCAACATGGTTTCTGAAAAGGCAAATCATGTCTTACTAACTTGATAGAATTATTTGAGGGTGTAAATAAACACATAGATAAAGGGGACCCAGTCGATATTGTTTACCTTGACTTTCAAAAGGCTTTTGACAAAGTCCCTCACCAAAGGCTCCTAAATAAGCTCTTCAGCCATGGAATCAGAGGACAGGTCTTGCCCTGGATTGGAACCTGGCTAAACTGTAGGAAACAAAGGGTGGTAATAAATGGACACTTCTCTGGATGGAAAGAGGTGAGAAGTGGCGTACCCCAAGGTTCAGTTTTAGGACCGTTACTTTTTAATTTATTCATAAATGATCTGGATGTAGAAGTAAATTGTGAGGTAGCAAAGTTTGCAGATGACACTAAACTGTTCAGGGTAGTTAAAAATGAAACTGATTGTAAAGAGCTCCAGAAAGATCTCTCGAAATTGAGTGAATGGGCAACAAAGTGGCAAATGCATTTTAACCTAAACAAGTGTAAAGTCATGCACATCGGGGCAAAAAACCCCAAATACACTTATCAACTGATGGGATCAAAGCTTTCTGAGACAAACCAGGAAAGGGATCTTGGGGTTTTGGTGGACAGCTCAATGAAGATGTCAACCCAGTGCGCTGCAGCAGTGAAAAAAGTAAATTCTATGCTTGGCATGATCAGGAAGGGAATCGAAAATAGGTCGGCAAATGTTGTATTGCCTCTCTACAAATCTATGGTGAGGCCACATCTGGAGTACTGTGTACAATTCTGGTCACCGCACCTTAAGAAGGATATAACGGAACTGGAAAAGGTACAAAGAAGGGCAACAAAAATGATCCAAGGGATGGAGCAGCTCCCTTATGAAATCAGGTTGCAACGCTTTGGTCTTTTCAGCCTTGAAAGACGGCGTTTAAGAGGTGACTTGATCGAAGTGTATAAAATCATGCATGGGATAGAAAAGGTGAATAAAGAAAAAATATTTTCTCTGTCACACAACACTAGGACTAGGGGCACTCCCTAAAGCTCCAAGGTAGGAAAGTTAGGACTAATAAAGGAAATATTTCTTCACCCAGAGGGTCATTGGTTATGGAATTCACTTCCAGAGGAGGTTGTGACAGCTGTCAGCCTGGACAGCTTCAAGGCAGGATTAGACAGATTCATGGATACCAAGGGAATCAGTAGTTACTGAAATGGACATCCAAGTGCCACCTCTGTGTTGATTGAGGCAGGCAGGATTTCCCTGGGTACTGGTTGTGGGGGGTCGGGAGCAGATGAGGGTTTTGCCCTCCTTTCTGCTAGAGATCCCCGTGTACAACTAGTGGGCCACTGTGTGACACAGAATGCTGGACTAGATGGGCTGAGGCCCGATTCAGCATGGCTCTTCTTATGTTCTTATGTTCTTATGTTCTCTGTCAACATGGCTACCATCACTCTTTCCCTTCTCTGATCAGTTGACGAATCCCCCCCCCACTTTTTTTGCTGGTCATGCAGGTGCCATGTTCTGGCATCAGCAGACACAATAGGTGTCAATAGGTGTTGTGAAGATGTCTGGACACACACCGACTACTTCGTGACTTTTAAAAACTGTGTGACAGGACAGCCACCAGCAATCACGGTTTTCCTTTATTTATTATTCTTAACTTGCTGCCACCATTTGTCAACGCTTGTCCACTAGATGTGAGGGTCTTTGTGGATAAACGACTTCCACAGATGTTTTTGTTGAAAGTGTTTAACAGTTTATTTTACACAAATGGGCTCAAAGCTTAGGTGGTTTCAAAACTCCGAAGAGGTACAGACTTGCAATTTTAAACAATGTAACACTGGGGTTTTAACTTCCCCTTACACAGTTACTATCACAAGTAACTACTTAATACTGGGTTACTCTCAACCCTGGGACTAAACTCTGTCCCACACACTTGGGTTTCCCTCAACCCACACACAGAACTGAACTGCACACTGCAGCTCCTACAGACAGCTTGCAGCTCCTACAGACAGCTTGCAGCTTCAGCAACTGTCAATTCAAAACCAACTCTGCTCACAGCTGCTGGCCAACTGACATTCTTCAACTTTCAAATTCAAACTGAACATTCTAAATCCAGAGTGGCCTCTGTTGTCATGGCAACAGCCTCTGCTTACAGCTTGCTGCTGTTAACATTCCACTGCCTACTCTCTGCAGCTTTTAAAGAATGTTCCTTCTAAATACATAAACAAACATGTGATTAACATATAAATAACCACCTCATCACAGGTGTCATGTTTGTTCCCATGCTAAGGTGTCATGTTTGTTCCATGACCTATGCTAAGAATTGAAATCTGCTGATTGGTTTGGACTCATTTAAGGATAGTCAAACCCCAGAAAGCAACAGACCGGCAGTACTGTGGAGTTTGTACCTAGTTCAAATACATAAATCCAAATAGAAAGGTTTTGCTAGGTAAGTTGATTCATTCTGTCTACTCCCATGAGTTAAATTCAACAGATGTAAGAATGGCAAGAGAGTTCTGCTCTTTATGAAATACAGAAAACTATTAACTTTTTTGACAAAGAGTCTAGAGACTTGCTGGAGTGACAAAATGCCAATATTGTGTTTTATTGCAAATGGCTGAGAGGGAATAAGAAAAGTTGAAACTGACAGCTAGAGCAGGGATGTAACTCTTCACTTATTTTTTTCGTATATGGGGGAATGAAAAATCTGAAATGTTTTCCCTCCTCTAGATGAGATTAGGAAAGATGTATTTTTTCTTTCGCTGACTATTCAGATTTCAATGCTTTGTGACAAAAATGTACCAACAAAGGAAATTTGCAATTTGCGCAAAGCATTGTGTTTCCTGCAGAATATGTTTCTGTGTAAAAGCATTGCAATTTATGCAAAATGCATTTTATGTGCAAGCAAGCAAGCAAACATAGTAAGAAACAAAAGAAAAGAACTCTTCTTGCTCAGGGATAAAAAAAATGCAGCAATCGATTTCCCTTTCTGGGGGTGTATTACAGAATAGTGTAGTAGTTTAGACCATTAGACTATGCTGGAGATAACAGTTCAATTCCTCACTTAGCAATAAAAACCCACTGGTTGATTATGGGTAGGTCAACTCCAAAAAACCCTGTGATAGGGTCACCTTAGGGATATCATGAGTTGAAAATGCCTTGAAGACACACAACAACAGCAGCAGCAGCAGCAGCAACAACAACAACAACAACAAAACATCTCTTTTGGCATAGGATTCAGGGAGGACTTTTCTAACCTTTAGAGTCCATCCCAAGCCTCCCACCCCAGTAGTAGTTAAGCCTTGATAAAGATTGCTGCTGTTGTTTGCCAGTGAGGAAGGGAGTGAGTGAGAAAATGTTGAGATGAGGATAATGCTGTTCTGAATTGTGGGGGAAAGTCGGGTGTCTTTCATCTGTGAGTACATTCTTCTTCATGTAAACTGGCTTCCCCATTTTTCCCACTGTTAAGTAGCAATAGTGGCTTTACACTGACCAAGATAAGGAGAAGGCATAGGTAAAGTAATACATTTTACCTGCTTGGTGTAGAAACTCCACAGCAGTAAAAAATTATTTATCAGTTTTATAAATGATCAAAGAACCATTTGGGGCCCCAACTAGTTGGGGAACCTTGTTCAGAGGTCCTCAGAATATGGGGGAGTTGAATTAAATTTCAAAAATTGGGGAGTGAGGCATAAGAGTTGGAAATTTGATGGTTGGATTTCCATTAAGGCAAAGGATCCAATCTGATATTGAAAGCTTATTGGTTAGTACTTGGATGGGAATCTGCCAATGAATACCAAATACTATAGACTGTATTTCAGAGGAAGGAACTAGCAAAGCCATTTCTGAGTATTCCTTGCCCTAGATAATTATATGACATACATAAGTCGACAGGTGACTTGAAAACAGATACATCCAGTACTGTATTCTTTTGGCACAATAGATACCTCCATCTAATTTCCAAGGATCTCCAGAAATGGCAACCTATGTAGTTTAACAGGTCTCCCAATGTTCCATCTAACATTTGCAATGAGCTAAAGGGGCAGCCCCCTTCCACTCCCTTGCTTACATTCATATGCCTAAATCTGGGTTCAACCCAAATGTTCCCTGCCCTTCTCATCATTTCTCCAAAATTTTAGCCAGAAGTTGATAAAATCTAAAGCAAGGAGAACATTTTAGGCTCTGTTTTTGTTAGGCAATCTCACCGCACGACAGCTGTTGTTGCCTCTACATCCTGCTTGCAAATGGACTAATGGTATTCTTTTGCTTGCAGATGAGCTAATGGGATTCCAAAATCCTAAGAACTGTAGCTGTCACTATTCTAACAGGACCCATGGGCTTATGCTGTCAGCAGAAGAGTTTTTGTTCTTGCTTTTGCTAATAATGTGTTCACTGTCAAAAGTTATAATGTAAAACAAAGGTAATGAATATTTACTGCTTTGTCCCCAAGAGATCACTTTCTCTACTACCTTACATTTTGTGCATGTGGAGCATTTATCAATGACTTTTTATTGTTTGCATAACTTTATGTTCTCCAGTTTTTCATTGTGATTCTTTCCAGAGAAGAAGTTGAAGAAATCTGACTGTGGGGAATGGCAGTGGAGTGTATGTGTCCCTACGAGTGGAGACTGTGGGCTAGGGACCCGTGAGGGCACTCGGAGTGGAGTTGATTGTAAGCAAACAATGAAAACACAGAGGTGTAAGATCCCCTGCAATTGGAAGAAGCAATTTGGAGGTAAGGTTGTCTGGACCTAGGTTGACTATCTCACTTAGAAGTAGGATTGTAACTGGTAATGAGGTCCCACAATTGAAGACTTATCAAATACTACTGAGATATTAATAAGACATCAGTAGGCCTTCCATTTTGGGAGAGAGGGATTTAGGGGCATAGAACCCCTGTGACAGTGGAACAAATAAAAGAAACCTTTTTTAAAAAAAAACTTGAGAGAACATATTTCTAGGAATCTTTAGGTTCTCCTCAGTTATTTTATGGTCAATTTTCTCAAGAAATCTCTAGGTTCTACAGCTAAAGTTCATCATGGAGTCTCCCTGAAGAACCTTGAGATCCCTTAAAATAACATATTCACCAAGTTGAGGAATAATTGAATTTGTAAAAATTAAACCCACAAATGCAGAGGCTTGCATACGTGTAAATATACAGCAAGACAACGAGACACATGTCATCCTAGTAATCCTTGTGCAAAATACATACCACTCACCAACTGTCTTTCCAGTTTCCTCTACTTCTTTTGAAAATCACAACACACATAGAAATGCTGAGAGCGAGTAGGGGTACTAGCTGGAAATGGGTGCCCAGGTTTGAAAGCCACTTAATGCTTTAAAAATCAGTTTTCCTTGCCCTGATATTAATTTCTCTAACTAGAGAGACTGGGAAATGAAACCTATTGCCCCTATGGGCTTTCTATCCATTAACACTACTAAAATCAATTTAATTGGTAAACAATGGAACCCTGTACAAGTTGACTTGATTGAGTATGGCTTATGCCCTGGAAAGTGGATGTAGAATTGCTTCCTTAAAGTCTTATCAACTTCACAGAATGGTAGATGGAGGAGATCACAAGGGCTTGAGGTCATATTTCTGGTGATATTACAACATCCCAGTGAGTTTTGAAGTTTTGAAGCTCTGTTCATCTCTTTAGGAGCTGCAGAAGTGATCAGAGCAAAAGCAAAAAGATGGTCATGTCAGACTGAGTGGGTTAATTAGCTCATCAAAGTCTCCAGGACAAAGGGAAATGTTGAACAACAGGGAGTCTCTAGGATGAGGCAGTTAAAAGGTACAGCAAGGGTGAAATGACAATTAGGAGCAACATTCTGTTGCCTTTATTTGCTGAAGTTATCAGCATGTGATCCTATTAAAGCAGGCATTTGTCTTCTGTCCTGATTACACTTTATGGATCTCTTAGTTACTGTGGTATATACAACATTGGGGAAAAGCTGGTGAAAATGATATTCTTAGTAAGTGGATTGCTAGATAATAAATTCAGCTTCACATCCATGTCTTTAAAAGAAAAAAAACATTGGTATAATACTGCATTTTTAGTAGCTTACAGATGAACATTGAACATATGGTGCATGGAAGAGGGTAGAGAAAAGGTTCACATCAAGGTTCGAAGTCTGGCTCCTCAATCTTTTCAAGAAATGTGAACAAAGTAAGATATGTTGAGAGCATTTGCTGTGGTTATTTTTTAATACTTCACAGGGACTAATGTACTAAGAGCGGTTAAGGAATAATGACATGCTGTCTGACACTTCAGGAATAACCTTTCCCAAATGGCATTTTGACTGTAGAGGAAGAACATCAAGTGAAATGATCCCACTTCAGCAAAGTTAGGGGATGCTCTGGAGTTTTCTTGAGACTACAGAGGATCCCACAGCTTTGGGTCAGTGTGTACATCTGGATTGAGTCTGATTTGTGTCTGAATAGTGACCACACAGGGCACCATCGCCATTACCCTTTCCATGTGTTGATGTGAACAAATAGTGGTGATGCCAGTCACACAGCTCTATGCAGGTTCCTGCTCACTGCAAGCACCTCATTCTGACATCAGCAAAGACACCTGTGTGACTAGGAAGGAAGCGGGGAGATTGGTCCTCTCATTCTTTATGGTCATTGCCATGTCTCTGCTGATATCAAAACAGGGGCCTGTGTTGGCTAGGATCTCACTCAAAGTTCAGTGATAGTGACATGGAAGGTGAGGTGACAGTCAAATAGGACAGATATTGTCTTGGCTCAGCAGAGTTGGCTGTGACTGCCAACTCAGAGTCACAGTCGGTTTTGCAATATGGATATGGTTGCCTCCAGGGCCAGTTTGGAGCATCTCAGCCAGTGTAGTTCTGCCCATATTCTGTAAAAATATGTAGGTTCTGTAGATTATATAATATAGATATTTGCAGTGCAGTTAGGCCTCCATATTCATGGATTCTGTATCCATGGATTCAACCATCCATGGCATGGAAATATTAAAATAATATCCCAAAATAAAACTTTTTATTTGCCAGTTTATATAAGGGACATCACTTTGGTATGCCACTGTATATAAACAGATTTATTTATTGTTCATTCTTGTATACCGCTCCTTCCAGCAGGCTCGGGGCAGTTTACATAAAATCAATTTATAAAACAGCAACAATTCTATTTAAGAACAGCAACAATATAAAACAGAGCATAAAAACAACAGTTTATATAGGACTCAAGAATTTGACGTCTTCCTCAAGAGCCATTTAGGTTAAAAGCCTGCCTAAAAAGGGATGTTTTACATGCTCTCCGAAATGGGGCCAATTCCTTAATGGCACGGACTTCGTCTGGCATTGAATTCCATAGCGATGGCGCCGCTACGGAAAAGGCTCTTGATCTGGTTGTGGACAACCGGCAGGAATGAATGGATCGAACTACTAAGAGGTTTTGCTCTTCCGAGTGTAGTGATCTCGGGGGAACATATGGGGTAAGGCGGTCCCTCAGATACACCGGTCCTAGAACATACAAGGCCTTAAAGGTTAACACCAACACCTTGAAAGCAATCCAGTACTCTATTGGTAGCCAGTGCAATTGCTGCAGAATAGGTGTAATGTGCTCTCGTGCTGATGCTCCCACCAGCAGTCGAGCAGCAGCATTTTGCACTAGCTTGAGTTTTCGGATTGATGACAAAGGAAGGCCAATGTAGCAGGCGTTACAGTAGTCCAGTCTTGAGATGACCGTTGCATGGATCACCGTGGCTAGGTCACTCCTGGGTAGATAGGGAGCCAGCTGTCTAGCCTGGCATAGATGGGAAAACGCAGTCCTGCATACCGTGGAGATTTGCATCTCCATTGATAGCAGTGGGTCTAATTGGACCCCCAGGCTTCTCACTGAAGACGACGGGTTTAAAAGCTCGCTGTCCATGGTAGGCAGCCAGCATCCATCCAACCCAGGGCGACCCAGCCCATTTGAGCATCCATAGCTTTTGGTATTTGCGAGGATCCTGGAACCAAACTCTAGCAGATACCAAGGACCTACTGTATTGTTAAGTAGCAATTTTAAACATCTTTTTCAGTTCCTGGTAATAAAATGCTATGTGCTCACCTCTTCTTTGCAGCGGAATGTAAATACCAATTCCAGGCATGGGGAGAGTGTGACTTAAACACTGCCTTGAAGACTCGAACTGGGAATCTAAAGCGAGCCCTACACAATGCGGACTGCCAGAAGACTGTCACCATCTCAAAGCCCTGCGGAAAGCTTACCAAACCCAAACCTCAAGGTAACACTGCTTTGGAAGTCATTGCTGAGGGCTCTATCCTAGCATGGCTCTAAAGCATGTTCAAATCCTTGTCTTGACAGAAAAAAATACCATAGGGCATGGGACTTCTACAGTCCATAGCTTAATTCTCAGCATCTCTCGTTAATCAATGTAAAATAGGGGAAGAGGGAGGTCTGATGACTTGCTGCCAGTCAAAGTAGATCTTAATTGTTCTAAATTGCCAACAACATAAAAAGGTCTACACTACAGTGTAGCAGACCAAAGTCTTGTTTATTTCATCATTCTGTTCCCTTAATGGTTCGATCATCTGGGAAGTCCAGCATGAAGATAATAGAAGGCATATGCTTCACATCATTTTATAGACATAATGCTTATGGTATTTAAATCACAGAGTTGGAAGAGACCACAAGTGCCATGTAGTCCAACCCACTGCTATGCAGGACAGGAATCATATTGCTGGAAGAGACTACCTTTGAGGCAATAAAAAACATCATGAGTCCTACCTATTGATGCCCCATCACTAGGTCTTCTGATGGTGAATTCTTAGTATTGTATGAAGTAGTGCTTCTTTTTACCTGTCCTGCTATTGAGTACCTTTGTTGCCAACTGAAGACAAGAGTTTCTTATTTTTTTATAAGCTAAATATAAGCTAAATAAATTGTTTCTCAGAAGTGTATTTTATCATTTTTGATTCACTACTGTGCAATATTTGTCGGGTTTGGTGACCAAAACTATACAATCTAGATGTAGTTGCATCATAGATTTGGATCAGATAATGTAATACTGACACTTTCATTTTGATCAGTTATTTGTCCAAGGCATGTGTTAGGGCTGCTAACCAATTAAAATATTTTAATGAATAAGTTATCTGCCTGTAAACAACCAAGAGATTCAGTTAATTAAGTAAGTATAAATACAATTGAAGGTTTCAAAATGTATTTGTACTTACTCAGTGTAAACTGAGTAATGATGACCTATAAACTAGGTGCCTTTTTGATAGTTTAAATAAGCAAAACCCACAAGTCTTTGTTGGAAACAAAGGATTTTTATTTGTTTGTTTCCCTTTAATACATGAGAATCAAAATAGCCTCAAAGCCAAGGCCAGTGTGCAGAGTGATACATCTGCCTTAGATGGAAAATTCTGGAGGTAGAGCAATATCCACATCTCTATCCTTTCTTCCAGGGCAGAGTTCTATGTTCAAGATCAGCTGTGATACCATTCCAAACTAGTCTGCAGTTTTCAAATGTGGTAAAGGCCCTTTTCCATGGTTAGAAGTGACATGTGGTCCAGTGCTCCATGTTCTTCCCATGGCATGGATGAATGTGGCATATTATCTCTGAGTAGGAAAAGATCTTTATTTGACTCTGAGAAAATATAGTATTTTCTCAGAAAACCACACCTGGAGAAAAAGGTGCTGTTTCTTTTAATATAACAGAATGATACATGTTCTGATAAATCTGTTTGCTTAATTTACACTTGAGTTATATTTAGAATGATCTTATCTGTTACCCGTCCTTACTGTTCTCTTTTTTTAAATTGAAAACCTTAATATTTAGCACTGTATTTTCTTCTATAAATTCACAAGCTTTTCAATTTTTTGTTTGGTTCAGAACCCAATATCCTCTTCTCAGGTTTCTCATTATTTGCTTTCTTCTCTCTTAAAAATATCTGATGAACTATCCTGTATTGGACCAAAGGTTTGTGTAGAATTCAGCTCACAGCCTGCCAGGGGATTATGAGCAGGATTGTATTCTCTTGCATATCTTTCCCCAGGAACCATCATATGCTCCATCTGGTTGTTGTTGTTATTGTGGGCCTTCGGGTCATTTATGACTTAAGGCAAACTTGCCTTTTGGTTTATTTGGCAAAATTCAGAGGGACATTGGGGGAATACTATTTCTCCAAGGTCACCCAGTGGGTTTCCATGACTTGAGCAGGGGCTTGAACCCTGGTCTTCAGCCATAAGTCAATGCTCAAACCACTATATCATGCTGGCTCTGCACTGCTTTTGATACTGGTAGATATTGACTGATGCCTGATGAATGTTGGGATGGATAACTCTATTTCAGTTTTTATTACTTTTTCATCATTTTAGCTGAATGTTTATTTCCACCTATGTTTGCATCAGTCTCTGAATGCAGGTATATTTAGCAAATAGTTATTCCTATTTTTTAAAATAGATACATTTTGGGTTCATTTTCTTTAATGTTCAAATTTTACACAAACCTTTCCTAGTATGCAGTGTTTGCATACATTCTCCTCGCAATATAATGTCTGGAATTCTATTAGGTAAAGGTAAAGGTTTCCCCCTGACATTAAGTCCAGTTGTGACCGACTGGGGTGTGGTGCTCATCTCCATTTCTAAGCAGAAGAGCTGGCATTGTCTGTAGACACCTCCAAGGTCATGTGGTCGGCATGGAGCGCCATTACCTATTGGTTATTCCGTCATCTTCCCTAGTATTCCCACCACAATACCACTTTTGTGTAAAGCAGAATATGTAGGGACCATTTTACACACTACAAAGTAAGAAGATCTGATTTGTCATGAATCCCTATTCAGAAGGAGCCTCAATCAACCTTCTTTTTTCAGTGTCTGAATGGACAGCTGAATATACAAAATTTATCATAGATGGATCATTGTAGCCCTCCAGATTTTTTTTGGACTACAAGTTCAATAATCTCCTACCATTGGTTATTGTGATCAATTTATTATTATCTCAAGGGCCTATATTGCTTGCCCCTGTTTTATGCGATCACAGATATTTGAAAACTCAGATTCCCAGTTGGGTGGAGAGAGAGCGCTTTGTATACTGTGAGTATTTTTTGAGACCTTACAATCAGGGCCAGCCCTGTCATTTGGCAAAATGAGATTGTCTCCTAATGCATTTGGTTTAAGATACCACAAAAGAGTAGCTGTTATGTCTGCAAAGTTGATGGGTTTTTCCCTGCCAAAGAAAAGAGAGATAATCAAGGAATCTTTCTATCTAAAATGCCAAAATAACTTGTTAGACTGTAAGCACTGTTTCTACTACACCTCAAGCAGTAAAATATCTTCAGTCAGACCTGCTGCTTAGTGTGAATAGGTTTATGTTGTACATGATAATGCCAATATGATTGTGTCCTTTTGCACAGTCTGAACGGTCTGTGCTAGCAAACATTGCGTTGTCCTCTTTAGTTCACATGTTTTAAAGTCCTATTTCATTAATAGATTTATGCAGTTGTTTTTTTTCGACTTCTAGACCGCTCCTTCTAGAAGCTCGGGGCGGTTTACAACAGGATAAAACACACATAATAGTAAAATCAACACATTAGTACATTAAAACACATTAAACTAAATCTCTACACTCTATTACACTTTAAATGAGGACTAACAGTAAGATGATAAGGCTTTACTCTAGTGAAAATGCTTGACAGAAGAGGACCATCTTACATGCTTTTCGGAAGGAGGATAGTTCTGTAATTCATCGCACTTCGTCAGGCAGGGTGTTCCACATGGAACAGGCAAATGGAGCCTCACTGTGCTACTGTGCCACAATTAGCTCTACCTCATGCCCATACATTGTGGGGTACATCTACTGAAAGGATCATGCATGGGTTCTCGTGTGATGTAGAATCCCATGCCAATATTCTTTCAAGCCCTGCCTTTCAAGAGTTAACTCCCTGGAGCTGAGTGAACATATCTGACTACTTCAGTTTCAAATCATTTGAAGAAATTGACACCCAAGATCACAGTGGTTGGTGAACTCTAGGAATTGTAGCCCAATAAGTAATATTTCCAGATATCTCCTACTTAAGGCCAATGGATATAATCAGTCTCTCAGCTTAAGTGCTTTTAGTTGTGTAAGGTTTTTGTTGTTGCCTGAATTGAAGTTTAATGTGCAAGATTTATATCAACCTGCATATGTGGCAGTGAAAATAGATTATCCCCTGACCCAGAACACAATGAGTGAAGAATCATAGAATCATAGAGTAATAGAATTGGAAGAGACCATGTGGGCCATCTAATCCAAACCCCTGCCATGCAGGAAAAGCACAATCAAAGTACCCCAAAATGCAGTTAGGGTCCTTTCCTAACTGTATGCTTATGGTTTAGGAGAACTCCAGATGTACAGAAACTGTTCATACGTAGGTGTAAAACATCTTTTTTGTGGAGGTGGATGTGTGAATATAGCCCTTCTTCTTCCTGGCAGGCAGCACATTCAAAAGAGAAGCTCCTCGCACAATATTCCAGTGTGATATGACAGGTGGCAAGAGAGGCAAAGTGAGAACAATAGGCACTTAGATGAGTCTGTGCTTCATCTAAATAATAATTTCCAAAAAAGAGTCCTGGCACATGCAGAGAGACTTGCTCCACCAAGGCATACTTGTGTCAGCCCAAGATAAATATGGTTTTGTGTATATATGTGTTCTAATTAATGGAGACTTCTAATGAACCTTGCAGCTGCACCAGGTGCTGTATGCACACAGACACTGATAGCAGGAGGCGAGGCTGGGAGGTATGCCGCTGTGCCTGAGACAAAAAAACACAATGCTCAGCTGCTTACTTAGGGATCTGAATTGCTGCTTTTACCTGAAAAGCAGAAGAGCCTAGTCAAATGCCAGGGGTTTCTTTTGATTTACTTGCTTTGGATAATGAGACAAAAAAAAAAGAAAATTGTAGAGAGGAGAAGGAGGTGGAAGCCCCCAACATTAAATTTTCTATCTTCAGGGAAGATATTCCATACCCAGTGGTGCTGTCACACTACTTTTAACTCTATTCTTTATGTTTTTACATGTCCTCCCATAATTAAAATGGGAACTGAGCATAACTTCCTTTCTTTCAAAATGTAGGAAACCATCCTTTCCCCTTTGCCTGAATGGAGCTTCTGTCTTTCTGCTCCTAAGTTCTTCCCTGATGGATCTACTGTTTATATTGTGCAGTTTTGTATTCTCAGCTACTCCTGTATATTATTAAAAATACTGGAGGTAAGAAATCACCATAGTACCATGGTGAACAGATTGTAACTAATATTATTGTTTAGGGTCTGCACATCTCAGCGGTGATTAGTGGACAGCAGCCTCATGTGGTCACCTACAGAACTGCATCTGCTTACTTCCCAGTAGAGTAGCCTCTGGCTGTAGATCGGTAGTGGAAATCATGTGTCCCTCCAGATGTTCTTGGAGTACAGTGCCTTATGGCTATAGCCAATGTAGACATTGGCATGTAGTGCTTGGCACTGCAATAGAGCAGCATCTGGGGAGACTCATAATTGCCACTCTGGCCTTAGAGTGGCTGCATCTACCTGGCTAATTGGTGCATTAATCAGTGAATTCTGCTAGACAGAAAGCAATATCTAGTTTTTTTTCCAGCTGAACCTTGCATGCATAACAAAGGCTTTCTGAATTATTTCCTGTATTTATGGTTCTTTCTCTAGATTACTCCTCTACATTGTTGTGATTTGCCATCAAGTCAGTCCGGATTTATGAACGACTCTCTTGCAAACTCAGGGTTGTGACTTCCTTGATTAAATCAAACTCCTGCTATGCAGCCTCTCACTTTTCCTTCAGCATTCCACTTTGACAAGCATTTTCGTCTTTTCCAACAAGTCACATTGTCTTATGATATGTCCTAAGTACAACAACCTTAATTTAGTTGAATTCTCATGAGAGTTCAGACTTACTTTCCTCAAAGACCAATTCAATTTGTCTTTTTAGGAGTCCATGATAGCCAAGGAACTCTTCTCAAGCACATTTTGAATGCGTTTATTTTCTTCCTGTCAACTTTCTTCACGATACCACTTTACACCCATACATCTCCTCAGCATTGCCCCCAAGTTTCTCTTTGAATTCCGAGCCTCCTGCTCTTGGCTTCAGATTACTGTTTGTTTCCTGGATCCTATTAGGCTGTTGCCGTGTCTTGATAAATACTTATTGTAGAAGGTGATCCTGCACGGCACTATAAGTTTTTGGACAGCTTGTTGGGTGCTATTAATCTTCTTAAGGAACCTCAGTGTTATGTTAAGAATCGCCCAATTTCCCAGGAGCACAATTTGAAAACCAATGTTGAGAATCAATGATGCCTTATGCATACTTTCTCATGGGTATATACACTATATCTCTTATACCATGCTGGTTCTCAGGTATGCACACTTACCATGAGAGTGACTCAAGAGATAGGTGAGAATTTCCAATAAGGAAGGATAGGCAGTGATTTTTAAGTTATTGAATAACATGTTGTTCTGTGCACAAAATCTGACCAATGACAGCTCTGCAGATATGTGTATTTTTAAAAATTATAATGCAACACAGAGAAGCTTTAGGCAGATGCGTTGAAAGAGTTTTGTTTAAAAGACAATTACTTAATTAGGAAGATATACTGAATGCTTCAGCATCATTTCATTGTTCATGCTGCTTGATAAATTATGTAAGAGAGGGTGTTCCAAAAAGTCAGCAAACTGTGGTTTTGAATTTATTGGAAAGCAGCTATATGCTATAAAGTGAGAAAGTCATAGCTATGGTTAAATTAATTAATACGATCTGAAATTAATTTTATTAATCCCAGAAGATCCTTTTAATGCAAAGGGTTGTAGACCTCTAGTTGTGACATTGGAAAAAAAAATCATTGAAATAGATATGTCCCTTTCAGATAGTCTCCTTGTAGGAATAATACGTAGGTGTGGTTGCAGGTTCTACTCTTGCCCCTCAGTGTATATCGGCACATGATGGCTAATGGGAGCACACATATGAACATATGGTAGTTTCTAACCCTTCTCATGCTTGGTTCAGTTTCACCACAGATAACATCACAGAAGTTCCTGTCTTATGCTCTTGACATGACCCAGTTATGATTCCACTTTACTTACCCTGGCTATATTCTACAAACTCCTGGTATTTGCAGTTTTGCTGAGGCACTGGTGGAAAATTCTAAATTCTCTTTCTTTTACTACAAACCCCTGTATTCCATAGGATGATCCCATGGCAGTGGTCGGGTAACATGAGAAAGGCACTTTTTTTGGCTTTTTCAAACTCTTCAGCGTTGTTTGTATTCCTTCTGGTACTATGGGCCTCAAGAGGGTTTCCCCCATTGATCATTTTAGGAAGAGCATCTGTATGGGTTGGCCTGAATTCTTATGAGGAAGGATGATCTTTAAATTGAAAAAAATGGGGAAGGGAGGCTTTCTATCTGCACTCTCTTTTTGTCCTTCTTGTGGGTTGATTTCTCCCTTACATGTGAAGAAAGTTAATTGTGTGGTCTGCAGTGCTGTGTTCTATCACCAGATGCTGCTGTTTGCTGTCGAGTCTCCTTCTCCAAGGTACAGTAGTGTGCCAATCAAGGCCAACTACAAAAACCCCAAATATAAAATAGCCCACATCTAAACACAGGTGCTTGTTTAAAAATAGAGACTGCAAATGCCTGCTCTCAAATGCAAGTAAACAGTGAGAAGGAGAAAAGTGTACATATTGATTATTTGCAGACACTTTCCTTTCTCAACTTTGGGCACCTGAAATTGCCTTTTCTGAATGGTGATATCATTCTGAAAATGACAGGATTTTACTTTTTGTGTATGGCTGTTATTCAGCTGAATAGTTATTTATATAGTAGAGCTTATCTAACAAGTTTCCATAGGAGTAGGGATAGGGAACCTTTAATCTGCAATATGGTTTGTGGCTGTCTTTATCTCTATCCAAGTGTTATATTAACTATTACACAAAATAAGCATGTATTAGGGCATCAAGAGAAGAGGCACCACAGGAATTTTCCACTGCCAGATTTTCCATGGACCACGGGTTCTTCAAAACCAGGTTCCTCAAAAAGAGGTTTTCATAATAAAAAGCTGCTGTTGAAAAAAAGTAGAAAACTTTCAAATATAAAGTGGAAGTATTCAAAATATTGTTTTCCACCTTTCTGTAAATTTGGTTCATTTCAAAAAATAAAAATGTATTTTATGATTTATTATTGTTTATATTTCGAAATAGATATGGGGGACACCTAAAGTACTTAGGGCCTCTAAACGTCTTGATTTAGTGTTGATACGATAATAAGAAATCATGGGAAATGTAGTACAAAGCACTTTTTAAAAATCTCCCAGAAAATCTGAATAGATGCAGTGTGGCTCACTGAAGTGTCCACAGTCTTGCACATCAATCTAATAAAAAGAAGCTACACCAAGTGGTTATTTATTTACAATATTTCTACCACGCCTTTCTCAAACCTGAAGGTGATTCAAGGCGGCTTAAGGAATAACTTTCCTTAGCTTTTCTGCTTATCCCAAACCCAAATTTGAATTGCAGGAATGGGAATGGATTTTGCAGTGCATTCCCAAAATTTGCCAAGCGGATATCTTTGCTTGTGGTTGGTTGAGAGCATATAAACTAGATTTTACCAAGGTTTGAAAACATCCTCAGATTGCTCTAGGAGACCATCTTCTATTCTACAGCCTTCTGGTTTGGGTAATGTGTGTGATTTTTATTGTTTACTAGCAAGAGTGAATGCAACTGATGCACACAACAAAGTAGTATCTTAGTGATACCTGGGGATGCCCATGGAAATCAAAATACCATGTTTAATTCTCAGTCATTGCCAGCCTGCAGTTGCTTCATTGCTGGAGAATAAGGCAGCTACAAGAAAAACATTTTCAAAGCACTTAGAATTGCACGATACTGATTTCTGACTAGTTTTTGGGACATCCCTCAAATCAGTTTTGTGCATGTTACAAATATTCAACTCCAGGCGTTTCACTGGACAGCCTCCATCTTCTGTGTGACAGACATACACCTAAACTTGATTGTTTGTTCTTTCTCCTTCTTTGACACATCAAGCCAGCTAATGCAAACAAGGATGGCACATTCTATCAACATTACCTGTTAGCTACTTCAATTATGGACAGTCGTCAAACCAGAAGCAGATCCCCTTTTTGGAATGTGTCCCAGTCTATTTGTTTATAATTCTTTGGCTCATTCACCTGATGGTGGAATACTTCAGACATCTGTTGCCAAAGCAGATGATTTACCCTTGTCATTCAAGTTTTAGAAGAATCCTAGAAAGCCTTACTACTGCCTCCTTTGTATTTTTTTTCACAAATGCGATTTGAAAGGTGTGATGGGCATTTTATTATTTTGTTTTTGTTAGGCACCATGAGTTATAGAGCTCAAAAGAGGTCAAGTTACAAATAATGTTTAGTGAATGAGTGAATGAATGCATATAGTCCAAAAGCTATCCAGGTTAGTAGCCATCACTACATCTTGTGACAGTGGCTGTTATGGTTTAACTATTTGTGTTGAAATGTCCTTTTATCTGTCTTGAATCTTCCACTATTCATCTACCGGAAAACAACTCTGGACTCTTAAGATTATGAGTGGAGTAGAAAACCTCTCTTATCTACTTCCTGAACATTATGTGTAATCATATACATTTCTGTTGTATCTTGACCTATTCATCTTCTTTTTAGATTTAACCATTTCACATACATTTTCATCTTTCCTCATCAGACAGTGTTTCCAATCCCTAGGTCATCTTGCTTTCCCCTTTTTAACTTTTCCCAGATCAACTCCTCCATTTCTGAGATGGGGTGACTAGAACTACTTAAAGAATTATACGTGTAGCATAGACAAGTAGGCAGTCACCCAATCCATAATTTGTCTTCTGCCCTCCCACCATCATCTCCATAGCTTTGTTACTTTCCACATATCTACCCATGGAATCTTTCTCTGTAATTTTGAACTCTAGAAGAACATGTTTCCAAGTGGTGTAGGAACCCTCCATAAATTACCAAATTCCCTTTTCAGAGATAGTTGTATTCTCAATGTACTGGAGGTGATATGATATGACAGAGATTTGTACTAACCTTTAAATGAGAAACTGAGAGCTAATCTGTCTGCCTTCCCCTCTCCATTGAGACATGGAAGAAATAAAAAAAATCACAGCCCAGAGTTTGCAGAACCTGAGCAGGGCAGTTGGGTTACTATATGTCAAATCTGACTTGATGGCAATTAACAGCAAAATATAATTACACAATTGGCAATCTGTTTTTAAATGAAAACAACTTCTGCTCAACTGCTCTAATGTTTTAGAATTTTCCTGTTTCCCACATTATGGACCACATCATACTGAGACCTTTCCTGTTCCTGAGATACAAGTTTTTGGAAAAACCTTTTGTATGCACAAACTACTGCAGTACAGTAAGGGACACAGGAAGACATGGACGCTTCGTCATCTATCACTGCATATAGTTCAGCATTCTGTGTTGTAGACATTCAAATTGTAGAAAATATTAAAGGCAGCATTTCCTCCACATAATGATTTAATCGGCACTGTTTTTTTTTAAATTTTTCAGCATATTTAATCGTTAAGGGAAATTATTCCTTTCTTTAAATATCCCTTTCCAAACTAAGGTTTTTGTAATGTGCATATATGTTTAGATACAGCATTTTGAAAACTTGGCAGTTTAAAACATTTATTGGTCCCATTAAAGGCTTTAATATAATCAGAAAATTGTTTTTCTAAAAGATGTAAGATCACCTTTCATCTGCTATTTTTATTCCTATTATCTTCCTCTGTGACTGCTGTGCTTCTCAGACTTTAATATAGTTCATTAAAAACGTGCCCAAGCAGGTATCATATTCATTAGCAATTATGAAGGCAGAGAAATAAATGCAATTAAGGATTTAGGGATTTTATATGTGCAAACAGCTGCATAAAGGAGCAGTCTATTTTGTACATATATGAGCGACATTTACATACCCAGAAATAGACAGCAATAACTAAGTCTTCTATCAAAAAACTGGAGAAGGCATGCTTGAGAAATTTGATTTTTATAAATTTCAACATAAACTGCCTAGATACATACCTTTTGGGCTATTTTGTCAACCAGAGCTTAGTTTTACAACAAATTTTGCATCGCTAAACTGTCTTAGTTCTGCTCATGACTCAGAAAACCTGTTCTGTCCATATTTCTTGTTACTGTGTGGCTTCAAGCCATTTCTGAATGAAGATTAACCAGTGTGTGTGTGTGTGCGTGTGTGTGTGTGTGTGTGTGTCAGGGGTGACTTGAGAAACTTCAAGTTACTTCTGGTGTGAGAGACTTGACCGTTCGCAAGGACGTTGCCCATAGGATGCCCAGATGTTTGAATTTTTTATCATCCTTGTGCGAGGCTTCTCTCATGTCCCCACATGGGGAGCTGGAGCTGACAGAGGGAGCTCATCCACTCTATCCCCAGATTCGAACCAATGATGGGGCTTTAGTGGCACTATTTGTTCAGAGAAGGTTTTTTTGCCTTTGTCTTCCTCTGAGACTGTGAAAATGTGAGTTGACTAAAGCCACCCAAAAGGTTTCCATGGCTGAGTAGGGATTTGTTGTCAGTGCCTTATCCAATGCTCAAGCCACTGCACCAGGCTGGTTCTGTCTACTTGTTTCATAAAATAAGAGTGATAGCACTTATTTTGTAAAATTTTGCATGTGATTCAGTTGAGCAGAAAACAGCATCTTATGTGCAGGGAACTGTAATACCTGGGTCCCCTGGAGATTTAAACCCGGGCAACCTATAAGGGAAACATTTAGAGAAATCTCTTTCAATTATTGAGACCAGACTCTCCCCATTTCTGGGACATTCTAATCACCTCACCCCCTAAAGTTAACTTCTATTATTTATATTATTTGGGTTTATATTCCGCCCCTCCCTGCAGGCTCGGGGCGGGTTACAACACATGAAGCGGGCAGCGTGGAACAAACATGCAGCCCTACAATAAAACAATTAAAACATTTAAAAATTTACATGTCTAGGTGAGTGTCTGCGTAATGGCCCACACCCTTAAAGGGTGCCTTAGGAATACACCAACCTTTGTATTTCTAATCTATTTACGCTAAGACTATTTATAAACCGACCATCCCAGCTAGCCCCTGATAACAGTATAGTGTAGGCAAAAACCCTCCCAGAACATGAGAGGGGAAAAATTCCTACCCGGTCCTGATGGGCGACCAATAATTATGCTGTCAATGGGTGGGAGTGGTGGGTGATGCTCGCAAGCAGAATGAGGGAGAAGGAGTTGGCTTACAGTGAGGCCAGCCCCACCCCCTATTCTGGATGGTTCCAATGAACCAACCAATCTCTTCTTTGGGGGGAGGAGACAAATTGCTCCACCCCCCAATCTTCATTGGATGATGAAGGGTAGTTTTACAGAGATTAAGTCCAGAACTGCAAATATTATCATCAATCCAGAATTCTTCCTGCCATAGTTTCCCAACACTAGTAAACATAGGACCTCATCACATTCTTCTTTTTTTAGCATCCTTGGATGCTTCTGCCCTAGTTGAGCAATGGAGTTCCATGCTGCGCATCATGTAGCCTCACTTCTGTCAGGGCTAAGTTGCTCACCATGGTAGCCACCCCATATTCCTTTAGGAACAATGGGGCTACGGGGGGGGGGGGGGAGGTATGCTGCAATGCTTCCCCACATGAGATGGGACAGCATTGCTGATGGCCAGGCAGGGTGCCAGGATTACCACACCGCCCAGCCAGTTTGCCTAAGAGAAGAAATTTCTTGGGGAGGAGATGTTTTTGAGAAATTTCAGCTCTGGTTTGGGTGTTTTTCAGCTCCCACCAGCAGTGAAAATGCCTGAAGCTGTTATGCTTATCAATTTTTAAAAAAAAGATACAGTATAAACAAATATTTATTCCCATTTCTATTTCAAACAGGTAAGTTATTTCCTTTCTTCTGTTATACCATCCTTTTCCCCTTTCTCTTCCGTTTTCTTTCTCCTTGCTTCAAATCCCCCGTTCTGTTTATTTTCTCCCTTCTCATCTCCTTCATTCTGTTCTTTTCCTTGTTTAAGTATGCCAAATAAACTTTAGGAGGCAGGTCTCTCACCTGTGGAATAATAAAAGCAGAGCTGCATTTCTTGTTTTAAATTATCTCTGAGTTGAGGTCAGGCTGCATGACATAAAATACCATACTGCTGTTTTATGAAGTGTCTCTTCCTCTGTGTGTGGGGGGCAATGCTTTCTGAAAATCACTAACATCTTTGTTCAAAGAAGTCCCTTTTTAACCTTGGAAAAACAGATGTTTACACCTAGTTTTTTGCTTTGTCTTTTGAATTTTCTGTAAACATCAAAATGTGTTTATTTCTTTATTTCACTTAAGCATATACTGCCCTTCAGGAAAAGTTCCTAGGGAGGAATTTTTTTTTAAAAAAATACTAACACCACAGTTCTATGATCCATGGGAAAATATCTCAGAGGCTATAAAATATTATGTTAAACTATCAAGGGTAGGAATAAAGCCTGGCTTTGCAAGACAGAGAATGACCTCAAAACTTCCCCTTCACTGCTTATGGTGACTGGTGACTGCTGTGGATTTTAGTTTGAACTATATACTGTAGATTCTGAATTTATTTTGAGGTTCTGCAACTTGTATGTGTCTTTTAATAAAATATAGACAACCTACCTCCCTCCCCCCCTCTCATCTATAGCTATCTATGCTTCCTTTTATTGATCACCTGTCTACGCATCTCTGTTGTTTATCATATATGAATTGTATACAATAGGTATAAGCAATATATTAAGAAATGTATATGAACAATACAAAAATAGAGCAGTTTTGACATCAATTCTCCTTTTAATAACCAAATCTGTGAGGAAAAGGGAGATATGTTCTTAGCGTTAAAAAAAGGTTCAGACTAAAACCTGAAGCCGATTCCCTGTTGCCATGACATTGAGCTCTCTGTGTGATTAGGCAACCAAAAATTACGCAGGCAAGGGAGGAAAGAGGAAACCTTTCATGAAGCAACAAACTGTGCTAAGGCTAATGATATATTTTTTCATGTCAGGAGCAACTGGAAAAACTGCAAGTTGTTTCTGGTGTGAGAGAATTGGTTGCCTGCAATGATGTTGCCCAAGGGACATCTGAATGTTTTTGATGTTTCACCATCCTTGCGGGAGGTTTCTTCTTCATCTGACCATATGGGAAGCTGGTTGTGACAGAGGAAGCTCAATGTGCTCTTCCCAGATTCAAACTACTGATCTATCAGCAGTCTTTCCAGCACAACGGTTTAACCTATTGCGCCACCGGGGCTCCTGGTGATGAGCCCCACCCATGCAAAACTGTCATGGCATTTTATCACCATTCGAGAAATTCAGTGAAATGCTGTGTTTCCAACTTCTTGTCTCATGAGCGGTGCAGGTAGTATCAAGGGGCCATTGATGCATGGCTTCAAGTAACAGACTTGGGATAAATCTTCCTATTAGTGTGCCACATTAGCTGTCACTAAACAAACAAACAAGTATACACAAATTAATTTATTGTGTGAAAGCTACCAGGCTTGATTCAGCCAGAAGCATTGCCAGAGAATAGAGCTGAGGCAGGATTTGGCTTCCATGTCAGCGGGGCACTGAATTCATCCTGTTTTGGCTCCAGTCCACACTTGAAAGGGGCTATCCAAGGTGCTGAATCCTTAATCCATTGACCTTGTTGGTTTAACACTTTAGATAAGAGAGCCAACATGGTATAGTGATTTGAATAATGGACTAGGACTCTTTGAATCCAAGATTCAAACCTCTGTGAGTTGGACAAGTCATACTTTTTTATCCTCAGAGGAAGGCAATGGTGAACCCTCTCCAAAAAAACCTTTCAAAAAGGAACTCCACAGTATGTTCATCTTAAAGTTGACAAAAGTCAGAAATGTCTTGAATGTGCAATCATCACTGACAACTTTAGATAACTCTTTAAATGAATTCGGATGAAAACCTGGAGCAGATTTAGTGCCCCAGTGACATGGAACCAACATCTGCCATGGAGAAAGGGCAAGAGTTGTGACAATTTTCCCCTCAAATTCTACTTGAATAAATGCTAAACATTGGTCTGATGAGAAGCTGGAAAGAATATATTTGTGGGTGAGTCTGTTGATGTGTTATGGATGGTTATGTTGGGGCTTTGGGGTTTATTTTTGCTCTTTTAAAAAAGAATTTCCCTTGCACAGGTCTAGCCCCCTAAAATGTCCAGTGTGGACCTTTCAGTGGTATTGTTCCCCATCTTCACTGCCTTTGGTTTTGTTTCCCATTTTCTCTGCCTTTGTGTTTCTTGGTAGCCATTGTCTGTTGTTGCTCTTTCTTCTTCTTTCCCCTTCAATACTCTGTCCTTAACTGAAAGAGTAAACACTGTCAGCTGCCGAGGAGGGAAGGAGGAGAGGAAAGGGGGCAGCATAAGGTGAAGGAGCCCTCTCACCCACCTCCAGAGTCAAGTTCATTCTCTGAGAACCCCAAAGATTCCCCAATAAATAAGAGAGTAAAGATAGGAGGTGCCTTGGCAAATTTTGTATATTTAGAGACATATGTATAAAATTATTTTGCATGCTTTCCACTGAGCCATGACCTGTTTTCTTCAGAAGCTGCCTGCTATTTTCAGGATTTTTTCTCTCCCCCCCCCCCCACTTTCTCTTTCTTTCTCTATAAGCGAGTCCCTGAGACAATAGCTTGCATGCCAAATAGAGCTGGTTCTTGAGATAGGAAAGATTTTGCCTGAACCACAATCCCTCCCCTTTCCCTGCTGATATACACACCCTGGTTGCTTTCAAACCCATTCTGACTCTTTTCATTTTGTGTTCTTTCTTTTAAGAAGCAACGTTTGCCTGCTAGAGAGGTAGTGTCAAATGCACACAGGGGAGAGAGCTGCTTTTGTTTTTCTAACTCATATTATTCCAAAAATGGGTTGTGTTCAGTACTAGTTCCAAAAATGGGGGAGGGGTGTTGGCATTTTTTTAAGTGGAGAGTATTGCTGCATAAAACATCTCCCTGGCTTCCAATAGTTTAGAGATGTTCAAGCAATATCAGAGTATGATCAGGATGGCAAAGGTTATGAATGAGGTAGAATAAGCAAGCTAGGTGAGGCTGCAATGCTTTTCTTCTGACTGAGCCTGTTGGAAAGGGCAACTGCCCTTGCACTTTAAATTCAGTTTGCAGCAATTGAAATAAACAAAAAACAAAGTAGGAAATGGGAAGAGGGGAGAGAAATTGGGACATTTTAAAAGTGAGAAGACTGTACCTGTCAAACTGGGATATTTGGAGAATATGTACCTAGAAAGTAGGCTCAAACTAAACATTGCTGCTATTTTCTTGCTCTGAGTCTGTATCTGTGGGCACCACTGTCCATAGGAAGATCATATGGTGGATCAGTACTACTTTAGCTACTTCTCCTTATTTCTATCTAAAGCTTAACAAATTACTATTCTGTTTTATTAATTTTATTCTTATCTCATCTTTCCTTCAACATGGGAACCAAAGTTATATGTATGTCTCCCTACCAACCCACTAGTTAGAAGAAATTATTTTGCTGCATCAAGATGGAATTGCCAGTTCAACCAATATTTGCATATGGAATAGGAATAACACCATCTTGTCCTCAAACAACATAATCGCTAAGCAATTATCATTAATGTGCTTGCAGTGATACTTACACAAGTAAGGAGAAGCAGCAGCAGCTCTACGAACTTCAGTGGTGGTGGGAATCATTAGTTGATGACCAGCTATTCTAAGCCTTGATGATGTCCTTGTTTGCTCACTTTGCTCACTTTTCCAAACTCACATTGTGGAAGGCACTGGAACAATATGAACACCCACTCAACTCAAGAAGCTGCCCAACTGAATGCCTGTATGATTCACAACCATGGATTTCCACTTTCTAATCAGCCTCTTCGGGTGCCTGGTAATTCTATTGGGTCTTTCTGATTGATGGCACCATTCAGCCTCTCTGGCTGCAAAGGCACGGCAGAATTAGAAACAAGGAGTTTGCCAATTGTGCTTCTGTATCAGACAGTTATTTGCCTTTCTGTAATCAGAAGAGACAGATGAAACTAGGGGGGTTATGCAGAACTATAGTAGCTGGTTCTTCCAGTGTTGGGCTGAAATGCCCTACTAATGCCCGAGATACCACAAATGCAGGAAATCAAAGCAGAAGTTCTCATTTTAAAAAGAATATAAAGAAGTTGGAATGGGTTCATTGAATGGCAACAAGGATGAAGTATAAAACATATGAAAAAAGGTTGAGGGAGCTGGACATGTTCAGCTTGATAAAAACAAACTTAGAGCACTCTTTAACACTTTAAGGCAGTGGTTCTCAACCTGTGGGCCCCCAGGGGTTTTGGACGACAACTCCCAGAAATCCCAGCCCGTTGACCAGCTGCATTGAGCAGAAGGCTGAATTCAGTGGCCCATGAGATCCCTTCCAACTTTATGATTCTATGCTTTTAGGATCTTCTCATCAGTTTGAAGACGGCAGAAGGAGGAAATGTGTGAAGCTTATCATAGCTCTTCAAAGTTCTACTTGTCCTGTATTCATCACATTTTTGTGGTGATTACCATTTCTCACCCACCTGTTCCTTTAAGTGAGGCATTCTGAGTAATCCAAAAGAGTGGTCACATCTTTACAGCTCTACCCACCTCCAGAAAACAGCCTGCTAAAGCCCCTGCTTTTTGCTCCTATTCCTGGACACTCTATGCAAAGATAGTTCCTAGGAATCCCTGTAAATCTTAATAGAGTGGTAAATGCCAACTTTCCCATCCTCTAGAGCCAACCTTATTTCTGATGCACTTGTAATGCTTTTCTTGGTCTTTTTTCTCAACAGAACCCAAGAAAAAGAAAAAAGAAGGCAAGAAACAGGAGAAGACACTGGAATAAGAAAGCTATGACAAGTGGCATGGGATTGAGATTTCCTCGAATGTAATCAGTTAACACAAATTTCATTGACACCTAGGCATTTTATCCAGAAGTTATTTATAGCTTAATTGTACAGTAGGAGGAAATAAACATGCAAACACACTCTCTTTCTTCTTTTATTTTTTATTCTAGTACAGCCTCTCCTAATTTGGCACTCTTCAATTGGGTAAGATTGCAGTTCCTACCATTCCCAGAGTGATGGGTGGGAATAATCCACTTTGGATCCTGCTCTGGGAGAAAGGTAGCATACAATATATGAATAAAGGAATTTGTAGTACAGCACATTTAGAAGATGCTGGATCATGGAAGGCTGCCCTAGTTTTTCAATGTATACCCTTAACCTTTGTAGAAGTTTGCAGTAAAAGGCAGTAGTGTCATTTAGAACACAAGTGCTATGGTAAATTGAAAAAGCATAGATGCAATCCCACATTCCCACTCCTTCTCTCAAAGTCCATTCTTCTAAGGCCTGGTTTTGCATGCTAAGGACAGGGTTGGTGACCTACATGGAACTCGCAAGTTGTATTCTATCAAGGTTCTTTAATGTCATTATGACCTGTCTAGATGCTGAACCGCTTGGCCATCCTACGTGTGAAACGGATTTCCCCCACCCCTTTTAATGTTTTTTTAATAGCAAGTGTGGGTCTCTATCACCAGATTGTATCTGCACTGAAATAACTAATTTGGCTGCAATTTACACCTTTTAATAAAACAATTTAAGGCTCTAGTCTATAATGCTTTGTATGTGATTCCTTTATATTTTCATTCAGCATCATTTCCAGTAACAATGTATTGTCATGCCTCATGTTAGTAAATGGCAGTGACATGGACATGGACACACTGAAATGTGTGCACTCACCATTTAATATGAGGTTTGAACACCCATGGTTTTTTGTATCTGTGGTGCATCCCAGAACTGAAACAAGAGAGATATGGCAATTGTACAGCTTGTAAGTGTCATTGTACCAAACACTTTGCATTCTCTCATGATAAACTTTGTAACCAAAACTGTAGAACATCTTTTCTAAAGTTGAGATGATTTGGTGTCAGACATGTTACCAGGCTGCTGTCTTCCCATGTCGCTACTTTTTGACAATAGCTGTATAACTCTATATACTCATGTGTCTAGAAATTTTACTAAAAAATCAACCCCCAAAACCAGGGTCAACTTATCAATTGGCCTATGTGTAATTGTACCCTAACTCTGTCCCCTTCTCTGAGTAGAGTGGTGAAAGGCAAGATCTTAGTCTGTCCCAGGAAAAATTAAAGAATGTGCTTCTGGCCTTTTTGAATGCCTAGGCAGAGAAATGGTGGCAGTGGCCAGGGGAGGATGGCCCCCTAAGGTGGCATTTATGTGTTCCCCTTTCTGCATAATGACTTTTGATTTAGCCATGGATCATATGAAAATCCATAACTTTGGTCACAAAAGTGCACTCAACTTATTCATGCAGTCAATATATATATTAACGAACCCTCCCCCCTACACATGAATGCATCATTATATGCAAAGCATGCTCTACCATCAAAGGTATTGTCCCCAAATTTATCTAGCCAAGAATCCTGGCTGTGAGGGGTCTCCCTCAGAAATAGTAGTTGGACTTCAGTGTTTGGAGGGAAGTTTGACATACATGCAGCTCAATTAACATGGCCCCAGCTGTTTGCATAGAACAACCAGACTCCCTCAATAAAGAAGGCAGCAAATGCTGTACAACTATTAGAAACAATGTTATTCACCCATTCCATGGACAACATCCAAGCGAGCTCAGACACTTGGCCCAGTTCCTGAATCTCTTCTGCACATACCCCTGCTTGTTTTGGTTTCCTGTTTTCTGACTAATACCTTGACTCTTGACCTTTGGACTACCAGAAGGCCACCCGACTTTTCATATCCCCAAGTAATTACAAGTAGCAGAGTCATGACTGGGATAGCCATTTCTTGTTGCTTGGAATTGCCATTGCATTGGTTTTGCCTTTAAAACAATGCATGCTACTGGAATAGTGCTGCTCCACATTGACTTATGTAAAGCCTCTCCAGTGTCTTCTGCTGAAATATTGATGGCAGCTGACATTTCAGAACAAAACAACAGAGTTCTACATAAGACAGGCCTACCTCGCATGAAAGAACATAAGGCAAGCCATTTTTTTCAGGTTGGCTACATCAGTGCTTCTCTGTTGTGGCAAAACAGTAGGTTATTTTTAGGGGTGTACTTCTCTAATATTGTTCTTGAAGGAAACAAGTAATACCTTTTGCATTTTTCCACTGAGAGAAAGTCTTTAAATAGTGCACAGCTTCTTTGAAGGCTATTTGCACTTTAGGGCTTATTTTGCTAAAAGTTCCCGTGTTCTATTTTTGAACAGAAAACAGAATTTCCTGGACAGAAAATCCACCTGTGTTGGTTTTCACAAAAGTGCTACTTTTAGTAGAAGACAGAGCATTTTCTGAATAGGAGAAAATATGTTTGCAAAGAAAATGCTGTTTTTGTGCAAATATACCATGTGAGTTTTTATACAGAAAATACCTGTGAAAGCATGTCAGTTTGGGATTCTTTCCATTACTGCGTTTTGACTTGTTTTTCAAAGTTTTTGAATATTTTTGCTATTCCTATCACTTTCTCTAACATATTAGGGACTAGTAGCACATTGCCCTTATTGTCTGTTTCTTTCCTGAACCTCAGTATGTCCCAGCAGTTGATGACTTGTGGACCAGTGGTTATCCACTGACCACTGAGTTGCACTGGTCTTCTGGGATTTTCAGAAGGCTTCTGAAAACATGTAGACTTTCTCCTTGTGGCACTGTCAATGAAGTTGTCTTTCCAGCCAAATGGTGAATTACATTTTTAAGAAAATGTACCTTGGTTTTTGAAAATAGCTGCAAAAGCACTCTCAAACATTGTTAACAATGAACTGAAACTATCTCAATATATCATTTCTCTACAGCCAAACAGTTTCTGCCTTGAAGTATGCTTTGTAGTTACTAGGCATGAGGAAAAAGTTATGAAAATTAAATGATTCGGAAGAAATTCGTAAGAAATGCTACTTTTGAGTATTTCCGCATCTGGAACGCCAACCAGGAAGTGGACTTTCTTTATAGAACTTCGGGGGCCAGGATTTTCTTAAGTATCGTTATTAGGTCATAAGGGGGCACCCTCCTTCTCTCTCACCACCCTCCCGCTTCCCTTGCCAATAAGTATTATGGCAAGGCAAGCCCTAAACTCCCTCCTTCTTTCGGCTGGAAGCCTGGAAAAATGTAAACAGAGAGGTTTACTCAGAAGTAAATCTGCAAAGGAAGTAAACAGAGAGGTTTACTCATGAGTAAATCTGCAAAGGAGGGCACTTTGGATGAAGTGCCCTCCTTTGTGGATTTACTTCTGAGTAAACTCTCTGTTTACATTTTTCCAGGCTTCCCTGCCCCTCCTGCCTGCCAGGATCTAAAGCATCAAAGAGTATTGGGGTAGTTGCACACAACATGTGAGAAACCAACCTAATGTATAATAGAATGAATGCTAACTTATAGAGTAAGTGCCTAATATTATAAGTAATCCAACTGGTCATATACCTATATTCCACGCACATGCAATAATACAGCAGTAATAATAATGGGTATAAGAAGAGGTAAAATTCAAACCGAAGTATTCTGACTGTGGTCCCTCAAGCGGTGCAAACTGCAAACGGCTCTTCTCTATGAGCCCGGGAGGCAGCCTCTCCCGGGAAAAGCCAAAAGCCCGGGCACAGCATTTGCTGCCTGGGTGCACTTACATATTTTTTGGGTGAGGATTTGCTGCAGAATCCCGGGCTCATAGAGAAGAGCCCGTTTGCACCGCTTGAGGAGGGACCAGTCAGAATACTTCAGTTTGAATTTACCTCTTCTTATACCCATTGTTATTTCTGCTGTATTATTGCATGTGCATGGAATGTAGGTATATGACCAGTTGGATTACTTATAATATTTAGGCACTTACTCTATAAGTTAGCATTCATTCTATTATACATTAGGTTGGTTTCTCACAGCGTGCCAAGCCTTGATGTGCTTTAGATCCTGGCAGGGGAGGAGGAGTGGACGGGCCCTCCCTGCCACTTCTGCCTGCCAGGATCTAAAGCCTTGAAGAGGCTTCATGCCGGGCCAACTTCAGCCCTCCAGGTGTTTTGGACTTCAACTCCCACCATTCCTCACAGCCTCAGGCCTCTTCCTTTTCCTCTCAGCCTGGGCAAACTTGGGCCCTCGCTCCCTCAGGATCGGGGTGAGAGAGAGGCAGCGAGGAGCGAGGGGGGCCCTCCTTCTTTTTTTTTGCTGCTTCCAAGACTAGAATACCCCCTCCCTCCTTCCTTCCCTCCCTCCCTCCTTCCTATTTGGAGAGTCCCATCTAGAATTCAGTGTGATTTATTCAAGTTTTGGCCTACAACTCCCAGAAATCCCAGCCAATTTACCAGCTGTTAGGATTTCTGGGAGTTGTAGGCCAAAACCATCTGGAATGTGCATGAGCTGGCATACGAACTACTAACGAATTTCGTTAGTAATCACGTTACATTTTAGAAATTTTTGGAAATTTTTTTGTAAGGCTTTCTATTACTAATCAACCCCCCAATTAGATTTTCGATTCCCTATTTTTGGGTTCTAAACCATGCCTAGTAGTTACCTATAATATCTTCACCAAAAGGTGGAGAATAGCTCACTGACCAAAGGGCAAGATATTAATGGAAACAAATTGCTATGTTTAAAATTATTCTTTGAAGGAACATGTTTAGAAATGCTTTTAAAAGTGAACATTTGTATGGATATTAAAATGCACCAATTAAATTATAATAACAACACTTTACTTATATTCCGCCCTTCTCATCCCAAAGGGGACTCAGGGCGGATCACAGTACACATACACGGCAAACATTCAATGTCATTTTTTGGACAGGAAAAAGAGAGACAGAAAAGAACGGAGGTATATATTGTGTTGTGTTAACATCCAGTTGAACATTCAGCTTGTCAGCACCTTTTGAAAGTTGCCAGCCACAGGGGGGCGCTGTCGCACCATCCTCTATGATGAAGAGCCATCAAGACTTCCTTCTTCCTTTTGGTCACCGACATCCTTTGATCTTTATTTTTCCTCTCTGGCATTACTTCGTGAAAGAAAATTCTTAGAAAGGACTCATCCCACACTTTCTACAATCGCGTTGATTATTTCGTTTTCAGATGTGTCCTTCGAGCCTGTACAATGGATTTTTCTGGTGGAGCACAGCATGTACAGAACTGGCCTCACCCTTTAAACCAAAGGTTCTTCTGCCGGGGCCTAGCAAGCTTAGGACGGTGACAGCGAGGTCCTCAGGTCGTAGGTTTGATTTGAGTTTTCTTCTCTATATGGTTGACCATAAAGGGTTAGACGAGCACCATCTGCCCGGGTTTGAAATCAGAGTTTTCTCTCTCTCTTAGGATGGTTGTCAAAAAGCTAGAGAGCCCATACTGCCCTTTGACGCTCTTTGTCAGACCCTTCAGTTGTGACCTGTCTGGCATGGGAGGCCCTTCCGGTGACTATTATGCCACCGCCAGCAGAGCTCACAACTTCATTAGGGTATGCAAGCCTCTCCTCCACAACAAGGGGGTGCCAATGGAGAGGAAGAGGTCTTTCTTTTCTTCCCCCCCCCTCTTTATGGTGTCATAAAATAGCTCCCCTACATTCGCGGTACCTATTTTCTAGGCATGAGAAAAAAGTTATGAAAATGAAAAGAAATCGGAAGGGATTCGTATGTATGGGACTTTCAAGTTTATACGATTCGCAGGGCCAATCCCGGAAATGGACTTTCATTTCCGCACTCTCTGGGCCCAAATTTTCATTAGATTAGTAACTATTTCGGATGCCCACCCAACAGGAAAATTTCCCCCTCCAAAATAGCTTTGCAGACATAACTCACAGTCAAATCGGGGCCTTTCCATGCTTGGAGCCTAATTAGAGTGAAGGGCCTCCTCCAGGAAGTGAAAAAGGAGCCGGAAACCATAGAGAGATCCAGATCGGGACCCCTAGAGAGGCTGGAGGACTGATGAAAAAAGCGATTTAAACACCCAGGAAGGGGTTTAGATAGAAGGACAGAGTAGAAGGACATAAGAACTGCTGAGAGAAGGGCAGCAGGAGTGAAAAGAGCACGGAGAGGAGAAGGAAGAGTTCAGAATCAAGAAAAGCCATAGAGTTCAAACGGAGGTCCTAGACTGCTATGGTAAAACTGAATGGGAAAAAGCTGGAGTGAGGAGAACTCTACAGATTAGCAAGGCCTGCACCAGAGGTGGGCATTGGCAACTATTTTATTTAATAATATTAATAATAATATATTAATGCACTATATCTCCCTGCAAGGAAACCAAGGGAAATGTTGCCCCTTGATTTGCCTGTGCTTAAAACAGTGTCAGTCCTGTTTCCCTGCTTTGCCTACTTTAGAACTACTAACGAATTTTGTAAGTAATTGCGTTACATTTTAGAAATTTTTGGAATTTTTTTTTGTAAGTTTCTATTACTAATAAAAAAAATCCCCCCCCCCCATTAGATTTTCGATTCCCTATTTTTGGGTTCGAAACCATGCCTACTATTTTCATTAATCACAGCTATAAGGGCCGGGCTGATAGCACAATCGAGCAACCCCCAGGATCCTGTGGAAGAACTGCTGAATGGTCTCCATCTGTATGTCTTGTATGTCAAAAACAGCATTGAATGTTTGCCGTGTATATGTGTATTGTGATCCACCCTGAGTCCCCTTTGGGGTGAGAAGGGCAGAATATAAATACTGTAAATAATTTTCGAACTGCTTAGGTAAACAGTGAGCAGGGCTGACAGTCGGGTGCTCATGCCAACCCTGGGCTTCGAACTTGCAACCTTATGGTTGATAGACGTTATCATTGCTGGTGATTCACCAGCTGTGCTAAAGCCCTGGCTTTAAGAAGACAGAATTGATATGGATGAGAACATGATAAAGTGACATATCCATATCTAAGGTATTGATTTGCCTCTCCCTAATGAAAGCCAGTAAAATGTTGGATTAGTCCTCTGAAAAACCAGGGTTTGAATTCCCACTCAGCTATGGGAACTCACTGGCAGACCTTGGGAAAGTCACACATTTTTAGCCTTTGAGGAAGGCAGCTTTCAATCTCCTCTGGATAAATCTTGCCATCATTACCCCAGAGAGGGTTGCCATAAATGTCAGTTGACTTGAGGAACATAAATAAGTGTTCTTTATGTTAAATACTAAGTGTGTCTTACCCTTCAGATACATTATCCTTCAAATCCCATCATCCTTGGTCATCATATTTAGCAGGTCCATCTTGAGGAGTCCAGATTGGAGAAAATTATTCTAGGTTCTCATTCCATCAAATGCTTTCCAGTTTTCTCATTGTACATGTTGGCCTGCAGATAAATCAATGTCACTGGATCATTTGACAGCCTTTGATGCCTGTGAATGTTATTGGCCCGTAAAATGCCTCTGTTGCATTGGGCCAGTGCTTACTCTTAGATGATGAAAAAAAATCATCAAAGTGGCTGCCAGCATGTGTTTGTGTTCACAAAAGCCACTTCCAGAGACATTTTGACTTTACACAGTCCAAGCAGTAGAGGTTTCAAAGAGTGCGAAAGTCACCCATTCAGTAAATCACAGCCCCAAAGGATATGCTCTTGGCTTGCCTAGCATTGTTCTGTCTATAAGAAACAAATCCCATCATCTTTAGCTTCACAGGCACAATTCTATTAGATCCAAGAATCCCCCAGAGCACTGAGTCTTGGACACTACTTCTGAAGAAAGATGATTTAACACAAAACAGAGAGACAGCTTCTCAAGGAAAGCAGTTCAGGAGGAGTATCACATGTCCCTGATGGTTTCCCTGTAATATGGAAGCTCTCATTGTGCTACAAGCTCTTTGGCAAGCACATTTTCACTTGAAAAAGGCAGGCAAAATTGACAGTATAGTATTATATATATTCTGGTCCCTGGCTTGTCCAAGATCATTGGGTAGCAAATGTCAGGTATGTGTGTCTATGTGTATAACGTGGGATACCTATTAGAATATATGTAACAACTTCTTTACCTTTTCATAGATTCATAGAATAATAGAGGTGGAAGAATAATAGAGTTAGGCCATCTAGTCCAACCCCTTGCCATGCAGGAAAAGAACATGCCTTCCAAATTGCTTATTTGCATTAGTGACAAGGACAATTCCCCTACCATAGCACATATGTGCTTCAGAGGAGCATTTTTCATCAAGTCAGCAGCATGGGAGGAATAGATGACTGCTGAAATCCTGGTAATTATGAGAACTCCCCATCAGCTGTTATGTACATTTGTTAAAACACAAATGCAATATGGATTTAATAATATTTTAGTTCACCCCTGTGTTGCATTCTGGTCAATATTATAGATGAGTGAGAAAGAGAGAGATACATAGAGAGTTGTGTACATTCCAGTCACATCTGACATGTGGTGATCCAAATGAGAACCTCAGCTATCACTGGCCAACACACCTTTAGGTGCCTCCAATGTTAGACCTGTTTCTGGATATATTTGATTCGCTGATTCCAAAAATAGTATCAGTGTTTGCCTATCAGCACTAGCTTTTAAGATACAAAACATGCTATATACCTGTCCCATCTGCTCAGCCATAGAAAATCATATCTTTTTTTTAAAAAAAATCTAGAACGGATGCTGTCCACCCAATGCAATTTTCTGAATCAGCAGAGCCTTCACGGTTATAGCACCCTGTCTATGGAATACCTTGCCAGCTGAAATACGAGCTCTTCGGAACCTATTCAGAAAGCATGTAAAACATATCTGTTCCAGTTGGCATTCGAGCTCTGTGAATTGGGGATTTCCTTTTGTTTTAATGTTGTAATGTGTATTGCTTTGTTCGTATTATAAACCGATCCAAGCCTCTGGGGAGTGGCGGTATACAAGTTGAAATAATAATTTTAAAAAATAAATCAATAACCATAGAAACAGGCCTAAAAACCAAGACACCAAAAATGTTTTTGGTTGAGCTGTGTTATGGGGTTTTCTTGGTAAGCGTTTTCAGAGAAGGTTTGTCTTTGCTGACCTCTGAGGCTGAGACAGTGTGGCTTGCCCAAGATCAACTGATCAGATTGCATGGCTGAGTTGGGGATTGAATTCTGAAATCCACAGTCATAACCTAATCCTCATGCCACTAATACCAGATTGAACAGTCAGTCAATCAGACAGAAATACTTTCAAAGTTGCAGCTTCAACTAAAGGTAAGTTGTACTTCTTAGGAACAGGAGACGAGGAAGATAAGACTAGAGTTTCTTCACCATCTTCTACTATAAGTTTATGGCAATGAAAGAAAACTCAATGGAGATCGCTATTACTTAGTAATGTTAAAATAAATGTCTTCCTAGGTAAGTAAGTAGTATAACACTGTTCCTTAGACTTACCACCTGAACTGGCTATAAAATATGGGACAGGAGAAGGAAAATATTAAGTTCAGTAGTATACAGTATGGTTCCTGTATTCTTGGGACCAGCATGTGCAATTTCCCTTTCTCTAGCTATTTTTATGCTCTCTAGTTAAATTCCATGGTAATCTTACACTGAAAGTTGATCATGATCACACTGGAGAATCTATAAATGCTAGAGAAGTATTCTCTAAGCATTTTCTTTGTCATCCTGGGCAATTCTATGGTATGTATGTTTCTCCTGGAAGCCACTTATTTCAATAGGGTTCACTACTATCTATGATTTCAAATCCTCACATCCCCTGAGGATATGGGAGTCATACTGTAATGCCTAGTCAGATGGAAATGATTCAGGGATCCTGTTGGGATTATAACTGCTGCTTGACATTTGAAGAAAGGAGGCCAAACTTTTTCCCAGGAGCATATCTCAGGAGTGCAATGACAAAATGCCTTCTAAATTTTTCTTCACAAGGAAACAGATTATCCTTCCTGTCACCCGCTAGCTGACAATTGTGGAAAAAGAGTCCCTGTGCAGTCTCAGGGAGGATGTTTGACTGCTGCATTTAAGACTCTGGTATGATGTTAGTGTCCTGAGCTGCTCTTCTCTGTCTGGGGCCTGATCAATAGCCATCAAAAGCTGTGAATTATGGCATAGGAAAGGCAGGAGGAAAGACTCAGGAAAGTCCAGTTCAAAGATTCCCCCCCCCCCTGTCAGAATACTATGACACCCTCTATTTTACTCATTGCATACATACCTCATCCTTTTTAGAATCCTGCAAGGTGGGCTTGCTCAGACAGTGATTGACTCAAGATCAGTCAGTTAATTCCTTGACAGATCCAGAAGGTGTTCGAAGGGTGCATCCAAACTGTAGAATTAATGCAGTGTGACAGCACTTCAACTGCCATGGTTCAATGTTATGGAATCATAAGAGTTGTCCTTTCACAAGGCCTTTAACGTTCTCTGCCAAAGAGGGCTGGTGTTTCACCAAACTATAAATCCCAGGAAAATTGGCTCTTGCTTTTGGATATATGCAGTTGTTATTTCTTTGGAGCTTGGCGTGATGCTGTCTCTGTTGAGACTGTTGCAGAAGTTTATTCTTTTACAGTTTTAAAATTATTACATAAGCAACCTGGGAATATTATCGTCTTGCATGCCATGACAACTAGTGAGTAAGCCAGCTGCCTTCACAAAGAGAAAGGGAATGTGGAATTTGACTTTGCGATCCTTGGTGAGATATCATCTCAAGAAGCCCACAGACTGTCTTCAGCTATGAAGAGAATAAACATATACTTTATATAAATGTTTCATCTCAGTTCCAAGAACATTGCTTCCTATAAAGTCCAATACTGCCCAAACTTGCTTTATGATCCTTTTTGCAGGCTCCTAAAAGAATGCAGAGGAGAGATTTAAAAGCCTTTGCCCATCCCATTGCACACACCAATAATTTTCTAAACAGAAACATTCTAGGATTAAGATATGTCTAAATGTGGGAAGTCTATGGCCTAGAAGTGTTTCTTACCATGTTGATGTAATGAGAAGCATTGTTGGATTGGATCGTTTCTGGCATATCTTGAATGCCACAATTGCCAGTCCCAATTGATAACCCCTAAAGAGTGCTGATAAGCAGGAAATGTGGCTAAATCACCCTAATGAGTAGGCTGGGGGATTGATGATGTTGACTTGTCACCCCTTCCACTTTGTTGCTAAATTGGTGTTCCAATAGATAACCATTAGAGGGTACAGATTGTTTGCCACTGGGGAGATGAAGATGCTAGGGGTCACTCAAGTCTAAAGCTTAAAGCACGGCATTGGGTGACCAGTTGGCTCTTAGCTTGACCTGCATGAATAAAATAGGTTTAATTTGTTTCCATTGCCCCCATTCATCCAAAAGCTGCTCTTGTTGGTAAGGGAAAACCCACAATAGTGGGGCTTAGGCTCCATCTGCACTGCCATATAAACTGCATTCTGAAACTGCATTATATCACCATATATGGCAATGTAGAGGAGGCCATAGAATCATAGAGTTGGAAGAGATTAGAAGAGCCATCCATCAGATTGTGCATTCTCAGCCACGGAGGAATACACAATCCAAGCACTCCTGACAGATGGTCATCCAGTCACTATTTAAAAACCACCAACAAAGGGAAAAAAGCTTGCTCCCTCTTCAGATTGACATTCTTTGAAATATTTAAACATGACTCTTCCCTTTTCCTGGCTAAATGTACCCATCTCCCTAAGGCTTCCAGACCTTTTAGCATTTTTAGTGCCCCTTTTCCGGACATATTTGTCAATTTTATTGTATGTTTTTATTGTATGTTTTATTGTTGTTGTGATCCGCCCTGAGCCTGCAGGGAGGAGCGGAATATAAAACTGAATAATAAATAAATAAATATCTTTCTTGTGTTGAGGTGCTCAGAAATGGACAGAGAAGATGGATTTGGATTCCAATGATAGAATAATAGAATCTGAGTTGGAAGAGACCCCATGGGCCATCCAGTCCACCCCCTGCCAAGAATCAGAAAAATTGCATTCAAAGCACTCCCGACAGCCACCTAGCCTCCAAAGAAGGACCCTGCACCACACCCTGGGCCAGAGAGTTCCACTGTTGAAGAGCAGTCACAGTTAGTTAGTTCTTCCTCATGTTCAGGTGGAATCTCCTTTCCTGTAGTTTGAAGCCATTGTTCCATGCCCTAGTCTCCAGGGCAACAGAAAACAAGCCTGCTCCCTCCTCCCTATAATTTTCCCTCACATATTTATGCATGGCCATCATCATGTCTCCTCTCAGACTTCTCTTCTGAAGGCTAAACATATCCAGCTCTTTAAGCCACTCTCCATAGGACTTGTTCTCCAAACTCTTGATCATTTTAGTTGCCCTCCTCTGGACACATTCCAGCTTGTCAATTGCAGCAGCCAGAATTGTACACACTATTCCAGGTGTAGTCTGATCAAGGCAGAATAGAGGGGTTGCATGACTTCCCTGGATCTAGATACTATACTCCTATTGGTGCAGGCCAAAATCCCATTGGCTTTTAAAGCTGCCACATGACATTGTTGGCTCATGTCTAACTTGTTGTCCATGAGGATTCCAAGGTATTTTTTCACACATACTGCTATTGAGCCAGGTGTCGCCCATTCTGTATCTTTGCATTTCATTTTTCTGCCTAAGTGGAGTATGTTCCATTTGTCCCCATTGAACTTCATTTTGTTAATTTTGATCCATCACTTCAATCTGTTAAGATCATTTTGAATTCTGCTCCTGCCTTCTGGGGGTATTGGCTATCCCAATTTGGTGTCACCTGCAAACTTGATGATCATGCCTTCTAACCCTTCATTTAAGTCATTAATAAAGATGTTGACCGGGCCCAGGATGGAACCCTGTGGCACTCTGCTTGTCATTTATTTATTTATATACTATATTTCTACCCCTCCCTTCTCAACCCCCCTCCCCCCGGGACGACGACGACGACTCAGGGCAGCATTTCTTTCCAGGATGAAGAGAAAGTTTTAGTAACATATGAAAGGGACTTATTTTAACTTCCACACTTGCGTCTTTGATAGTATCGACCCACATATCCATTTATCAGGAAGAATCTCAAAATCTATTTCTGTATCTATCTCCCAATTGATCTATACAAATGGATTAATTTATGACATGGCATCTATCTATCATATTTGTCTGTCTTTTCTGTTATCTACCTATCTGCTATTTTTATATATCCACATCCAAACATTTAGATGTACTGTATATATCTATTTTAAAATATTTTTCTCACATACACTATCCACCAGCTTGTTTTACCTATTCTCCTTTGGCAATGGAAAAGATTTTGAAGCAGTGGTCTATGACCCTGTGAATGCTACCCCACATTGTTGAGAGCAGAAATCCTAACCACCACCCCCCCAACCCTCAAGCAACTCTCTCACCTTCTCTTTGCATTCTCAGCTAAGATGTTGCCTATCAAGGAAACATATGCTGTGTAGTGGTTCACAAAACAACTGCTATGAATAGCAAAAGGTATGTCAATGACTAAAGTAGCATTCAGGTTCCCAACGTTTATTGGACTGCTGTCCTCTTCCTTTTACCATAACAGTTTCCACATAATTAGTCCTTTAATGCATGAGGAAAAATGTTTTTGTTTAGTTTCTGCAAATATCCATGGGGAATGTTTGCAGGGCCAACTTCTTTGATAAGCGAATAGCTCTGGCGACCTAAGTCTTCGAAAGCAGTCTGTGCTGAATTAATAAAAAATAGTAACGTATGTATAACTGGGAAAGAAAAGTTAAACAAAGCATCAGCCATTGAAACAATGCTATAAAATTCAACAAAACCAATAAAACCATCATCAAGGCACAGATTACATACCGAAATGCAACCTGTTATAAAAGAAGCATCCAATTTGACCTCCAGTTTTTGGCAAGGACATTCAACAGATTGAGGTGCTGAGAGTTAAAATATGAGATCACCAGAGCTGATAGGGAACAGTGATTCAATCATAAGTTCATGAAATGGACAGTAAATCAAAAAGAGATGGTTTCTATTACAGGTTGCCCATCTGGGGGGTTTTTTCATTGATTTTATGGCATGTTTTCCTGAGAATGAGTCCCACTGAACTCTGGGCTTTGTTTCTGACTAGGAAGGCATAGGATTTCCCAAGTAGTCACTGAAACTGAGCATAGGATTTCTTTTCAAAAGTTTCAAACTGCTTTCAAATGAAGCCTCCTTGAATTTCCCTTCCACAGTTTTTGTACATTTTTCAGCGGGGGACGGGGGGACGGGACGGGGGGAAACGGTCTGTTTGGATGTGCATTAGTTTTTAAAATGATTATGGTCCTTTTGAAATGTAAGCCAGTATTTTGAGAGATTGGGTTTTTTGAAACTTCCAGAATGGCTACAGCAATGGAATTTGGGATGGTTTACTCCAGGGGTACTCAAACTTTTAAAACAGAAGGCCAGTTCACTGTCCCTCAGACTGTTGGGGGACCAGACTATATTTTGAGAAAAACTTGGACAAATTCCTATGTACACTGCAGATATATTATTTGTACTGCAAAAAACATGAAAGAAAAATACAGTATTTAAAATGATGAACAATTTTAACCAACACAAACTTACCAGTATTTAAATGGGAATGGTAGGCCTGCTTCTGGTAGATCAGATCAGATAGTCAAGTTAATTCATATTGTTGTTGTTGTTTGTTGTTGTTGTTGTTGTTGTTGTTGTTGTTGTGTGACTTGAAGTTTGTCCATGTTCCTCTGAGTAGAGGTTCATGGTATAAATGGCTGCTTTCAATAAATGAGCTTGGAGGGCTGCATCTGGCCCTTAGGCCTTATTTTGAGAACCCCTGGTTTAGTGTAACAAATAACGTTTCTAAGTGCTGCAGTAATACTGCTCATAGGATTGCCAGTTCAGGATCATCTCACAACATGACATTTTTGAGTCAAAACCAGAGACCGTCAGTTGATATTTTGAACCATTGTGCTTTTAGTGCCAACCCCCAGAACTAGAGAATTTGCTCTTTGTCTCCTGTCTAGAGATGGCATATGAAGACTGGACACTCAGAGCCAGGGATCTGGTAATCCTATTGGAAGTTGGAAATGGAAAAAAGGTCTCAGATGAAACCCATGTGGTTTGCATAGGTTTATCTTCCTGAGGGCATCATGTCCCATTGTTAAATGCCACTGGCCATTTGAAATAGCAACAGTGAAAAAGTTACTATGGAAGAATAACAATTCACGGGTCTGTTTTAGCTCACAGAGCAAACTGGATATCTTTTTTGGTTTTGTTTCTTGTTTTATAAATCCTTATTGTGTATAGCCCTGCTATAGCAGTCCCAAAAATAAACAGACTTTTACAACTCAGTGAGTTTGACAAATAAAATTTTACTACAGTGCAGATGCTTTATTGCCAAAGAAGATCATGAACTCCAAAAGAAAAGGAATGAAAAAAAGAGAGAAATAATAAGATTGAAGGGCTCTTGGGCTTTAAGAAATGATATGCAGTCATTCTCACTTGTATTTATGAAGTGGAATCCAGTTTGGATTGGAAATATGAGCCAAAAGTTATGTTTGGAATGATTTCCCATGTTTGAGGAAACTCCAGAGTTCTCCAAGATAAATAGTTCAAGAAACACAGAGCATTGCTTACTTATCACTATATATCTAGCAAATACAGTATCACTATACATATCTGACAAAATATATCTCTTGAATTTTAGGTCTCCAATGCAATTTTGCAGTATGCTTCTTCTGGAAGTTACCATAGTGTAATGTTACTTAGGAATTTTCTACAGCTTATACAACTCAGGAATTTACTGAATTCTTCAAAGCACCTCTATGCTAACTTTTGGCAGAAATCAGTAGGGTTCGCACTTATCCACAGTTAACTGTTTCCATGGTTTACTACTAAGGAATATATCTCCTGATGCTACAGGGACCATAGCGTACTTAACTAAGTCACCTCTCCTATTTCTCCCCATGCAGCAAATGCCTGGTAAAGTAGGTGGACAGAAGGTCATGCAATAATGTCAAAACCATAAATAAAATAATAATAATAATAAAAACCATAACAAAGTAGCAGTCATGAATATGGAACAGTTATGGATGTGTACCTTATTCAAGTTATTAATCTGAATAGAAAGGTCTGTGCAACAAAATGTATTGATTAATATGCTAAGTAATGATGGCAATTAGTAATGTGTAATGATATTCATTCCTTTACAGAAGTAACTTTCAAAAGTGTACTAATCGTAGCCAGGATTTTGATTCGGGGCTGAGTTTGGGGGGCTGAGTCTGAGTGAGAGAGACTCTACCCTAGCAAACATTTTGTATCGTTATCCCAATACCACCATGCATATGGGACATATTGAGTATGGTGATCAGATCTTGATATGAATGAACATAACAGTTTGAATAATGTACTAGTAAGGCCTTCTCATGGACCACACTGTAAATGGGGGGCTGAAGCCCCTCAAGCCCCCCCCCCCCGGCTACATGCCTGAATCTAAGTCATTTAAGTATGACTGGGATGACCTATATCTATTTACAGCAAGTCTTGTGGACTACTTCAGACCTATCTCTTCTGGCAGGCCTACCCAGTTAGTTTTAATGACAAACGTTAAACTTTCACTTTATATCTAATTTTTGTTTTGTGTATTTCAATGTATATTTTGTGGAAATATGTTTTAATGTGGGTATTCTAGGGGGTATTTTTTTAATGATTATGTGTTTTGGTTATGTGTTTTATCAATGTTTGTAACCCACCTCAAGCTGTGAGGAGAGGCGGGGAAGAAATAAAATTAGTATAAAATTAGTATTAGTACATACACTAGTAGAACAAGGGATTATGCTAGCATATCTCACTTACAGCACTGTATTCAAAGGAGTGGTTCATAGACTAGTTCCAGTCTGCAAGCCATTGGCTGGTGGTCCCTGGCAAATATTCAGGTAAGAAAAAAAATTAGGTATTGAACCACATTGAAGAATTGAGTATTATCACACGATTGAGTGGGGGCACTGAAGGATGAGGCATTTAGTCCCTTTCTCCAGCAAGTAGCAGTGCACCAATCAGAAGCAAGGACTGTTTGCTGATTAAGAAGAAGCTTGATGTGTCCTCCAGTGCCTTGCTTGTTAGTGCTGCAGAACTCTGTCCCACAGTGGAGTTGGCTGGATTTAAGGTTGGATTTAAGGTGTCAATAGTACCATGGTTACATGTATGAATAGGATACAGTTACAAGTTGTAAGCCTATTTTATAACTCAATCTGGAAAATTAATGGAGAAGCTATGGGATAATATGTTCCTGAAGAACCACATCATAAAGTTGGTGGTCTTGATGACATGGGACAGGGTGGGAGAAGGAATGTTCTTGAAATCATCTGATCCAACTCCTTTGCCATTTTTATGGATTAGGCTGGAAGACTGAAGGTTCTCTTCCTTACGTTATGAGTAAAAGCGTCTGAACGACCATCAGTGGAGTACTCCATGTTGATCTGCAGTGGTCTAGACTGGCACAAGGCCTTAAGTAATGTATTCTCTATCATTTATCATTCTGCTATTCACTGATATTTTATGCCATTTTGTTTTTAAAAAATAACCATGCACCATTGTGCAGGAGAAACTCTGTATAGTACTTTGTCAGATGGCAAATGAATTATTTGTGCAGGCAGCTTTTCATTATTCAGTTAGTGCCTTTGTGAGAGCTGTCTGTATCATTAGAACAAGGAGACCAAATGGCTCTGACTCCGTGTTTTGGCTGGCCATAGCAGTTGAGCAGGTGGAACCAAGGACTTGTGCTAAGCATCAACATAACAGAACCACATCCTTACAGCAAATCTGCCTGGAATAGAAATTAGCAGCACTGTCAATGAGATGATGGAGGGGCCGCTTTGCATTGTTGCTACCAGCTGCAAGCATAATTAACGGCTTAGCTTTCCAGGCATCTTGGCACGCATCCCTAGCACTCAACTTGATTTAGAGAGAGCCATATTCCATTGTGGAAACTGGACTCTTTTAGTAATGCCTTAAAATATTAAAAGATCCCTGATTCTTCCATATTTATTCAGATATTTTCCCTCCCTCTAGTCTTACTTCACCAGCTCATTATATTTGCATTAGCAATCTGCTTATTTTCTTCAGCCATTCAGATCTTTGTAACAACTTCCAAAGAGTAGCTGTGCTAGTCAGTTGCAGCAAAAACAACAGCGTCCAGCGGCACGTTTAACACACTCATGAGAGCAGGAATTTTCCTGGACAGCGGCTCATTTCAACAGCTCATGAACTAATTCCTTTAATTAGAAACACACACACACATGCAGTGCACATCAGATCTGTTAGAGTTAGCAACCCTTGCAGACCTATAGCCAGTAATTGTTAGTTTTCATCTCACTCAATCTCTAGATGTTTATGCACAATTAAACTTTCTGTTTATTACAAACTCCCTTCCCCCAAACACAGTGCAACTCTTAAATCTGCAACTGTTTTGTCTTCTTCCTCTTCTCTCTCCTGTGCCCTCAAAGAATGTATTTTATTATGCACACTTAATGTATAAGTAAAAGCACTTTTATATATTGTATTGAGTGCCACAGTAGTTTTTAAATATTGAACTTCAACTTTAGAGACGAGGGTTAAAATCCCCATTCTGCCACGGAAAAACACTAGAATGACCATGGACAAGTCACACTCATTCAACCTCAGAGGAAGACAAAGGTAAACTTTGTCTGGATAAATTTTGCTAATATTGTCTTAGGGTCATCATAGGTTGGAAATTACTTGAAGACACACAAAAACAACCACAACCACCACCACAACAGCATCAACAACAAAAAATAATCATATATTTTCTCTGATGGATCCTATATGTGTGGGCTCCATAATTGTGGCACTTGTTCATCTCCACACCTCGCCAATTTCATTACTCTGCTTGAAAGATCTAGTACTATCTTTCACATTTCTCAACAAAAGCTTTTGAGTGAAAGATGAAGACTCAACGATACTTGTATTGCCATTTGAATCCTTCAATTCATAAATGAATTAGATGCTTCAGATATTTTACGACATAGGTAGATTGTTAGGAAAAGTATTAAAGGCAAGTATTTGAGATGAGACAAATGATTGTATTGTTAACATCAGATGAGTGGAGCAGATAAAAGCCCGATGCCCAACAATCAAATCAATGCAAGTATCAGCAATGGATTTACTTTGCTGATTTGCCTTGCCATGAAAGTTCATGAACTATTTAATTTACAGTCTGAAGGAAGGAATAAGCATTTCTGAGATTTCCTTCCAGAGGTATTTAAAAAGCTCAGCCAGGTTTGGGTATTTTCCATCTTTACTTGAGAGTAAGGTGGCATTTGTTGCTTCATCATAGGGTTTAGAACCTCAAGTGCTAAAATAACTTGGCCAGGCTTGAGACTTATTCATTTTTATTTGAGGGTGAAACAGACATTTTGTTGCTCCACCACAAGCAGGAAATTACCTCATGCCAACCCTGTATTAAAGGAACACCTCATGCTTACCTTAAACATTAGCTAACAATAGGCTGCCTGCAGTCCATGCCCAACAGTCAAAACAGCTTGGTTCCTTTTCAAACAGTGAATATGATGTGTTCCAAGTTAGTAAATCCCTACATTCTGCTTCTTTCTTTTTATGAAGTATCATTTTATACAGTGGGATTATTGGGTAATCAAAATAACAAGAAACATATTTCCCTGCAGTCCAGGATCAGAAAGAATAAGTGATGTATAAAATACAGACATGGCTTTTTTAAAAAAAGTCTTATGAACCTTTTGATTGCCGATTCCTTCCCTCCTCTCTGGGGCCTTCCACACAACCATATTTCCCAGAATATCAAGGCAGAAAATCCCACAATATTTGCTTTGAACTGGGTTATCTGAGTCCACACTGCCATATATTCCAGTTCAAAGCAGATAATGTGGAATCTTATTCAGCTATGTGGAAGGGGCCTCTGTCTGTATGTCTGTCTCTCCTTCCTTCAAGGGGTGGACAAAATGCAGTCTTTCAGTTCTTTCTGGACAGCAACTGCCATCAGCTATAGACAGCAATGGCGAGGAATACTAGGAGTTGCCATCCATTTTTTTGAAGGACACACATTAATGTAATCCAATCCAGTATTTTTAAACTTCTCTGTTCTCCCTTGTCTTGATGACATAAAGTCCTAAGGCTTGAACTAAAGTCATTTTTGGGGTTAAGATAGAATAAAGTAAATAAATCTATATAAATAAAAATGTAATGTCCGTTTGTGGGATTAACATAACTCAAAAACCACTGGACAAATGGACACCATATTTGGACACAATACACCTATCAGACCACTGAGTGACCACCACTCATAAAAACACCAAAAACACAGTAAAAGAGATTTAAAAGCCAAAAAATAAAAAATACATTACAACGCATGCACAAAACCACTTATATACACATATACACAAAACCACACATATACACACATATATACACACACAAAACACATATACGCAGACTTGGCCACAGTAGCATATAGCAGGGAATGGCTAGTAAATAAATAAAACTAGTAACCTTCCATTGCAGTGGGAACATTGGCCAGTATGTGGTTGACAGATCTCCTGGGCATCAAGCCAGCCAGAGAAAACATCTCTATAGGAATCTCTACATCCTCCAGGATGACTTTTATGGTCAACCTTAACCAGAGAACCTAGAGATTCTTAGAGGGGTGTTCTCTCTATGCATCTCCAAGGTAGTGGTGGAAGTTGACCATAGGTGACCTAAAAATTCCCAAGGAGAACAATTTAATCAAATTCATGAGTAATCAAAGCTGAAAATGCCAAATCCGCAAATGTGGAGCACCTCTTTTAAAAGCTCCTTCCTTAAGAAATGAAACTTTTAGTTCTTTAAAAAAACAGACAAAATACATCTTTGCTTGCCAGATGAAAAAAAATAGAGGGGGGGGGGTCATTTAAGTCATATTATAGAGAGAATTGCAGTACCTAGATTCCATTAGTGATAATGCCTTTTCTAATGTATCCACAATCTGTTAATCTGGGGATGGTAGGATTTAAAGATGATCTTTTCTTGAGACTTCTGGGGTCCAGACAGTCTCATGTGAGGGGGTGCTAGAACGTTTAATGTTGGTGTTGTATTTCCTTTCTCCTACACCCATAGCAGTCAGAGTAATGGGAAAGCTCAAAGTGTGAATTTGCAAAGGGGCAGTACTAAAGTTGGTCAACTGTATCATTGGCTTTATAAACTCTCATGAAGTGGTGGTAATTAGTAGGGAGAACCAACATGTTTGCTTTGAAACATGTTTGCTTTCCCACATTAACAGTGGAAATTAATCCTCCTTAAGGACAAGTCATAAAGTAATTATAAAGCTATCGGAGAAACAACGAATTACACATTTTGAATGGTTACAAGTAGCTAGTTATACCCAAACTGCTAATGGCAACACCTATCTATTACACTGTCATCATTAATACATTCAGCTTTTATATCCCTTGAGATTAAACCTAAGGTCAATAGGCTCATGTATGCTGACCTTTCTTAACTAGCCTATCATTTTACCACTGAGTTTAATGGCTGCTTCCTGAAAAATGCAGTTCCATGGAATTTGGCACACCAAACTTTCCTGAAACTATTGGTATTGGTCTGTGGCTGCTTATTTCCCAGTTCCCCATTTATTTTTTCCAGCTAGAAGCCATTTGACTGGCGGCCATTTGACCAGAGGCTATCTGTCTATCCATCGCTTTTGTCTGTACTTGGTAGGTAAGTGTACATTTCTCCTCCCACAGGAGAAAACTCTAACTGATATCTGAAAGCCATAAATTGCCTAACTTTCTTTCTGCATGCCCTTTGCACAAAGCCAACATTGGAGTAACACTTCACACAAAAGGAGCTGTGAAAGAACTTCTCATCCAGTCGCCCATTTCTTCCTGAGATCAGCCCTTCATTGTTTGATATAAAGGGGAGAAGATTGAATAGTGAAAGATGGAGAAGCCAACATCTTAGATTACAAGGGACTTTGACACAGCAGCTTCTCTTATCACTGCCCTTAAGACCCCGTTTGAATTAACCTTTTCAGAAACTCGTAGCAATAGACTAGCTAAATGTGGCAACTTGACAGACTTGTCTAGCTTTGCATTGTTCACCTATCTCTTTCCATTAATGCTACTGTCATTCTGCCTATTTCACTGCTTTGAATGACAGTGCGTGAGGAAAGAAAACAGCAGTTTCCTACCTGTAGTTCATTTAAGTTCCACTTTGGCATCTGAAATACTTGGTGAAGACAGCTAACAGGCACATATCTCTATATATCTATGTTGTGTTTCAAGAAATTTATTTATTTTATTTTTTTTACAGTTTTTATATTCCACCATTCTCACCCAGAAGGGGACTCAGGGCAGATCATAGAACACATATATGGTAGCATTCAATGCCGTTATACACTGACAAGACAGACAACTGTACATAGACAGAGGTATAGAGGCTTTCCCATCTTTGGCACCTTAGAGGTTCAGGCCAACCCGGGGGGGGGGTGTCACTCCATCTTCTCTGCTGAAGAGCTTTGTTCATAAACTTCCTCCTTGATCAAATCGCTAGCATTTTTCTGGCATTTCCTTATGGGTGCAATAGTGACTTTGAACATCCTTCACCAGTCTAATTTTTGTAAGCAATTTCTGATCATAACAGGTAGGGTGTCTCATCGCAAATTGTAGGGATGAGATTTTCTGCTTCTCAGATCAACCATGTACAAAGACCTCAGGATGTTCTGGAGTTCTAATCCCATCAGATCCAGTTAATGTAGCCAATGCTGTGGAACCATGAAGTCCAAAACTTATGGAGGACGCCAGAGTGGGGAAAAGGCTGGGTTAAAGAGCTGGAAGCTAGAATCTAAAGCTACAACCATGTTAGTGACATACAAAGGCATAACCAAAAATTACCTGCATTGTTGATTTTTAAAATTATTATTATAGATTAATTTCACCCCTCAAACAATACCCTAATTTCCCTCAAGTTTTGCCTTTTCTGTGCCTCTAGCCATTTATTAGCTGATGGGAAGTAGGGGTACAGAAAGCACTAGAGAACAACTTGGTATGTTCCTATTGCCAGATAAAGGGTGATGAAAACATCATCTGAGATCTCCTAAAGTTCCCCCAAAGGTATTTTCTGCATCTGGTCATAGGCACCTCTTGCTCTCCATTGGCTACTGTGAAGGGGGCCTAATAGAAGATAGTCCAGTGGTAGAAGAGAGAAGAGGCACATTTTAGTGTCTCCATGGAACTTTACCATATTTTACTGATAAAATATCTTGTCCATTTTGCTTTGTATTAGGAAATGTTTATGAGGCTAGGGGACATCATGGAAGCTCTAGGAATATAACACTGCATTATTTTCCTCCCATCTTCACTTCTGAGTCTAAATTTGGAAAAACTGAAGAGGCTAATGACTCTCAGAATTGCTTCAGCTTTACTGTAAATGAAACCTAAGTACATTTTTTGTATTAGAAAAATATTTTTTCCTAAACTTATCGACAGCATAACTAAAGGAAATCTGTAAATAGAGCCATGAAAGAAGATAATTTGAAGATGGACATACAAAATGACACTTTTGTCAGTTTTCAATTATTAAAGCCCTGCTTCTCTTTGTTGGATATGTTTCCCCCCTGAGGAGTAATTATTCCCTGCACACCATCTATCCACTTTCTTATGAAATGTTCAACCTGACAAAAAGGAGGAAGAAGGCTTTCAAAGGAAGACCTTTGGTTTAATACTGTATGCCTGCCTTCTTTCAAACCACAATATCAAGATCCCTTTGGAATCTAACAGGTCTTAACAACTGAGATTTGACAGATACTTTAAGAAAGAAGGTTGGGGAGATATAAATATCCTCCCATCTCAGCACACTCTCACACTTCAGCCTACAACATTTTGAAAAAAAGCCCAAAAAAGACTCATGGTTGTGGGCGAAAAAATTTTTCCCACAGAATTTTGCCTAACACGAACATTTGAGATGACATTGAAAGTTTAGGGCTAGAAAAAATATAAGTATGTCCACAGGTTTTTAAAAATGAAATCTGAAATATTTGGGTTTGTTCTTATATTTGTTGTTGTTGTTGTTGTTGTTTGATGCTAGTTGTTTCTGATTTATGATGACTCTAAATCGGTGTTCAGAGGAGCCTGACTTGCATCCAGTTGGTTTCCATGGTCCAGTAAAGATTCAAACCCTGGTTTTCAGAACTCTAATCTAACACTCAAACCACTATACACCCCAGGTTTTCATGAATCTAGTGAACAAAATGCATGAGAGGAAAGATGAGGATAAACCACATGCTTTGCCTAAGTAAATATGCAGCGTCAGTCCCTGATCTCTCTAACAGAAAGTAACATGGAGTCATTTTGTGACCTTATTACTACAATGCATCATGTCGGACACATCTACAGTGTAGAATTCATGCAGTTTGACACCATTTTAATAGCCATTACTCATGCTATGGGGTTCTGGGAGTTGTAGTTTGGTGAGGCACCACATTTTGGCAGACAAGGCTAAAGCCCCTTTAAACTTCATCACTCATGATTCACTATTGCAAATGCAGCAAATTTCCCCCATCCTTAGTTTGCAGAAATTTGTGAATTGTATTAGTTTATTGGAAAAAACCCCAACATAAAATGAAATCCTCATCTTTCCTAGTCTGTTTTCCTCTAATCGTTAAAAAAGGACATTTAAGCTTATTCTTTTTCTTGGAAGTTAATTTTCCCCTTCCTTGGATTCAAAAGAAGTAACAATGAGTTGTAAACTGGTGTAACTCTGCCTTTCCAAGTGGTCAGTGCATCAAACAGATCTTTGCCAAGCTGCCCATTTGTCTCAATTAGCACTCTATGGGCACGCAGTAGCCTTTGACAACCTTTGATTATGTTAATAACATAATCCTCAACTGCCAGAGGAAGAACATGCAGAGGTGTGTGAAATATTTGCAGTGCCCTGGGGTTCTTGGCATATTATTTGCTGAATCCGGGCCAATATGTTCCAGCTAACATGGAAATAAGTGTTCAGTGGTTATATTGCACTTCAGGCATTGGCTGGCCATTATCTAATACCCCAGTACCCGGGGAAAATCCTGCCTGCCTCCATCAACACAGAGGTGGCACTTGGATGTCCATTTCAGTAACTACTGATTCCCTTGGTATTACAATGGCTATGAAGGCAGAAGGCTGCACGGTCGTTGTTTTAAACTATGCCACCAGTGGAACCTCACTCTATGAAGAATGTGTGTTGGTCAGTAGTGCACTGACCTCCACACATTTAAAAAAACTCACACACAGGCGTCTTCCAAGGAAAATAAAAACAAACCAATTGAACATTGAGAAAAACAAAGTGCTCTTCCAGCTGTTACCAGCCAATCCCTCTCCAATGCCAAAAATACAGTTTAATGGTGAAACATTAGAAAATGTTGATCATTTCCGATACCTCGGCAGCCACCTCTCTGCAAAAGTCAACATTGACGCTGAAATACAACAACGCCTGAGCTCTGTGAGTGCAGCTTTTTTCTGAATGAAGCAGAGAGTGTTTGAGGACTGGGACGTCCATAGGGATACGAAGGGGCTTGTTTATAAAGCTATTGTCCTCCCAACCCTGCTACACGCCTGCGAGACGTGGACTGTCTACAGACGTCACATGCAACTGTTAGAATGATTCCAGCAGTGCTGCCTCTGGAAAATTCTGCAAATATCTTGGGAAGACAAGCAGACAAATGTCAATGTGCTGGAAGAAGCAAAGGCCACCAGCATTGAAGCGATGGTCCTCTGCCATCAACTCCGCTGGACCAGTCACATCGTCCGGATGCCTGACCACTGTCTCCCAAAACAGTTGCTCTATTCTGAACTCAAGAATGGAAAATGAAATGTTGGTGGGCAGGAAAAGAGATTTAAAAATGGGCTCAAAGCTAAGATTAAAAACTGGCATAGACTCTGAGAACTGGGAAACCCTGGCCCTTGAGCGCTCCAGCAGTGCTGTAGAATTTGAAGAGGCACAAATGGAGGGCGAAAGAGAGAAACGTGCCAAGAGGAAGGCACATCAAGCCAACCCCGACTGAGACTGCCTTCCACCTGGAAATCAATGCCCTCACTGCGGGAGAAGTTGCAGATCAAGAATAGGGCTCTACAGTCACCTATGGATCCTAGGGTTGGTTTAGAATCCTAAAATCGGGATTCTAAAATCAAATGGGGGGGGGGGATTTTTTTTGATTAGTATATCAAAGACTTACAAAAAAATTTCCAAAAAGTGCTAAAATGTAACTTAAGTACTAACGAAATTCTAAAGTGGTTCTAAAGTAGGAAAAGCAGGGAAACAGTTAAAAATCAAGGGGGAACATTCCCTTCACCTCTGCAGTGCAATTAAGTGGAGCTGTAATGTATAACAGAATTTTCAGCGGGTGTAGCTTCTAGCGACTAGCTCTGAGGACAATGTTGAAAGTGAAGTCCGATTCTCCCCCCCCCCGCCCTTATTATTTCCCCTTTCCCTCCTTTCTTCCTTCTCTACCCTCTTCTTTCATTCCTTCCTTTGCTCTTTGGTTCCCCATCCCTTCTTTTCTCTTCTTCGCCCCTCTCCCCCCCGCGCGCGCCGGGGCCCTCGCTCACCCCCCGCGCCTCTCTCTAGCCTGGATCCATGGATCGAGGCTAGAGAGAGGCAGAGAGGCGGGGCCCCTTTCCAGCTAAAATATAAGCCGACCCAAGCCTGGGTCGGCTTATATTTTAGCTGAAAAGCCTGGCGCCCCTCTGCTTCTCTCTAGCCTGGATCGAGGCTAGAGAGAAGCAGAGGGGCGCACGACCCCCTTCCAGCTAAAATATAAGCCGACCCAAGCCTGGGTCGGCTTATATTTTAGCTGAAAGGCGCCCGCGCCTCTCCGCTCTCTCTAGCCTGGATCCAGGCCAGAGAGAAGCAGGGGTGCGCGGAGCGCCTTTCCAGCTAAAATAAGCCGACCCAAGCCTGGGTCGGCATATTTTAGCTGGAGTGCCGCGCCTCTCCGCCTCTCTCTAGCCTGGATCCAGGCTAGAGAGAAGCAGAGGTGCGCGGAGCGCCTTCCAGCTAAAATATGTTTCCACCCAAGCCTGGGTCGGCTTATATTTTAGCTGGAGGCGCTCACGCGCTCCTCTGCTTCTCTCTAGCCTGGATCGAGGCTAGAGAGAGGCAGAGAGGCGCGCGGGGGCCTTTCTCCTCAGCCAATGACAAAACACGCTTAAAAAGGGCAACGAAGCCATACGAATGCTTTACGGCCCAGATACAAAAAGTGCTAAAATGTAACTTAAGTACTAACGAAATTCTAAAGTGGTTCTAAAGTAGGAAAAGCAGGGAAACAGTTAAAAATCAAGGGGGGAACATTCCCTTCACCTCTGCAGTGCAATTAAGTGGAGCTGTAATGTATAACATAAATATAAGAGGTAGTAGCTACTAGCTACTAGCTCTCAGGACAATTGTGAAAGTGAAGTACGATTCTCCCCCGCCCTTATTATTTCCCTTTCCTCCTTTCTTCCTTCTCTACCTCTTCTTTCATTCCTTCCTTTGCTCTTTGGTTCCCCATCCCTTCTTTTCTCTTCTTCGCCCCTCTCCCCCCGCTCGCCGGGGCCCTCGCGCACCCCCCTCGCCTCTCGCGAGCCTCGATCCACGGATCGAGGCTAGAGAGAGGCAGAGCGGCGCGCGGGGCCCCTTCCAGCAAAAAGATCAGCCGACCCAAGCCTGGGTCGGCTTATATTTTAGCTGAAAGGCCCTCGCGCGCCCTCTGCTTCTCTCTAGCCTGGATCGAGGCTAGAGAGAAGCAGAGGGCGCCGGGGCCCCTTTCCAGCTAAAATATAAGCCGACCCAAGCCTGGGTCGGCTTATATTTTAGCTGAAAGGCGCCAGCGCCTCTCCCTCCGCCTCTCTCTAGCCTGGATCCAGGCCAGAGAGAAGCAGAGGGTGCGTGAGCGCCTTTCCAGCTAAATATAAGTCACCCAAGCCTGGGTCGGCTTATATTTTAGCTGGAGGCCCAGCGCTCCTCTCCTCCGCCTCTCTCTAGCCTGGATCCAGGCTAGAGAGAAGCAGAGGGGTGCGCGGAGCGCCTTTCCAGCTAAAATATAGCCGACCCAAGCCTGGGTCGGCTTATATTTTAGCTGGAAAGGCGCTCCGCGCACCCCTCTGCTTCTCTCTAGCCTGGATCGAGGCTAGAGAGAGGCAGAGAGGCGCGCGGGGGCCTTTCTCCTCAGCCAATGACAAAACACGCTTAAAAAGGGCAACGAAGCCATACGAATGCTTTACGGCCCAGATACAAAAATGGCGCCGCGAAGTGCCGTAAAAGGAAGTCTACTTCCGGGTTCACGACAGCGAGCCGTAAAACAACAAAAGTCCCATTAATTACGAATTTCTAACGAATCAATTAGATTTCCGTTTCAATTTTAGCATGCCTAATGGATCCACCAGTACACTGATCCTGGAAGACTATCCTACTCGGACAATGAGGGATTGCCTAAGTATGTAAGTAAGTAATTAAGGCCTTTATCTAATGAGTCAGTATCCTTACATCCATATTATCCATATGTTGATTATTAACAAAATATATAATTACATTTAGCATTTATGCATTAGACATATATACAAAAAATTAAATTTAGATTTGGGTTCTAATTCCAAGGTAGGACATCATGTATGTATATGCAAAAATTTGGATTCCAAATTCTGAAAAAGACTGAAATCCAGACACTTCTGGTTCCAAGCATTTTGGATGAGGGATTTTTTTCCCATGTCAGGAGTGACTTGAGAAACTGCAAGTCGCTTATGGTGTGAGAGAATGAGCCAGGATGTTGCCCAAGGGATGCTCAGATGTTTTGATGTTTTACCATCCTTGTGGGAGGGTTCTCTCATGTCCCCACATGGGGAGCTGGAGCTGACAGAGGGAGCTCATACACACTCTTCCCAGGTTTGAACCTGTGACCTGTCAGACTTTGTTCTACCAGGGGCTCTTGGATGAGGGATGCTCAACTTGTATAAGGGTAGCTAGTTAACCACCTCAAAACAAAAGGCTAAAATCGGCCCCGGCTCCATGGATGAAGGAAGGCAGAGCTGGCACATGCCGGCAGGGCAAGCTGGGAGAGCTCCTGTGTTGCCATAAAATCTATGGGGGAAAGCTGCGCACCTCCCTCCCATATTATTGCCCTCACTTGGATTTGGGTGATGCGAGGTGTGGGGTACCAGATTTCCCACACCCCTATGTAGACTGGGGCACCACCAGTGCTAGTCGCCACCACCTGATGAGGTCATTAATTGAGTCTTAATTGAAGCTTTAGCAGCAACTACTAGCAACTTTTCAAAAAAGGCAAGTTTGCAACCTCTGATTGTTCAGAACACAACAGAAGGCCAAAGACAGTTCCTGCTCATAGTTGTTATATAATATGCTTTTGAGTATAATAAAACTGAGAAAATCCAGGCATTAATGGCAATTATAGTTTCATCTTTCACCCCTCTCTTTCCTTTATATGAGACAACAGACTTTGGCCATGATGATAGCAGTTTGCTGATGATTTGTACCTCCATGAAAAAGCTGTGGAAAATTGGTCATGGCTAATGAACAAAAGATTGTGGTCTTCCTCATTAACATTTCTGTCTGACACCATCTGATCACTATCTTTTTAAAAAGTGGCCTCTGCTACATGAACACCTGTGAGGAAATAAAATATTTTTATAGGATCTCGTAATTCTCACTGAACAGACCAGGGCATGCTTTCCTGACACATTTATTTCTTTTAATGTAGTATTGTATAAATTGTTCTCACAAGAAAAGAAAAAAAGAAAGAAATGAAGAAGGAAAAGGAAAGGAAAGGAAAAGGAAAGAACAGATGTTTTATTAGTTGGGTCAGTGCATTTCAGTTTCAATTTATGAGACAGTGTTGCAGGCTCTTCATAAAAAGTGTCCGCATTGTGTTTACAAAGTCCAGAAGGTGCATATTCAATGCTACACCTCATATAAATTGTATATTTTGAGCATTAGCTAACTTTCAAAACTGTGAAGTTGAGATGTTTTGGGAAAATGTGGAATAATGTTTCCACATGCCACATATTAGTTCTAAAATTGTATCCTTTCCCACAACTTTCAAAAAAATGTTTCTTATTTCAGATTTAGTTTTAATTGTCTTGATTACAAGGAAGTTTTTATGCCTCCATCAAGAAGAGTTCTTTTATAAAGTAAATTGATCTTATCTACTAATGTGATGTGGGGTGCATCTACACTGCAGAATTAAGGCAGTTTGACCCCACTTTAACTGCCATGGTGAAATAGTATGGAATCATGGGTATTTTACAAGATCTTTAGCCTTTTCTGCCAAGGAGTGCTGGTGCCTCACCAAACAACAAATCCCAGGATTCCATAGCATTGAGTCATGGCAGTTGTGACTCTGTACTGTTGTGTCAAATGTACTGGTTCTATAGTGTTGATGCACCCCAAATATTTTGCATTTCAACAGGGCTCACAGCACTATATTGCTGCTGGAAAAATCAATTTCTTCCTCTGGAATTATGAAAGTTGAAGATAAACTCAGAAGAAGCAAATCAGGTGGATTTGGGGTAGCAAAGGAGATCATAATCTGTGCAGTGAACCAAGTTCTAGTGCTTTGGCACAGTGAGTATTGTCTCCATTGCCCTAATGCGCAGGGAGACAGGGAGCTCTTTTGTGCAACCCTTTTCTTCTTGACATGGATATGTAAACACATTTGAAAACCTTCATTAAGATAACAAATAAAAATTAATCAATCCCTATGATTGGGTCCTCCAGCAATCCTTCAAGAGATTATGTTATAGGAGACAAAGTAACAGAGGTTATGCTTGCCTCATGGCAAATCATTGCTAACTTACCCTGGGCATCTCATACGTTTGTTCATTTTAGAAATGCAGTCACTTCATTAATTTCTTGCTAATATCTTGGTAGGTTGCCGCTGACGTAGGCTTATTTTTTTGCTCTGAGAATCTTAAGGGGCTCATTGCAATTTTCTTGCAAGGTTTTCAGGCACTCATCAAAGTAATGGCCTAATCAATATTCATTCTTTTTACAATTATTAATATTAATTACCCAATTTGTTAGCTAATGGGCTGGAAATGTAGAAAGCAATTTCCAAAAGAATCTCGCTGTATTTCCACTTTAATTTTCACAGCCTGTTGTTTCTAAATATTTGCAGGGAGCTCTTGAGGGTTTTCTGACAGGAAGAACATGGTAGCCCTGCACTGAGTCTTCTCAAATAGTCAAATTTGGATGCACTGTCCAATTCTGGCAGTCACATTTCTGAATGAGAAATTTTGTACATTTTTTAAAAGATTATACTGCATGTTATGAGACTTTAGCTTTGACATTTGAATTCAAATGGTTTAGATAGGCCAGCATCTCCTGCCTGTGGTGAGGTGCCCAGGTGCAATCCAACTATTTATTGAATGCCTGACTTTGAGTAGTCTTCAGAAACAGGGCACTTTGGGAAGGAATCGCTTGGAAAATTGCCCCTGTTGACTGGGAGTTTTGAGGAATGTCAGTCTAATATTTTCAACTTCTTTTTTTCATACAAGTTACAGTTCTCCCTACAGAAAAGAGGAATTCCAAGTTGCATCTATACTGTCCAGGTTATTCTGCTATACATTTGCCCCAGAGCAGCTCTGGATTCAGTGAATCCATGCTGAATCCAGGGATGGTGAACAGCCAATTCAGTCAGGTTGGGAATTCATTGTATATGGTTTTGAGATAATAGCATTTTGAGTCATCCAAAAGGTAGCTAGTCAGAGACAGGGCTAAGCTTAGGGAACCCCACATTCCTGTATGTGTTTGCAAAGGCTTACCTTCTTTCTCTTAATATGTTAATTTTAACGGTGTGCAAAATTCCCTTTGGCAATTTGCAATTTGTCAAACAGACCAGGTAGAACCCAGCCAAAGCCTTGACCAGAACAGGTCATGAGCAGCCAGATCTTTTGGGTAATGGGGGTGATGGGGCTGAGCAGCACTCTCCCTGAAGCAGAGGTCACAAAGTACGGACTGCGTTTCAAATCAAGCCAGAACAGGCACCTGGCAGTGGCACATCCTCCCCTTCTTTCCTCCTCGGCAGCCACCTCCATCCCTTCCTGAAGCCCCTACCCTACCCCACCCCCTGGTGAAGCACCTTCTTGAGGCAAATAAAGCTGGAAAAGAGAGAGAGAGAGAGAGAGAGAGAGAGAGAGAGAGAGAGAGAGAGAGAAAGGCAGGAAAGGCTTCCCCAAGCTTCTCCTCCAGAGAGGGCCCTGCTGGTAATTTGCTTTCCTAGCAGCACTTTGTACAGTATGGGCATTGAAGGAGCCTCTGCATTCCCTCCCAGGGCATGAGAGTTGAGGTTTTTATCTCTGTCTCTCATGTTCCTTTCTCAGCAACTCAGAGACCTGGTTGACAGTCTATTCTCCTCCCCTCTTGTGGCATATACTTGTTCGGACTTAATTTCCCAGAACCCTGTCTTGTGGGTTTTTAAAAAATGTTATGGTAAATACTTTTTAAAATTCCAAAAATCAGCGGATTACAAAATGTTCTCAAACTTGGTTGCAGTCAAAAATATGGCCTGCAATTGAGACAAGTTCCATCATGATAGGCCTGTAATAACAGAGAAGCAAGCCTCTAAAGTTTCCCTATTGGCACCAATGGAATGAATCTTACCAGAATAAAATAGTACCCTCTCCTGATTTTGGAATTTTCCTAGTAAACGGAACAAGGGGCAGCCAAAAATGGAAGCAATTTTTTTATTGTTTTAGGGCATTGTGCACACTCCTATTAATTTTACAAAGAAACACATGGCTGTATTAACTGAAATCAATATTTTCATGTAGGATTTATGTGGTGCACAAACTTGTGAATAGCTATTTTCTGAATGTCAATTCTTCATGTCATGAATTGTAATTCTCCCTTATTGGTAAATTGAAAACCTGACAACACTACCTTGTAATAAATATTCTAATGTGCACAGAATTCTGGCAAATTTGAGAGTAGATTTTCTGTACATTATGAACATTGTGCAAAGACAGCTTTGATCCAGCTCCTTAAGCAGCTTCTAAGCCAGACCTGGTGTTTTGGACTTCAAATCCCAGAAATCCTAACAGCTGGTAAACTGGCTAGGATTTCTGGGAATTGAAGTCCAAAACACCTGGAGGGCCGGCAATTGCCCAGGTCTGCTCTAAGCCCTAGGGTACTTCACAGTTTTCCAAAAACTCCAAAGTCTCAGCCAATTTTGTTTTGAGTGGGGAAAACCAGGGTAAGAGCAAAAACTCAAGATAATTAATGAAAGACCCTATACATTGGGAAGATTTCAAACACTGAATTCTAGGTAAATGTGTGGTTTTTTTAAAAAAATCATGTAGACAAACCCCAGGACTGCAACCACTGCAATATGCTAAATTAATGATCTTGGGAATTACTTGGCAATGAAAAAAGTAAATAAATAAAATGTGCTTTGGATTTATTCTTGATATATGCATTTAAAAACAGCTGAAGGAGAAATCCATCTTCTTTTACCCTGCAGTATCAGGTATGTGCCCTAGCAATGTTTGTCTTTGACATGAGACATTACCTCCATGCACACTACATGTTGCTCAGTTTACTTTGCTGCAACTTCAATAGTTTCATGCCAGTAAGAATAACAGAGTTCATGTTCTTTCACCTTTTTGTTTGATATCTACTCAGGCTTTAATCTTTGTATCAATAATGAATTACAGCAAGCCAAGAGCAAAATTAATGTCATAGAAGAAAGAAGAAAGAGGAAGGGAGAGAAAAACTCTAACCATGATACAGAGAAGGAAAAAAAATCCTCAACATTATCTAGTCAGTTAATTCACAATTTATTTTACTTATGTGTGTGTAAGATTTTGTTTTTTCTTCCACAATTTAGTAAATGAATTTTTCATATGGAGGTAGAAAAAGAGATGCAGGTTGCAATATTGTTGAAATACAATAAAGTGGTACATTAATACAATAAGGAGGTACAATACAAATAGTTATAATCCTGGATGCTTTACTCAAAACATGGAAAGTCACCTTTAGAAGTATAATATGTTTCTTAGAAATATAATTAAAACTATATTTCAGATCAAATTTATTAAATTTTGTACGTATGAGGCAATATCCGATAAATGGGTGCGGCCCTCACCCAAAATTTAAGAATCGAAACTTACCCCATATTTTTTTGTTTTAGTTTTGTAATTCTTGAAAGGCTTCCAAAGTCTGTTTCCTTTGCAGCACAAGTAAGCCAAGCCAAGCCAAAAAGGTTGCATTAGTGCCTTGCCTTGTCTTTTCTCTACATTAATGGGGTCTTGGCATTAGGAGCGGGGGGGGGGGGAGCAGTGTTTGCTGGGAATGGCACAGAACTCTAGGAAATGTAGTTTGGGAAGGGAGGAGCTTTAAGCCAGAGAATTCAAAAGGCCCTTCCCTAAACTACATTTCCCAGAAGACCCCGGTAGCACAATGAGTTAAACTCTTGTTCCGGCAGGACTGCCAACCAATAGATCAGTAGTTTTAATATGGGGAGAGAGGGTTGAGCTCTCTCTGTCAGCTCCAGCTTCCCATGTGGGGACATGAGAGAAGCCTCCCACATGGAGGGTAAAACATCAAACGTCTGGATGTGCCCTGGGCCATGTCTTTGCAGATGGCCAATTCTCACACACCAGAAGTGACTTGCAGTTTCTCAAGTTGCTCATGACACAAATAAAATTCCCAGAATGCATCAGCATCAGAAAGCACCAATCAGGGTAGCAGAGAAAGAGATTTGTCCCTCCCTAACAACAGCCAACTAGAGTTCCAATGAATGGTTGAATCTACAAAGAGGAGGTGCTTCTAGTAAGTAAATATCTGTGCTAGGCTGGAAAGAAATCCCTAAATGAATGACCAATCCTTTAGGGGAAGCATTTTAATTAATTTAGAGCCTGGATGGCCATCTGTCAATAGTGTTTTAATGGTGCCTTTCAGCCTGGATGAAGGGAGTTGGATTAGATGGCTCTTAGGGGTCCCCACCAACTCTAGGATTCTATGAAAATGTAGGCTTGGTTAATATTAGTTTCTGTTGTATGAGAGACATTCAATGAGATAGCAGTTGTGGCTTTAAAAAATGTTTTTGTGAATAATAATAATAATAGTAGTAGTAGTAACAACAATAACTTTATTTGTATCCCACCCCTTCTCCCAAAAGAGACTGGGGTGGCTTATAACAGACTTGGGGCGGTTTACAACAAAACATCAAAAAAATTAAAATCCCTAAAATCAGTAGATGTACGAATATTTCTGAAAGGTGTGGGGGGAATGATCCCCTAGTATTTCCTGTCATTGTATAGAAAATCCAAGAAGATAGCTCTTATAGTTTTTTAAAAACGTTGTTTATAAAAACTTTGAAAATTCCCCAAAGATCTGGTGGTAAATATGTTCTACCATTGCCGCAAGTTTCGCCCCAATAGCTTTAAAACTGAGGGAGAAAGGAGCCCTTGACGTATCCCCAATTATAGCAATATAGTAATTTAGTAATTTCTATTGTAATTATAGTAATATAGGGATATAGTAATTTCATTACTTTCATTATAGTAACGAATTTTTCACTAACTACACTATAGAAATACTATAGAAATTAAATGCTAGCACCTCCCCCAGTTTTGCAATGACTTTTGAACCATTTTAACGGATCACACACCCCTATAGCTACTCTTAGGATGCATTCTTAATGTTCTTCCTTCTCATAATGAATTAAAATAGTAACTTCTGGTTCCCTTATTGCTCAACATAATACATGTTTATGCATTATTTTAGTGGTATATGCATTATGTGCACAATTTCACTTTATCAAAGCACATATTTTGGTATTAATTCTTTGAATGGAGCAGTAAGTGCAGTGCAACCCAGATATTTCTAATTTCCCTTTAGAAGTTACAGTAGAATTATAACTTTCTCTGAACAACCTCTGGGCATTATTTAACACTTTTATACAAAGAGAATCAATGATCAAAACCTAAAGGGTCACAACACCAGTGCAGAATGTAATAAGGAATTCAGCTGTAATTTCACTGAAAGTCAAATACGCAAAAGCACTGGCGGCAGAGAAAAGAGAACCCACCTGCCACCAGTAGCGCACCACCGGAATCAAAGTAATTCTACTCTGCTTAAGGGTCTCAAGATAGTAACCCCCTGTGCTCTGTGTATCCTAGTTATGTTTAAATGTTGCATGTTTTTTAAAGAAATCTGCCATGCTCTTCACTTGCCTCAATGGCTTTACTTAAGGTGGTGAAGTTTGTAGCCTTACAAACAAAACATACAGATCTTTTCATCCAGTCAGGTTGGAGGCCTGAGTTTTTGGAAATCAAATCCTTCCAGCCAAGATGTTTGTGTGCATTAGTGTAATTGTGTCTGCTTTCGTTTGCTTACCTAACATTTCATATACTGTTTTATTTTGTACTTTCTACTCATTGATGTCCCTATCATTAAGTAGAGTAAAACGAGAAGTGTCACTATGGTTGGTGTATCCCAGTGCGATAACTCATGGTATCACAGTCATAGATCTCCTGCTAGACCAGACTATACCAAAACATTTTAGCTAAAATAGGAAAATTAACAAAATCTGTGATTTTTTTTTAAAGACAGCAACAAAAACGTGCACTTCTATCAGAGGTCACCACGTTATTTGGAGCATCATTGTCACAAGTTCATAATAATAGCATACATCTCTGACTGGAGATGCACATTATGTAGCCTGCAAGCATTTGCACATAATTATCTGTGAAATACAGTTGGAATTGACCTTGGATTTATAAATATGATTATCTGATTATTTGGCTTTGGGTCTATGCACAATAGTCATCTAATGTTTACATATGCTGTTTTAATGTTGTTTAAAATTGTTGTTCAATTGCTTTTAATTGTGGTTGTTGTTTGGGCATGGAATAATGCCACTCATGTAAGCCACCCTGAAAAGGGTAGGATATAAATGTCATAAATAAATAAATTGTAGATATATAGGTGCACATGTAAGCTGAGCTTAAGAAAAGTTGTTTTGTGGTTCTATCTAACGGAAAAATTGTACACCAAAAATACAATCATTGGGTGGCACCTGCTCTGAGGTGCACTCTCTGCACCCCTCTAATGATACCACTGCATAAGGCAATGACCTCAAATGACATATTCTGGATTGGAGAGGGCGCATTATTTTTTGTTGGAGCAAGAGAGTTGTTTGTGCTCTATGAAATGTTTTGAGCCCCTAAAGCAAGATGCAGGGAGGATGCTGACTAGAATCTTGTTGGTTAGTTCCAGTTGCAGTTGATTGGTGAGGCAATGCATAACTAAATCCAATTAATTCAATGGATCTACATGAATCAGGACTAATTATAGAATTTAGGTGTAAGATCAGCTGGCAGTTCATTTGCTGTCTTTGTGTGAACTGAAGGAAGGGGCAGCACCTTCTTTTTTGCTTCATGCAACAATTCATTTTGGGTCTGTCCTGATTCTACTTCTCATTTACTTCTCTGGAATTTATAGGACTGCAGTCTCAATTTCTCATATGTTTCCAGCATTTAACACAAGGCCTTTCTCCTTCCCCTAAATCAATAACAGGGAGTTGGCAAGTTTACTTGTTTCACTCTGGCAGGTTCCATAGTAACCCATCAAACTCTCAGCCTGGCTTCTCCAACATACCACCACATTGGAAAGATTAGATCAGCTGCTTTGCACAAAATTGATCATATAGTAAGCTATCTTTTATTATTTTAGCTCTCACCAAAGTCTCAGAATACATATTATTACAGAACAAAGAGATAGCTCACTTGTTCCATCAACATCAAGTTAGTGGCTTTTGTGTCACTTGGAAACGCACTGTAAGGAATTCATTAGGGACAAGCAAGAGAAATTCTGCGTGGAATTATTATTGCAGTGGCATATACATACAGTGTATATATCAACCTCATGTATCAATTGAGGGCAGAATGGAGGGGAGAATTATTTATTTTGGTATGACTCATTGATAAATCAAGGATCATTCTGAAAAGTGGGAATAATGCCAGCACCACCTCATCAGCCCAGTTTCCCCTAGCTACTGCTAATGCTATTTTCCCACTCAGGTATTCAAAAAAGTCTTCTCGCCACTCAGAAAAGGAGATCGTTTTTTATAGAAGTTAAGGCATGTAGGCTGCCCCAAATCCCTTAAGAGAGATGGAGGTGGGGTACAAAAATAAAGTTATTTTATCACGCGAAGTGTGGTACTTGACAAATTGAAGGCTTGAGTTAAAATTGCTGTGAGAAACATTAACAACCTTAGGTATGCAGATGAAATTACTTTGATGGCTGAAAATGAGGAGTTGCTGAGGAGCCTTCTGTAATGATGTCAATTATTTGTGTGTAAATGTTGTGTGACATATGTTAAATGTATGTTGTTTTGTGTTTCAGAGTTAAAATTGCTGTGTATAAAACCAACCAAGATTTGTCCCTTCAGAGATGGAGGTGGGGTACAAAAATAAAATTCTTTTATTTTAACATTAACAAACGAAGGCTTGAGTTAAAATTGCTGTGAGAAACATTAACAACCTTAGGTATGCAGATGAAATTACTTTGATGGCTGAAAATGAGGAGTTGCTGAGGAGCCTTCTAACCAAGGTGAAAGAAGAAAGTGCAAAAGCTGGGTTGCAGTTAAACATAAAATCCAAGATTAGAGCAACCAGACTAATTGATAATTGGCAAACAGAGGGAGAAAACTTGGACACAGTGACAGACTTTGTATTTCTAGATGCAAAGATTACTGCAGACACAGACTGCAGCCAGAAAATCAGAAGACATTTACTTCCTGGGAGGAGAGCAATGACCAATCTTGATAAAATAGTGAAGAGTAGACATTCCCTTTCCCCTATATATGTTTGTTTTTGTATTTGTATGTATTGTATAGAATATAAAACCTGATAATGAAAAATATTTTTTTAAAAAAAGAGTAGACATCACACTGGTAACGAAGATCCGCATAGCTAAAGCAATGGCATTCCCTGTAGTAACCTATGGATGTAAGACCTGGACCATAAGAAAGGCTGAGCAAAGGAAGATAGACGCTTTTGAACTGTGGTGTTGGAGGAAAGTTCTGAGAGTAGCTTGGACCACGAGAAGATCAAACCAGTACATACTCCAGGAAATAAAGCCCAACTGCTCACTGGAGGGAAGGATATTAGGGCAAAAATGAAGTACTTTGGGCACATAATGAGAAGTCAGAAAAGCTTGGAGAAGACAATGATGCTGGGGAAAATGGAAGAAAAAAGGAAGAGGGGCAGATCAAGGATGGATGATATCCTTGAAGTGACTGGCTCAACTGGGGTTGGTGATGGCCGACAGAGAGCTCTGGTGTGGCCTGGTACATGATGTCACGAAGAGTCGGAAGTGACTCAACAAATAAACAAATTATTATTATTATTATTATTAGAAACACAGCAAGATGAGTCTACAGCAGACAAGGTCACTCTGCTGGCTGTTGTATTGAATCACACGTCGGACACATGTGACAGTCCAGAAAACTCACAGCAACCCAACAACTCAGAGTATTCTGATTTATAGCAAAATGCTTATCGGCTGTCCACACCTCTGGTAATTACTCTGTTAGCCCAGCAGGTGTCTTACTCTATCTTTCTGGGTACTTAGTGAAGCATCACCTTTAATCCCTTGATGATCTTGTTTCTTCATGAACCATACGGATGACCTTTCTCCCAATACATATAACTCCCGACACCTTGTTCCTGTCATTTGAAGCCATTGTTCCATTGCGTCCTAGTCTCCAAGAAACAAGGTTGTTCTCTTCTTGACAACACTAGGTAACACAATTGTATTATATTTATTAATTTATATTCATTATATTTATTATTGTTGTTATTATTTAAGGCACACTATAAACGCTTATATAAAAAGAACCATCCCCTTCTCTGAGTAGATGGTGAAATCAAGAATCTTTTTAGGGTCTCATGAGATGAACAGAGCTCTTGCCTTTCAGACCTCTACCCAGGGCCCTTCCACACAGCCATATAACCCAGAACATCAAAGTAGAAAATCCCACAATACCTACTTTGAACTGGGATATCTGAGTCCATACTGCCATATATTCCAGTTCAAAGCAGATAATGTGGGAAAGGAGCCTCAAAACAGGGGAGGATTCCTTTTTGGTAGGAGTCAATATTAAATTGAGCCATGGTTAAACAAACTCAATTGGGGGGGGGGGGGGGTGTGGTTAATTTAAATTTCATAAAAAGAGACAAAAACCTTGGTTCATGGGTGAAGAAAGTTTCAAACCCAGACTTAAAGAATAAAGACTCTAGGCTGAACAAATGTCTCTGTTTCAGTTTCTCCCACACAAGAATATCTAAAATCTCAAGTTCTTTCAATTCCCAGTATGATTAAATCTATTTTTTTCCAAGATGAAATGCAATTCATTAAGCATTTTGTATTCATTTTTTTCTGAATATATGCCCCACATATCAATTCATCTTAAAATATGCATTATGTGCATTTTGGTATATTTTTGAGCCAAAAGGCGGAAAGTACAGAAATTAAATTATGATTGCAGGTCGATCCATTTATTAGTCCAGAAATTGCAAATCAGTTCTGTTCACTAAAATGCAGACTGGACAAAATTGTGAAGCATTCCTGCTTATTTCCAGTCATTTATTTTCCCCATCAGAATGATTGCTTGGATTCATCTATATTTTATCTTGACAAGAGACACTCCTCAACCAAAATGAATAGTTAAGAGCACTAAATAGATACTGGACTAGATAAATGAGAGGAATTGGGAAGGATATGACCAGACAGTATGGCATAGTTATTTGAGCATTGGCCAAAGGTTCTATTTCCCATCAGTCAGGGAAATCAATTGGGTGAACTTCAATGAGTCACATACTCTTAACTCCAGAAAGCCCCATGATAAGTTCACCATGATTTGGGAAGTATTTGAAGGCACACAACAATAAGGATCAGCTTACTAGTGGAATGTCCATTCTGCTTTTTAATAGGGACATTTGAAAAATTCCTGGGGCTTGTATTTATGTCATACAACCTAATGTCACCAGTAGAATATATTGCTTCTTGTCTTGCAAATAAGTGCAATACATTTCAGAATTGGAAAAATGTGCATGATGTGTATGTTTCTAAAATATACACAGCTAGTAAGACATGCAGCTTTAAAAAGTGCACACACACATGAGATTGGGCTTCAATTCCAGAATATCTCAGTCATGTTTATTGGAATTCTAAGACTTTCCAATCTTAGGTTAAGGCTATACTTCTTCAGTACCTATTATTTTTACCTCCTCCACTACAGCATTCTTAACAGCAATAGTCAAGATAACTTAGGTGCCAGTTTGATTTTCCATAATGCTTCCAGTGTAAGATCGTACTTGGCCATTATGAAAAATGACAGTGTTGGCTAGTTCTCACTGTCTTATTTATTTATTTATTTATTTATTTCAGGCTTTTATATCCCGTCCTATCTCAACCTCCGCAGAGGGACTCAGGACGTCTTGTTTTCAACATAGTTCTGGGGTCTATCACCATTAGGTAGGGTCTCCAGGGGCTTCTATGGGAGAAGGAGGAGGTCCACCAGAGGGTAATTAACCAGAGTCTTATCAACCTTGGCAAGAGTCTATAAAAGAAATCTTGGGATGTACAGACTTGGGCCTGATTTGGAAGTGACAGTTTTGATTAACTTCTGTCATTCTATTTTTCCAGATGTATTTAAAATGTCACATTTTTCTTTTTCTCTTGTTTCTGACTGAAAGGCAAAAGTAATTCATACTCAGTTAACTCAGTAAGAAGAGGGCTGGATCTTGCCTTTCCCAATAGGCTTTGGCAAAAGCAAGTTACTGCAGCATCTCATAGCTTATGTGTTCTCCATCATTAATAACTTTTGCCATCTTGACAATACACAATATTGCTTTGTGACATTCTTGTTTTTGTTTGTAAAATGGTAGGGTGGTCATTATATGATTTTTTGCACATCTTGCTGAGTTTATTTCCAAATGTGTGATTCATCAATTATGCTAGTGTTTGCTTTTCAGCGCTGCTAGACAACCTTAATTGCCTTCTGACAGTAGATCTGAGCATAATTGTTTTAAAAAAATCATTCTCTTCTGCCGGTAGAAGACAGTTCTGCTGGGAATATTTCTGTCTAGCTAAAGAGTGTGATGTGTTTTTGCTTAGTAATAATTAACTGCAATGATGTTAACTTCTCTGTGTTTTCCGAACCTCTTAGCAAAATGAGAAACAAATCTGGGATAACAGGAAATGAAAGAATGGCAGCAACTCTTCCTTGAGGCATTGGGGGAAAATATGTTTCTTGAACAATTAGAACTTCTTCCTCTTGAGCTCTGGTAGACTCCAGAGAAGAGATCTCAACTGCTGATAAATGAGAAACATTTCTGACTAGTTTCCTATGTTTCTTGGAGTTCTACAAAGGTGGAACATGTAATATTATTCAAAAACACAACATTGATTCCTTTAGTCTTTAACATAATTCAAATCATTGGTGGCCCAAAGTTTCATTCAGTAACAGCTGATAGACTGCAAAAACACAATGGGTATATAATCAGTACTCTGCACTAGCCCTGAGGATGGCTTGACTGCCACTTTCATCCCACTGGTTTAGCCTTGATAGATAGCCACCCTACCTTGCTGGTTCTGTCACTGTTGTCACCTTGCTCATGTTCTAAAGGTGTCCCGATCATCCCTGGGCACATTTGCAAGAGTGTTTGTACAACTTCAAGAAGGAATGGGGAAAAGGAGGGGGTAATCCCCTTGCCCTCTCTGAGTTGCAAGGATGCCATTGCAGACATTAGCGATAGTACCCAGGGATGGTTAGGAACCCTTTGGAGCTCCATGATCTACTTCAACAATGGTGACATGACCACCAAAATAGGTACCATCTCACTTTCTTATGGTTAGAGTCTGGAGAAAGTAGGATGGCCATGTGAAGAGTTGGTCCAGTTCCAAATCAGAACTAGCTCACCTGTTTACACTATCCCAACAGGCAGAACCACCCCAGAGCTTTAAGCAATTTCTGTAGCATTCCCTGACTTTGTCAAATGCTGGATAAAACATTAAGCTGCCTTGTTCCACTTTGGGGGCAAGAATGGCCTACATGTCATGTGGATGACACAAGGCTGATTCTTGCCAGTTTATACTGCCAATATACCCAATATATTCATATATTGAGCACTCTCTCTCTCTCTACATGAAGGTCTTATGACTGCAAATTTCATACAATTCTGATTAGCTGTTTTCTTCTTCAATGGTTCCCAATGAATAGCATAAAATGCAAATTTTGAAATATCTTTGTTTTAGAATACAGTTTGAAGAAAACTATTTTTGAAAAAACAAACTATTTTTTGAATAAAACTCAATACACACCTCTAAAACAACCTTCTTTAGTTTTTGTATCACTTTTCCAGTTTCTTGAAAGGGATTCTGATTTTTTTTATGTTCTGAATAAAATCTTCATTGTTTCAATACATGTGTCAACCTCATTTAGAAACTTATTTATGCTTTTTGCTTACTTTAGTCACAAGATATTTGTATCAACTCCAGTGTCTAAGTTTGGAATGTGTCACAACATCATTTGTCTTTGTCTTTGAAAGATGTCTGCTTTTTTCTAATTGCCCAAGTATGATATATGATAAGCATTAAATAAATATGCTGAGAGAATCATGCAATGGATTTAGGTAGTAGTTAGGGACATGAAATAATATTGTTAGGATTGTCCCGAATGGTTTCTGGTCCCACCCATAGTGCTGGACACACACTAGACCTGGTCTTCAGTGTCGGGCGAGGTGAGGGTGATGGTATAGTGGAGGAACTGTTTACAGTTCCTTAGTTGTGGACCAATCACTACCTGATCAGGTTTAGACTCACTGGGGCTCTAACCTCTGCAGGGGTGGGGGACCGATTGGGAAGGTCTGCCCCAGGAGGCTTTTGGATCCAGATGGATTTGTAACGGCTCTTGGGAAGTTTCCTGCTACTTCGGTAAGTGATTCTGTCATTGTATCCTTCTGAGACATCTTTCCAAGATGAGATTAGGAAGCACTGTTTTAGAATGACTCTGGTCCATCCTAGAAGACCACACTCGGAAGCTGGTGCTGGGGGACTTCTGTTCAACCTCTTGTCCTGTGGCTTGTGGAGTCCCACATGGTTCTATCTTGTCCCCCATGTTGCTTAATATCTACATGAAACTGCTGAGTGAGATTATCCAGAGTTTTGGAATTAGGTGTCATATTAGGCAGACGACACCCAACTTTATTACTCCTTTCCACCAAATGCCAAGGATGTCATCCTGACCCAAAACTGGTGCCTGCCATCAGTAATGGACTGAATGAGGGCTAACAAATTGAAATTGAACCCTGGCAAGACAGAGGCGTTCCTGGTCAGTTGTGAGGCTGATTAGGGTATAGAGTTACAGCCTGTGCTGGATAGGGATACATTCCTCCCGAGGACACAGATTTGCAGCTTGGGGGTGATCCTGGATTCACCATTGACCCTGGAGCCTCAGGTGTTGGTAGTGGCCAGGAGTGCCTTTTCACAATTAAAACTTGTGCGCCAGCTGCTCCTATACCTTGAGACACCAGATCTGCCTATGGTAGTCCACACCTTAGTCACATCCTGTTTGGATTACTACAACACACTCTACATGGGGCTGCTTTTGAAGATAGTCCAGAAGCTTCAACTGGTATAGAGATCAGCAGCCAGATTACAAACCGCACAAGGAGAGAACTCCTCCCATGTTGCAGCAGCTCCACTGCCTGCCAGTTTGCTTCTGGGCTAAATACAATGTGCTAGTTATTACCTTTAAAGCCCTGAACCATTTGGACCCCTCCTTACTCTCCTTTAAAAACATCTTAAAACTTTTTATGCTCATAAGAATTCAATGAGGAGAAGGTATAAAACCCGTAGTACAGATTAAGTGGAATGGAAATAGAACTGGTATGACACTCTGCCTAGGCTGGCTTTTTAATTGTTTTTATTGGATGTAAACTGCATATTTTAATTTGTTGTATAATGTTTAGTGTTGTTTTATGTTTAATTTATCTCTCGGGTTTTTGTTTTATAGGCATTGAATGTTTGTCTGTTTTGTTGGTAATTTCCTTGAGTCCCTATGGAGAGATAGAGCGGGATACAAATAAAGCTTTTGTTGTTGTTATTATTATTATTATTAGTAGTAGTAGTAGTAGTATTTGCATTTTCCTATGGAGAAATCCATTCCACGCCTGTTGAGACTCACTCTTGAAGAGAAAACATCATATTTTGGATATTCATACATTTCCGATGAGCATGCTAATTGCATCCATACAATTAAATGACGTCTCAGGGGTCCTGGCGAAGGCCCCTGGGGAGAGGCCCCGGCGACGAGCCTGCCGACTGCCAGCAGCCCCCAAAGCTACGCCTGGACCACAGCCTGTTCCTCCGCCCTCTGGTGGCCAGGGGGAGAGTTGCAGCCCTGGTCAGGGCAAGACAAGATTGGGGGCGGCTAACCCAGAGAGTCCCATAGGGAGGAAGCGCCCGCCTTCAGGGGACTCAAACCCTGGAGGCGCCTTGCAGCGGAGGCCACACGGCCATCGGAGGAAGCGGCGCCGGAAGCCAAGGAACAGCATCTCTCTGGCTTTACCAGGTACCAACAACATGGATCGCTCCCCTGCCAAGGCTGCCGTCCCCTTGGACCTATTGCATCCTCTGCAAACTACTCACGAGAGAGGAGGCCCCCCTCACTTGAGCCCAGGTTCAGGAGATCGTTTCGCTCCAGAATCTTTTGGAGCTCGAGTTTGAGGCTGCTTGAGCTCCACCAGTCACATTCGAGGCTGGAGATAGGCACTCCCTTTGCGGATCTGACTCCCTCCATCAGACCTTTGGACAAAGGAAGCCAGGCCACCCATCTGTCCTATGGCCTGCTACGAGAGATCTCCCTGAGACCTCCCACGCTTCCGTCTTTTGATGGCAAGGTGGCGTCTGCCAGTTCTACCTGAGCACCCCCTGCCACAGCCTGAGCTCTACCCCTTCCCTTCCCTCTCCCCCCTTTCTCTCCCCTGTTTCCTTCCTCTCTTGATGTTGTATTGTCTGTTTGTTGACCATTGTTTTGTGGACCAGACTTGTGAACCGCTCCGAGCCCTCGGGGAGTGGCGGTGATAGAAGTTTTATTTAATAATAATAATAACTTCATATCAATAATTAGATCGTTTATAAAATACAGTGATTGTTTGTGATTTACAGTTTCCATCAACTCTAGATAATATAGTCAAGAAGGAAGAATGATGGAAGATGAAGTCCAAAAGACTTTGATTTAAGATTAGGGTTTATTATCTATTTTACAAAGTCCTCAGCGATTCAGTGAGCTTGATTTACTTGCCATCAGCATGAAGATAGGATTAATGACTTTCCCTATGAGTCTGTTGTATGTGTGATTGTGAAAGTGTGAAAACTTTCTGAGCACTGCAAAATATATATGTTTGATTGATGATGATAATGGCTACATAGCCAAAACTGTGAAAAATATTTTGAAATGCAATGTTAGCTAATTAATGGACTGGTTATGTAAAACTCAAACTCTATGACTGTTTAATAGAGACGAAACTAAGCCATCAAAAGCTATCAAAGAGCTGCAATTTCAATATGTGTAAAATTTCATGCCTATTAATTCAACAACCAACTATTGTGAAAGCATGTCTGCTCTTATGAAGGAAGTGTCTTCATTAACAGATTTTCTCATGAATTTTTGTACCTCATTTTGTTGTTCGATTGTTTGCTTCGGCCAACAAAAACTGCAAATGATCCCCAAGAGGACATATGTCTTTGATGCTTTGTGATATTTTGAATAACTCAAAACAAGAGGTACACAGAAAGCAAATGAAATAATGCATAATATTTGTCAAAGTGATTCTTGTCTGTGTTAATTAATTTAAAGAAATTACTTGAAACAGTGTGAAATGAAATCATATTTATTGAATTTGGTTTCTCCTTTATTTTTATTTTTTTAAGAAGCAAAGCGCAGTATAGATCTAAAAAAGCAAGACTCTTAATTTGTAAACTTTAATATGGAAACAAATTGCTGTAATCCTGAAGTTTAATCTCAGTTAGAGTTGACCGACTGAATCAAATATGGAGCCCCTGGTGGCGCAATGGGTTAAACACTTGTGCTGGCAGGACTGAAGACCGACAGGTCACAGGTTCAAATCTGGGGACAGTGTAGATGAGCTCCCTCTGTCAGCTGTAGCTCCCCATGTGGGGACATGAGAGAAACCTCCCACAAGGATGGTAAAACATCAAAAGATCCGGGCGTCTCCTAGGCAACGTCTTTGCAGACAGCCAATTCTTTCACAACAAAAGTGACTTGCAGTTTTTCAAGTCACTCCTGACCTGGAAAAAAAATCTGAAAAAAAACCAACAACTGCCGAATGCTGAGTTGAGTGCTGTGTTGGAAAACATGATGATTCAGCAGTTCTACTCTAGTCAGGACCTACAATGGGATTGAATACAGTGTGTTTTATTTATTTGCCATATTTATACCCCGCCTTTCTCTACCCCAGCAGGAGGACTCAAGGTGGCTTACAATGGCACATACAGGTATAAGAGTGCCTTAACACAACAAATTCACCTTAAAATAGTTTAAAATTACAACATATTTAAAATGATTAAAATACATTCAAAGTTAAAAACACACCATCCAGAGTTCAAGATCTAAGGCCATTCCAAGGTCAAATTGCACAAAATTCTATATTCGGCATACTGCATTGCCCTAATTTTCAAAAGCCTACTCCCAGAGCCAGGTTTTGATTCTCTTCCTGAAGGCTAGTAGAGAGGGGGCTGATCTGATGTCACTAGGGAGGGAGTTCCACAATCAAGGAGCCACCACTGAGAAGGCCCTGTATAACTTCACCACAATTTTAAAAATGTATTCCAGAATCCTATGTTTAGTTTAAACAAAGTTGCTGCTTTTGCTGAAGCTTGGTAGATTCAAGGAATTAAAAATAATGTATTGTCGAAGGCTTTCATTGCCGGAATTGCTGGGTTGCTGTAAGTTTTTCGGGCTGTATGGCCACGTTCCAGAAGCATTATTTCCTGCTGTTTCACCTGCACGTATGGCAGGCATCCTCAGAAGTTGAGAGGTCATCTGGAACTAGGAAAAGATGGCAAACTCAGGCTATTACACTATATAAACACACTTGTTCCAAGCAATGGAAATGTAACAACCAAAAACACCAAGGTAGCTTCTATTATCTCATAAAATCACATATATTAGCAATATAAATTCATAATGTTGTTACATTTCCATTGTTTGGAACAAGTGTGTTTATATTGTATCCCGGTTTATCCGGTTAGTAGCTTTGATAATGGCACAAATGAATGTGGTCGAGTCATTTAATGATGCAGAGGCAGACTTTGCCATTCATGGTTTATTCTTGTTTGACCCTCTGGTGGGACCCACAGCAGTTAGTGCATCTCCCAATACTACAGCCCCCTTTAAGGAATTGGATGAAAAAGAGCAGAGGCTTATCAGGGTGCAGCTGAATGCGGCGTCCTTGTCGGAGTACACCTAGGGTTGCTGTTGTACATGGTTTAAATGTATGTTATTGTTGCAGAAATAATAATCCTCCTGTGTCACGCCTTGCTAAACCATCATTTGCCGCTTGAGGAAGCCCATGGAGGGCGAAACGGCCGGGCTCGTAATTAGACCGTTGTGGCCCTTGTTCGACACGCCTCCCGGAGCCTACTTTGGATGCAACAAACGCTGTGGAATCGCCTGGGCATTATTGTTTGTATTTGGGGTGTGCAGACCGTGCGTGGGTACAATATACCTACCCAAGAATCTACCATTGGACTATGGACTACATCTCCTGTTGAACTTTCCTCCCAGTCTTGACACCCCCCCACCCTTGAAGAACCTTTCCGTGATTCCCAGTCTTCCCCGGTGATGTATATCGGCTCTACTTGGCGTTGTGTGAAAATGAATGCATTGACATTATGAATTTATATTGCTATTACACTATATGACATGAAATGGCATAAGGCATTATCGATCCTTAAGTGAAGGTAAATATCACACAAAGCTGTTGGTGTTTGAAATAAATACTCCTGCAGGTACCTCTGCCTGGAAATAAAATGAGAATTTAAAGAGTTAATAATTTACCGCAATTTCATTTTACACAAAATCCAGATGGGGCCTGAGTTGTGTGCCTCATTCCACTCAATAGTAGAGTTGGCCCTGGTTGAACACACAGCTCCAGCCTTACTTTCTGCTGGATGACATAGTTTTTACTCTAACTAGAATTCCTGAGAAAATAAAATGCTTAAATATCTGACCATTTATTCATACAAGTACCTGATTTGAATTATTTAAGACTACAGTACTTGAGTGTTACAGTATTCCTCTGGCATTCAACTTCTATTGGAAAACAATGATGTTTGGTTGCATTATTCAACGATTCAGTGTGTGGGTGTGAGCTGATAACATCCTCAAGTGTAAAGATATGTATATCATTAAATAACAAAATCAGAAGCACCCAAGCCATAACATTTCTGATTTCTATGTATGGTTGTAAGCACTGAGCAGTAAAGAAAACTGTCAGAAAGAAAATCCAACTCATGTCAAATTTGATGGTGTGGAAGAGTCTTGGGAATATCCTGGACCTCCAAAAAGTCATCTGAGGCCTGAACTCTCACCAGAAGCTGAAGTAATGAAACAGAAGTTTTGGTTCAGACATATTATGTAATGGCATGACTCATTAGGAGAAAATGATGCTGCTGAAAAAAATGGAAATTAGTAGGAAAAGAAAAGGATCACATGAATTAATTGAATCAATCAAAGAAGCCATAGCCCTAAGTGTGCCAGACCAGAACAGGGCTGTTGATGGTTATGGTTTTTAGAAATCTTTTACTGATGGGATCACCATACGTTGAAGCTGATTTGGCAGCAAATAATAGCAAAAACAACCTAGTATTTTCCATTTTGAAAACCAGTTCTGTGTGGTTTCCTCTTTTCTCACTAGCAGGAAGCTGTGGTCAAAAAAGTAACTTTTCAAAGCCCTATTCTCACTATGCTCAACTGTGTATATATGGATGTTCATCTTTGTAGAGATATCTCTAAGAGGCACTCACTTCTGGTGGCAGTTTTGCTGTAACTGAAGACAGATAGTCTGAGGTATAGGCTTGAACCCTTACCTTGAAGGAGCACTAGACTAAAACTGTTCACCCTTGAAAATTGCTTCTGGTTAAAATGTGCTGTCCTCCTACATTGCTGAAAATGGCTCTTGGTGATGATAATCAAGTTTAGGGTGGGCAGTGGTGGAAGCGGGGAAGAGTGGGGAGGTGAGAGTTAGTAATTCCAGAAATATGCTGTCTTGTGATATTTTAATGAGGTTGAGGCTCATGGTAATCAAGAAATTCCCTGATCTGGAAACAAAGGGGGGGGGGTTATGTTAATCTGTTGGGGCACCAATTGTCTTCCCTCTGTCAGATGTGATGGATCTTCAATATAACTGTGTGGCAACCGAGTGTGGTGCTTCAACCTGGAGGATTGAGAGTAAATTCATGAACACAACAGAATAACCTAGGAGCGGTAATCCTGTTCTTCTTATAATTACCTGTCAACCTTATTTGAGAGCAGGGATGAGTGCCAAGCTTATAACACTTTGTCTCCACTAAGAATTTGCCAAAAAATGAAACAAAATCTGCATATTGTTTATTATTTAGAGTGGGACCTTGGTATTTCCTAGGGTTTAGTTTCAGGACTTTTCAGGGATACTAAAAATCTACACATTCTGAAGTCCCACTGCATACAATGGTGCAGTAAAATGTTGTTCCCGATTTAAAATGGCAAAATGCTCTCTGCAATGGTTTTGTGTGTGTGTGTGTTTGTTTCAAGCCGTAGATGGTTGAATCTGTGGATATGGAGGACCATTTTTATGAGCAAATACACAATGCACAAATTTACATACATTCATTATAAGGACCAAGAAATATTCTGTATATTTAGGTTTTTGTGTATTTTTCAGTCAACAAACTAATGGTTAATTTCAACTACGTCAATGTGGTGTGCTTGGTAAGTGGGTTGAACTAGAAATAGGGAGAACTAGTATAAAGGGACCAGAAAAGTATGCAGATCTGGGACATTCTACAGAATAGAAGTAGTAATGGCAGCTGCCAATGTGCCAACGTAATTGATTGATTCTCTTTAGACTGTCAAGTAAATGAAGTTATAACAAGACTTTTTGTGTGGTGGTGGCTGCTGCAGATTAGCATAGCGGAAGTAGGACTATGGATGAAAATATGTAGATTCTTGACACTGTCTTGCTTTTCTTCCCCATACTTTTTAGGAATGTAATAGAGAATTTAATAGATTGCTTTCAATTCTAACTCAAAAGGTGCATTTCAGCCAAACTAAGAAAAATTGGTTAACACTCTTCATTTTTGCAAGATGAATCCATGAAGTTCAAATTCAGAACTACAGAATTCAATGCAGTTCACTTCATCTCACCTCATGTATTTGTATGGCCTTCTGAGAAATTGAAAACATGGTGTGCATATTTGAAAATGTGATTAGTTAAAATGCATATCATTATGGGGGAAATACACACAAACCCACTTTGGTTCATGGGGAAAGTTGTGTAAATTAGATAAATTGTGCAAATAAACACCACATATTAAGAAAATGCCTTAAAAGTGCATACATTTCAGTGTGAGAAGAACGCAGTCTCAGACACTAATACATAATAATGATGAGACTAAAATGCAGATGGGTTTTAGAGAAATTCAATTGAGACTCAAAACTAATTTCCACATCTTTGCTGTTTGCACCAAACATATCTTGGGTGGTATTAGAACTGAGAGAAAGTCCTCCCACAAGCATCCTAATGACCTTATGAGGTTCTTAAAACTCAAGTAGGCTCATAAAGCAAAAGAACAATGTAAGCTGGTTTTTTGTGCTCATGTATCGTCCCCAATTTTAGGTCTCATGAGCACTAACTTTACATCTGTATACAGTCGTAGAATAGTTTGATGGAGTGAGAAATGAAGCCTTGGATTGAAAGCTGCTATGGTACAGTGGTCAGAATGCTGAATTAACATTCAAACTATCATTTCACAATGACGACAGTGGTGGCAGAGGTTCTCTTGCTGCCTGAGGAAGAAGGAAAATACTACTACTGCCATTATTTTTCTCATCATGTTGCCACTTGGCTTCCTTATTGCTTGCATAAGAAATACAGAGCATGGGCATGTTTAGTGCCCATTCCAATATTTTAGCCATTTTAATATTTTAATATTTTAATGCTTTTAATATTTTAGTACTGTTATTGCTAAGCTGTGTAAGTTGCCCAGAGCACACTCGTGGAGGGCAACTAATAAATAATAAAGTTAGAAGTAGTAGTAGTAGTAGTAGAGAACAGTATTTTGAATTCTCACAGAGGCAAATACACAGAAATGCGTCTCTTCCAATATTTCATAGATGAAAACCAGGACACAAATAGCCAACCAAAAACAAAGTGTGGCCAAAATGACCAAAGTTATTAATACAGAAGTCCACACAAACAAGGAGAGGCTGCAACAGTATGCTTTTGCCTGAGCTTACTAGAAAGAGAAAGTTCCCATTTCATTTCCCCTTTGGTGAGTTAACTATGCAAACTACTTTTATACTTCAGTTGGTAGCAACTACAAATAGCTGAGAGCAAAGGGAGAAAATGGGAGGAGCAGAAAAATCTGGAACATTTTAAAATCACTGAAAATAGAGAGGATAGAAGATTAAAGCTACAGACATTTTCACATGGGTACATTACTGATTCTTAGACCCATCTACACTGCACTAAAATGCAGTGTAGGGGGTGCATTACTATGAGGTGTCCAAATGATGCCTCATGATAATACAGATTAACCCAGAATAAACCTGGAAATGGGAGGAATGCGCCGCCTCTGACATTGTCCAATCAGGAGAGAGGAGGCGGGCAAAGCAAGAAACAATGAGAATTGAGGTTTGGCTTGATTGGATTAAATATGTAAAATAAGTGTCCAGGCGATTGACGAGAACTCACACGTTCTCAAGTTGAGCAATCTATCGTTCTTTGTTGGCAATAAACATCTTTCCTGGCCAGCTGGCCAAGATCCATAATCCGCAGCTTCCTGGTGAATTGAGCCACGGATCGATAACAGATTGGGGATCTCAGTTCATGGAAAGGTAAACAAAGAGAAATTCAGTGGCCACATTCAACATTCAAAGGCTGAAAGGTGACCTTTTGTGATGAGTAGATCATGGTTTGCCCAGTGGGCAAAGAGTGAGGTGGCTGGTTGAAAACTCCAGGGGGCACCCCTCTTTGTCCTCGAAAACCTCGAAAACCCAGACTTAGGAGGGGCCAGGGTCCTTCCAAAAAATGGGCTTTTCTTTTGTTCATGCAAGGATGTTTCTTGATGGCTCATTAAAATTCAGGTTTCAGGATCGCAGCTGGTATCCCTCTAGCGCTGGAGGTAACATATACAGAATCTGTGACATCTTAATATTTTTGGAATTTTAGACAAAAAGATACATAAGGAAAACAGGGAACATGTAGGAAGAACTACACTGAGTTTTCAAGAGAGAAATATATACTCTAATTAACCCTTCCCACCCTCCCCACTAGGAAATATAGAGTTTATTAATTTCATATGGGAGATTAATGGGGTCCTTGGAGGAAATAATGGATTTCTGGAAGTTCATACGCAAGGGGAAGTTCATGAAGGTCCTCATTGATCCATGAGGAAAAAAAGGGCTTGAATCTATTGGGTAAAAATAATCCATAAAAAGTCAAAGAAAACGGAGAGGAGCTTGCACACTGAGTCTTCTGGGAAGCCCGACAACATTTGAGTGAATACTCAATGATCCAGCACAGTGGAGGATTCCCGTACTTGAGAAAAAAAGAGAACTGTATATCCCAACTGCCATAGGCCTGGTGATTCTGGTCTGCTGGCTTCATGCAGCCCCTAGGAATTACCTTCTAAGAAACCCATGGAATGCAGACCTTCTCAGTGCCCGGGATGGTGGCAGAAATGGCGAAAAAGCAGGAACCGGCATTTTGTGACAATCAACTGTTGCCTTTGGAAATATATTACTTAAAAAACAAAAGATTATTCCCGGAGCAGAAGGATCCAAATGAGAAATCCGAAATAGCAGAAAGTCTTAGAATTAGTATGGGAAAAATATGGCACTAAAATGGAGGTGATCCACCATCTTGTAGATACGGGGGACTTAGGGATTTCCGTATCTGCAGTTTTGAGAAACGCACCCCCGGCCTCCCTGGAATGCCACAGAGCCAGGGCCGTAGCCAGGATTTTGATTCGGGGGGGGCTGAGTTTGGTTCGGGGGGGCTGAGACTGGGTGGAAGAGGGTCTACCCTAGCAAACCTTTTGTATTGTTATCCCAATAACCCCATTAATGTGGGATATAATGCGCATGGTGATCAGATCATGATATGAATAAACATAACAGTTTAAATAATGTACCAGTAAGGCCTTTTCGCGGACCACCCTGAGAATTTCAGGGGGGTGAAGCCCCTTAGCCCCCGGCTACATGCCTGCACAGAGCCATTCCAGACAGGCTCAGTGGCTTCGGAGAGGTTCTGTTTTATGGCTGTGTTCAATAAAGGCAGTAAAAGATACATTGTAAGACTATGTAGAGTTATAATGTTGCAAATTAAGTACTTTTATTGCGGGGATTAGTTACAATGTTTGCGGGAAAGTTCAGTCAGATACATGAAGTTAGATTGAACTGCTGCTGTAGGCACATTTCCCAACGTTGCTGGCCCAAGTGGGGCAATCAGGAATGATGGAACTCCCTGCTGCAGGTCAAATCAGCTTGAATACAGGTGGTTCTCTGAGGTTTGTTCTCAGAAGGGGAAGGGGTCAGATTGCTGTGCCCACCCATGATGACACTGGCTCGGCAGAATTGGGTGCCTGGACAGCCCCTTGCAAAAAAGGCAAGGTTTTGGCCCTCCAAATTTGCATGAAACAGATGTTTTAAACACCGATTTCATGCCTATTTGGGCCAGCATAGAAAAGCCCTTTAACTCCATCTACTCCACTGTTATAATGCAGATTTACTGCATTATATGATCAGTGTAGATTCATATAATCCAGTTCAATGCAATTAAACTGCATTATATAAGCCTACACTGAACATATAATGCAGTTCAACCTGCATGATAATTGCAGTGTAGGTGTGACCTCAGAGTGGTGTTTTGTTTGTTTGTTTTTTGCTGAAATAAAATCCAGAGAAGCCCAACATCATTCTGAGTCAGAAGGGGTATTTTGAGCTGTGTATATCCACTAAAAATGCAACAAACCTTATCTTAAAAATGATCAATATGAGTGGGTTATCAATCCACGTTTGGGGGAAGATGAGCCTATATTTCTCCACCAGTCAGGACACATTCACAGAGCACAATGACAATCCATGTTAAGTTGAGCTGTTGCAGACTGTTACTGCTGAGAGAGAAGACATAAACTGAACAACAGCTTATAAAGTTGTTCCTAAACATACTGTTCCAAGGGCAGCCAGAAGCACAGTAGGAGTGTGGGATGATACTATTAATAATCGCAGGAATTTTTTTTGGCATGCAACAGTAATGAAAACGGCACTTCTCAGTGTAGGTACAATAAATATTTCCACATGACAGGTGCAACATGTTGTGTGGGTTGCCAAAAGAGAGCAATTCAAACATTAGGGATACGAATTTGTTTGTTTTTTTTGGTGGGGGATCATATTTCAAAGATTTTTATGCATGATTGTGAAAACTGAATGGTGCACGAAGTCAACCAGAAGAGAATCAACCCATTTGAAATGTGCTGGACAGGAGGGCTATATACCACGTTACAGAAATGAGAATGAGAGTAGTTCAAGTGTGAACTCTCGTTAGAAACTCAAATGATCAAACTGGATATAATAGTTTGAACATATCATAATATGCCATGATCTATTAGAAGATATGATAATGCTTGGTGGACAATAAAAAAAGAGAAAGACTACATTTCAGGTGTACAGACCCTTTCAAAGAAGCTATAGCTCTTTAGGGCCTTTAGTAAATGGACAGGGCTATTGATGAATAGGGTGACCTTGGAGTCCCCTATTCATAGGGTTTCCATAAGTTGAAGCTGACTTGGTAGCCATTAACAACAACAAACTGAGCAGTTGCCACACCCAGGGTGAGTAATCACATTCCTTCCGTAAGTTTTGGACTGTAGCTCCCATAATCCCTTACCATGAGCAAAAATACCTAGAAAGGCAAAGCTTTTCTGTTCCCGTTCCAATGGCTGGAAGATACTCAACCTTATACAAGTTTTACAACATTTTGAAGTACCTATTGGCCCATCTACTAGCAGAGTGAGGAGGCTGTTGCAATCAAATTTGGGATGAATTGAAACTACTTAATGTGATATTGTTAACTATTTAATGTGATATTGTTGCACTTAGACTGCTGGGTGGGGGGATAAAAAGAGCTGGGTTGTGTAGTTTTTTTGGGTGACATGGCCATGTTCTAGAAGCATTCTTTCCTGATGTTTCACCTGAATCTATGGCAGGCATCCTCAGAGGATCTCACAACCTCTGAGAATGCCTGCCATAGATGCAGGCAAAACGTCAGGAAAAAATGTTTCAAGAACATGGCCATATATCCCAAAAAAACTACAACAACCCAGGATTCCAGCCATGAAAGCCTTTGACAATACATAAAAGAGCTGTCAGAACATAACTTAACTGGGTATGGTCAGCAAACCATTCCTGAATGAAAGACACATATACCTATCTTCAGTTGCTGTTAAAAGTTCTTGTAAGACTTTCTCATAAATATCCCTGGGTTATTGATTTCAGTGACTAATTCGCATGGCTGGTTTAGTAATGTGTGTTGCAAGGTTATTTATTTTTCATCATCTGCAGTGTTGCTGCATTTCATATTTCATCCTGTATACCTATGGCTGCCCGTCTTACCCAGCATGCATCAGGAAGAGCCTAGAGTGCGATCCCCAAGATGGCTGCTGCTTGCCTTCACGGTCAGGGCCTTGTTTCTGCCACTATGAATCGAGCTGCAGGCTTTATTCTGCCTTTCAAAACTCCAGCCAGATCCATCCACAAAAACCACAGGGTGTGGAAAGAAGTAGAGACAAAGCCTCAGCCTGGTGGACAGGTCTATGAAGATGTGGAATATATTCCCCCAAAGAAAGCCAAGAACCCAATGAAGCCAGTTGGTATTGCTTGGGCCATTGGTCTTCCTTCTGGTATCATCCTTTTCCTGTTCACCAAGAGAGAAGTAGACAAGAACCATCTGAAACAGCTGAAAGTTCGACAGAAAATGAAAGTTTCCAATGAAGGGGAGTATGAACATAAGCGGTACAAAGCATCATCATTAGTAACAGAGGGACTCACAGGAACAAAGACTTAAGCTTGGGGTGCTACGTTTGCAGGATCCTGAACTGTGACTACAATATTATTCACGTCATTACCAAATCAAGTGCCCTGGTGAATTCTCTGGACTTACTTGGACTATAATACAGTCCCATTCAACATGTATAGAATATTTCATTCTGCACCAGGATTTCTGTTTTAACTGGTTTGATCATTAGGTAGAATGCCTAGCAGAGGCATGATCTCATGAAATGGTGAAAAAGAAATACCGTATGGGTCAAATGCTTATCTCTAATTATTCCTTGTGCAGTGAGTAGTACAGCAAAATAAATGTGGATGGGAGAAGTATATTTTGTACAACAGGACAGTGGCTATCAGCACTCTGGTATATAAAGGAGGTAACAAGGGGTGCATCTACACTGTAGAATAAATGTACTTCATTACTATTTTAACTGCCCTGGCTCAATGCTGTGGGATCATGGGCATTGTATTTTTTTACAAAGACTTTAGGCTTCTCTGCCAAAGATTATTGGTATCCTTCCAAACTAACCCATGTGATTCATTAGCATTAAGCCATTGCAATTAAAGTAGTATCAAATTGCATTAATTCTAAATTCATCCTCAATATAAAAATGTATGTAAAGTGTAAACTGTTGGTCCCTTCCAGAAATGGGGACACAAGAATATTTTTTTAAAAAAATATATAGCTATTATGGCAAATGATTTTTTGAAAGCCATGACCTTAATTTCACAAGACCATAGCAAACTGATTAAAAAGAGGAACTCTTCACAGGGAAGCATAAGTTGAAGCTGACATGATGGCACATAATAATAATTTTGTGGTGAATGGGGAAATGCTTGAACCTATATTTAATTACTATTTTGCAGAGAGGTTCCTGTTTCAAGTACTGGTTGATCCTGACTAGGCCAGAACAAGCTAGTCTAACTTGTGGCACCAATTAAAATTGTCTATTAAAATGTGGCAAAATGGAATTGTTTTCTATTTAAAGGTAGATTTAATATACAAATGTATAGTGCTGTGCATGGGAGTACTGAGCCACAGCCACAATAAATGTGTTTATTGCTGAAGAAGTGATTAGAAAACTAAGGAGATGGGCGGCCCCCATCAGTTCTTCCTCAAACAAAAAAACTTTTATTGCCAATGTAGATGGTTGCTTGCAAGGTAATTGGCGGTTGTCTACTGTGAGAGGTTTCAGTGTAACATCCTGTGAGTGTAATGAGTTTTTACCACTGATGGTCCTTCTTAGCACTCTCCTGGTTGTTACTTAATTGATTTCCAGCTGGGACTTCATAGGGAAAACGTGGATTGTGTAAAGCAGAACTCTGTTGTATGGATCAATGCACATTGTGACAAGTCAATATTTCTGGCAAATTCACAGGAAGGAACTGAGGGGTGAAAGGAACTGGCAATGTGTGAAAGTGGATTTGGGGTATTTAAGTAACTGCATATATTATATTGACTGTTTAGATTGAAGTTGGATAATCTAAAGATTAAATTCAATTTCAGCGTAGTTATTTGGGCTGGCAAATAGCTTTGAACTCTGCACATTCCCAGAAGTTTCCTTCTGGCTTGGAAGACACCAATGAGTCAAATCTCTGGAGTGTTGTGTTGTTTCTGGTCATGTTCTAACACAATGAGCCAGTGTTTTAGCATGTGATGGATGGTTCCTGAAGGGGCATGTACTCTGTACATTCCCAGAAGTCCCCTTCTTGCTCGGAAGGGTGGCGTGGAAGAACACACCAATGAGTTGAATCTCTCTGAAGATAGCATTATTTGCCAGCCATGTAAATGGCAGCAGATGTGATCTAAGCATGAAAAGACTGCCACACTCCCAAAATGGGGTCACAATCTTTCATTGTTTTACCAAAATCCAAAAAGTGCATTTTGATTGGTGTTAATACATTGTCCATTCAATTGGTCTATGCTTATCTAGTACATTTCTGATTGGCTCTCTATTACTAAGCAAACAAATAGGTGGAAAAATACAGAAACTGGAATTAACCGGAAAGTTCATATCTTCTTCAAGTGACCCTGACTTGCTGGGAAGCTCTGGGCAGGCACCGGCTTATCTCTTAGTTACTTGTTACAGCAAGAATGCTGTGTGAAAGAATAGGGAGGGTAGACATGAAAGCTATTCCTCAAACTGCGGTGGCAGCTCTTTTTCAAAGTTACACTTGTATCTGTTTACACTCTAAAGATGGGATCTACAGTCCTATATAGTAATTTAAAATCTTACAAAACTACTTCTCCTTCAATCCCACTCAAACTCTTGCAAATCAGGCTTGCTAATTGTGCCCCTCATGCTTGGTTAGACACTGGTTTTTTTTCTTCCACCTTGGACATTCCACAGGTATATATATATTCCACTTGCTTTACCACTATCAGATCCTTTGAAGATGCCAGCCACAGATGCAGGTGAAATGTCAGGAGAAAATGCTGTTAGAACATGGCCATACGTCCAGAAACCATACAACACTCCAATGTGTGTACAGTCAGTATGTCCCATAATAATGATCAGGACAAAGTAAGACAAAATCATAAGCAAATTTAAAGGAATAGTGTTCATGCTCAGAGGTGCACTTTTTGTTGACATGATTGCAGAGATTTTAAGATTGTCCTTTGGTATAAAAAGGAGGTTTTGATCAGACCATAGAACAAAGATTCTCAACCAGGGTTCCTTGAAACCTTTCCCAAGAGGTCACTAAAAGTTCTGAGAAAAACTATAACCCAAACCTTTTACTACTGAACTGTAGATTGAATAGTTTTTATGCAGATGTTCCCTGAATCTTGAAAAAAATTTCAAGGACTCCTCTAGGCTAAAAAGGTTGAGAAAAGCTGTCTGGAGATCTTCTCCCATGATGAAATTTTATGCATTATTTAAGGCAAACCCACATTATTTGACAGTTCTCATCCCACAATGCTTCTCCCATAATGTCCTTAAGTAAGGGGTTCCTGTTGGAAAACTGTGCTTACCATTTTCTTTGTAGTCAATGTTAAACTGGCTTCACTTGTCTCCAAGTACATCATCACTTTTTTCTTTGTCACAGGATGAGGAAAGAACCTTTAATTATGAGTTCCTGCTGTGTTCCCATCTTTGTCATCAGAATCATATGTACTTAGGTGTGGTCTCTAGTTGATACCTTTTTTCTCTTCCTGTATACTGTCCCTTGTAGCCAGCAGCAGGGAAGGAAAGAACCTGCATGGCTTTTTCTCCTTTCTATGTGCTATACCTCTCTTTACCACTTGTAGGTACAGAGCAGTTGTGCAGTTGTGCAGCAAAAGGAATAAGGTGCATGGTATCCATCGTCCTTTAAGAAAAAATTCTGGTCAACTGAGAATTTGCTACTGAGAAGCACGCCTCCGAAATTACGTTTACTCTTCTCTGTGTGGAAGTGTAATTTCATTTCAAAATGTAATTTCATTGTAATGTGCTTTCTTGGATTTTTTTAATTAATAAAACCCACCACATGCACAACGTATCTGAAAGAATGAGAAGAGACAGGCTCCTAGTGAGTGATGGGAAAGAATGCATGTTCAAATGCTTAAAAATGTTAAGAGACATGCATGGTGCAATGGGGGAGAATTTACTTCCATCTTCTTACAAGGCAAGGCGATTTTCTAAGGCGCTTATGAATTGTGTGGGAGAAGGTCCTTAGAAAAATTTATTTTCAGGTTCTGACACTCCAAAATCCCATTGGCAGATGTTTAATACTCAGTGCTTGGAAAAGTTCCAGTTTTGGATTAGGATCCTCCAGTAATCATGGATATTAACATTCCAATGGGGAGATTTGGGGTTATATAAATCAAAACTGAAATTTCCAAACTCTAGTTTTGGGACTTAAACCAGGGACTTCTATTTCAAAACAAGAGCATTTTTGAGAATAATGAAAAGTTGATCAGTGAGTCAGCCTTTTGCCCATGGCAAGATGGAAAGAAAAGAGCATCTAAATGTAGAATTTTATCATTTCATGCCCATTATTTTTGTCAGTTGTGACCAGGATGCAAAAGGAATGGGTGGAGCCATACATTGAAACCATAGGCTGGCAGATATTTTCCCTTAAGGGGCCTGTCATATTAAACAATCCAATCAGATTAGCAGTCCCTCTCTTTTGCATGCCTCATATCATTTCAGGTTAGTATTCAGGAGCAGTAATATTATTGGAAAGTGACTTTCATAGTATATTAGCTAACTCAAATGGTAATGCAGAGTGATGGAGAGGAGCTAATGTGAAAGGACTGTCAGACTGCATTAGCACTGCAAATAACATCCCCAGCTCAAGTTAGACTTGCCATGAGTGATGATGAGCCACCTGCCATATTTCACTATCTATCTCACCTGAACAAGAAAGATGGTTTGTCATGGGTCAATGGCAAGATTCCCCTCATTGTACCCCACTGGGAGTTTTCTGTTTATTTACTAAAACTAACTGTATGATGAGAAAATCAAGATTTGGTGACTGTTTCTTGTATGCTATATTTGATTTAAAGTAAGGTGTGTTTGGGGGGGGGGGCATTAGTCAATGCCCTAGAAATATGTGCTTCATTTCTCTTCATTGATGTCAGTAATCTTTAAAACCACTTCAGGGTATGCAGTATGACCCCTGTATGCATGGGGAATACTTTCTAAGATCTCCTGTGGATAACTGCAAATGTGGATAATAGTGAACTCTAAGTATTTTGCTTGGGCTGGAAACATTTCCATTAGTAATAGAATTGCATGGAAAACTCAGCTGCATCTACACCGTATAATTAATGCAGTTTGAAACCACTTTAACTACTGTGGCTCAATGCTATGAAATTATAGAAATTGTAATTTGGTGAGGCACCACCATTTTTTTTGGCAGTGAAGTGAGGTCAAACTGCATTAATTATACAATGTAGATGCACCCTTAGAAAGGCTCACAAATACTTCTGGGGTTAATATTTTTTTTGGAGCATGGGCAAGTAAAACCATGGATATTGAATCTGTAGATAAGGGGTCATACTGTACTTTCCAAAAACTGTGTGCCAAGGAAGGTCTCTGTATCTGTTATATAAACCCTGTAAAATGCCTTAGTCCAGCAGGATGAACAGAGAGGATTGTTTGCCATTTTGATCTTCCATCTATTGAATTCTTCATGAAAATTCAATGCCTTGGTTTCCCAATTCCATATAATACAGTTCAGATAGTAAACTCAGTAAGTGTTTGATATTGCTGGAACAAGAGGACATAACTGTCTCCGGGCATCTGTGTAGAGCAGTATTAATAACCTTTGGTTCTTTAGATGTTTCTGATCTCAGCTCCCAGGAGTTGCAGCAAGATGATCCAATCATTGTTTTGGAAGCTGTGATTTAAAACTTCTGAAAGGCAGGAGGTGAAGAACCCTTGGTCTAAAACTAGGAGAGAGTGAGTGGATCACAAAATATCACCATGGCTTTCTAAGTAATAATGAGAAGAACTATGTTATACTCCATGTCTGTATGTGTGTGTGCACACAATTTTTTCTTTGCACCAATAGGTGAAGAACAACAGCCTTAAATCCACATCTACTATTAGTGCAATTCAGCTCATTTTTGAGAATGTTTATAAAGATTTAAAATTATCTCCAAACAGTAATAATACAGCAGTATATCTTGCTAACCAGGGGTCTCTCAGGGCAGTATTTCACAGTGTCTTCAAAGGATGTTGTAAATAGAATTCTCTAATACTTAATCCTTACATCAGACATCACTCCTTATATCAGAAAACTTGCATAAAATCCAATTAAACTTTAAAAGTGATTTCATGTTGCTCTTTTTTCACTCAAATAGATATCTTGGTGAACATTTTTATGGGATGACTGGGACTTGATAGTCCCCTTTCTAGGATCAGACTGCTCTTTGCAGTGTTTTAGCTGACTACAAAACATGGACACTCCATGGGCAAAGAACAGAAAAAGAAGGCATAAGTTATAGGGAAAACCTAAAATTTGAGAAAATTAATATATGTAAGGGGCACCAGTCAAAACATAATAAAAGAGATATGAGAATGCATAGTAAAAGTTGGAAGTTACATCTTTCCAGATTTTTTCCACCTACAACTCTCATAAACCATAGTCAGAATAAGATACAGTAAGGAACTCTTGGAGCTGCTGTTTATAATCTGAAGAATTCGAGTTGCTGACCTTTGGGGCTAATTTTTTCCCAGTTACTGTGTCATTACAATTCTTTAATTCCACTTTAACTGCTATGGCTGTATCTCATAGGATCCCAGAACCCAAAGTTTGGGAATGTATTTGAACTCTCTGGCAGAGAATTCTAAAAACTTCATGAGACTACGGAGCCTGGGATTCCATAAGATGGGAGTTTATTTCTCATGTGGGAAAATGAAACAAAGGTAGAGGACTTTCTCTGCCCTTGGACCGTCTTTCATAGAAATCAAAACGTACATGTGAAGAAGTGCATTAAACCTTGCAGCTTGTATACCCTTTTAATCAAGTACGGTGTCACTCACATTGTGAAAACAGTCTTTATTTAACGTAACCTGGACTGTTGGACAATGTACCCATGAAAGTTGTTATACAATAAGCTGCAGAATGCTGCTTTTGGGATAAAGACTTTGGTAGGATTCAGATATTTGCCACCAAATAAGGAACCCAGGAGCAAGCAAAACTCAAACAATAAAGAGAAGGTACAGTGGGTGCTTGTACCTGATGAGATTTGGCTCCAGGACCTATGGATAGCAATCCAAGGATGTCCAAGTCTCATTCTATACAATGATGTAGAAAAATTATATATATAAAATGGCAAAATCAAGGTTTGCTGTTGGGACTTCAAGGTGATATTTTCCAGGTTGATGCTGGTTGAATCTATGGATACAGAATCTGTGTATACAGAATCTTTGGATCCAGAAGACTCAATGTATCGCCAAAAATCAGCCACCCTACACCTCTCTTTAACTTGACAGCTGATCCAGCTTTCCCTCTTAATAGAAGGGCTCATTCCTCAGTTCCCTCTAAATTTCTTGTGGCTTTCACCTCTCTTGGATATTACCTTCTAACTTTGGCAGCCAAGAAAGGCTTCAGACAAACTGTAACACAATTTCTTGGCCGCAGTCCTTCATACTCTTACAGTGAAGGCACCTGCATCTTTTCTGCTGTCTTGCAGCTTCTTCTCCCAGTTCCTTTCTTTCAGAACCAGTCAGTGGCATTTTAGTAGCTTCTTCACTCCTCTCCCAAGGCCAACTGCTTAGACCTGGATTAGCCCTACACTTCCCCTAGCATTAGAATTTTCTATAGTTGTCATCTAAAGGGGAATTTGATACAAATTTATTGTGTCCAGTTCAAACTAAATGACTCTCAAAGTTTTTAAGTGAGCTAAAATGGTTTGGAAACATATTGCAGAAGATCTTGGTTGTTCATTACCAGCTGACTCAAATGACCTCTGAGTGCACACATTTGTTGCATTTCTTCAAGGAAGTGATCTGTGACTTAGACTGTTTAATTCAACCAAAATGAATATCACATTAAACATTTTATAGTGAGGTCTTAAAACCCAATTACCAGCTTCCGTCAGCCCAAAAGCTCAGCTTTCCTCCAATTTATTCTATGACCTTTTATGTTTTTTTAAATGAATGAGTGAACAATTAAGAACCTGTTGCAAGAAATGTGAAATAAAACAGAACGATGTGATTCTAGGAGAAAAAAAAATACTTTCATCCCTCACTGCAGTGCTTTCTGATGACAAGAAAATAGAGTCAATTCACACATCATTTTTACTTATACTGGTTCATCCCAAAAGAGTCAATGAATGAGTGGGTGGGAGCACATATGAAAGTGTAGATACTTATTGGGACACTTTTTATATCAATGGTATTGATGTGTTTTGATCTAAAGCAATGGTTCCCAACCTTTTTTTGTTTTACCAGGAACCACTTGACCAGGGACCACTCTCTAACATTAGTACCAAAAGGGTTACGAATAAGTTTTTGATCAACTTTAGATTCCAGTGGGTTATTTGGGGTACTGATTCAGAAAACTGCATTGGATAGACCACATCAGCTCTAGTTTCTGACACAGAACAAATGCCATCCAGTAGTCACCATCTGCTCACCCTCAGAAAAACATTAAATAATCTAGAGCTGATGTGGTAGTAATCTTTTGTCAGTCTCTCCCCTTCTGACACCCCCATTGCCTCCACACTATAAGAATAATTCGCGAGACCAGTCGTTTTGTTGCCAAGTGGTTTTGAGGCAGTTGTATAGTAATGATGAGACCGTGGACCATATTTTCATTCTTACAGACCACTGGTGGTCCATAGACCACAGGTTGGGAACCACTGATCTAAAGAATTTTAAGTATTCAATTTTACCAGGCATAGGTCTTTTGAAAGAGAATAAGTCTTACCAACTCAAGACCAGGTTTGCATCTACACTTAACAAAGAAATCCAGAGTACTGTGTTATAGAGCTGCCCTGTATGCAGTATGGGGCATTCATGGAGTCTTTTGGTATCCAGAGGGACAGCTGGGATGAATGTGCATTAGGATTGATACCAACACAGCCACTGCTTACCCAAAAGCAACTCCCACACATATACTTTATGTTGTCATCATTACTGATGAGGTCACAGCAGCTGACTCTAGCCCAGGCATGGGTAAACTTCAGCCCTCCACGTGTTTTTGGACTTGAACTCCCACAATTCCTAACAGCCTACCGGCTGGGTTGTTACAGCTTTTTCGAGTTGAATGGCCTTTTTCTAAAAGTATTCTCTCCTGATGTTTCACCTGCATCTATGGCAGGCATCCTCAGAGATTGTGAGGAATGTTAGGAATTGTGAGAGTTGAAGTCCAAAACACCTGGAGGGTCAAAGTTTGCCCATGTCTGCTCTAACCAGTGACATGGAGGTGAATCTGCTTGATGTGTCAGTACAGCTGTCCATCTCCAAAACACTGGGCTCACTCTAAAGCTTCCCAGAAACTTGTGCAGAAATAACAGCTGCAAGTAGCACTTCTGCTGCAAAACCAAATGTACATCATCTGGACTCTTTACAGCAGTTGTAAGTTGTGTCTATTTTACTGGGCTCATTAGGCACAGCTCGAATTATCCTAAAATACTTCAAATTACATAAGGATAGTTCATAACTATCTTTTTGGTGGGGAAATTCCTTTCCTCTCTAGCAACTGCTGACACTGCATAGAGATTTTAATATCAAACCCTGTCATCCTTGCAAGTGAGGACAAATAATTTCCACAGTGTCTCCCTGCTGAGAAGAAAATGAATATTTCCATGTAGCTCTTACCTTGTATTCACACATTGTTCACAGAGACTTCCAAAAGACTCTGGCAAACCTTAGTGGAAGATATGATCATTTCCTGTTTGGCTACAAGTAGTCAAATAATGTCATGCGTATGTGTGCGTGTGTTGGGGGGGGGGCATTTTAACATTAAGTCTGTAGGGAGTGATTAATTATTAGCTGTATTGCCATACGGAATTCCAACTAATACATATTTTCTCATTTTTTACTGTTGAATTTCTTGAAAACCATGAACAGAACTTATTTACACCCAGCAGGTTAGTTTTTCCACAAAATCTAATGTTGAATTTACCACGCAGTTGTGCATCATCATACAAAACTTTATTTTGCCTGATATTGGAAGCCAAGCAGGATTAAGCCTGACTAGCACTTGGATGAGGAATCATCACACAATGGCATAGATTTCCAAATCTCAAGCAATGAGCTTTGTGTTATCTTCTACAAATAATTTGTCTTGTTACATGAGCTGAGACAATGGACTTCCTGCATCTTGAACACATTTTCCTGGAACATTTGGGATGGGAAACAAGGGCAAACTGTGGTATTGCCCTCCCCATGCCTTTTGTTCCTTACAGAAATGTAGACAAATAATCAGAGGTAACACATACAAAAACATTTTTATTCATTGTTAGTATATGTTGCTTCTTAATGCAATGCTCAAACTAGGAATACAACTTGGCAGAGGTACATACATATATATTACATGTAGGCTATTTTTTAATTTGTGTCTTGAAAATATTTCAAATTTTCTTGAATTCAGCCCTACATGAGGCCTTTGTGTTGGAACTCATGGTTACAGGTCCGCACATCTAGCATAACATTTTGTAATGTTATTATCTTCTGAGGACCATTAACTTTTTCCTCCATGTATGATGAATCGCAACAAGAGATACAGAGTCTCAGAGGTCTCCTTCTCCATCATGCTTCACTCTCCCCACATGAATATTGTGTAAATAATATGTATATCTTTACAGATTATATAAATATATATCTATAATATATATCTATAATATATATATATATATGTATGTATATATGTATATTACTGTGGTTTGGCTTTATGAAGTCAACCATAAAATTTGTGCTTATCTTATATCTGAGATCGATGTACGGCATTATCAATCAAGACAGTAGCAAGTACCTGGAAGTCTGACTATAATGAAGATTTTTCATACCCTTTAGGATCTCACTTGCTGTGTGTGACAACACATCCTTTACAAATAAATTAACTCTTTTGTTCTTACAGTAATTTTAAGACAAAAACTCTGATCTTTGAAGAGAAACAACAGGATAAAAAAGAACTCAAGATCTCAAGAAGGATTGTAATCCTTCCTTATACATACTTGTAGTTTGAAGAATAATCAGACATTCATTGTAGCTTTATTTACACTGTAACTCAAGTTTAACAATATTACAGGTATTGTATTATATCTGTACATAGCCAAGTAATAGTTTGGTCATGTGGAAACACACCACCAACAAGTATTTACAGATAGATTAATTCATCTCCAGCTCAACACTGTCCTTCTTAATATGGCACCAGTAGTTAAAATATAAATTGTTCAATGTTCATTTATTAATGACCTTGGTAGTTCGTTATAATTACTGTTATTCAGTTCAGAACAGGATGGTTATCTTTGGGGTACAACTGTTAAGATGAGATGGAACACTTCCAAAATATGTTAAGGGACAACTTTTTGCCCTCACTTGATTCCTTTGGTGGGGCTGGATAAAAATCTGAATTCTCCATGTCAAATCTTTTTGCTTCTATTATTTCAACAACAGATGATCAAATAAGGAATACACGAAATGCATAGCAGGACACATTTGGAACTGGACTTTTCTACATGAAAAATTTCATAACGTATCACATTACAATACATCCAAATTTATCGAAAAAAGAGATATCAGTGAATGTCCACTCCCAAAAAGGAATGGGTGAGTATTTCTTTTCTGATAATAATTAATCACATATTTCTTCAATTTAGTTAGAAAATAATTTGAGATTACAGCTGTTTTACATGGGAAGGAAATCAAAACTATCAGGTTCAATTTAGTAAGAAATCAAAACTACCAGGTTCGATTTAGTAACAAAGCATTGTAACCAGAAATAATCAATTATTTATTTTTGCCTGCATTTCATAAATTTGTTTTTTAAATTTTTTGCCATCTAAGTAAATTTTGATGATTTCTCAAATTCTGGGATTATTTAGCAAAATATTCCCAAATATTTTACATGATTTTTTTCATAAAAAACAGGATGTTTCCTTTTTGCAAAAAAAAAATGGTTAAAATGTTTTTGCACAAAATTCAATGAACATGAAAAGCACACACTAACCTTGTCACTCTCATACTGAGGTGGAAAAATGGTAGAGAAGTTTAAAGTCTTTTCCTTTTCCCTTTCCTTGTGTTCAGACACTTTTTAATTTTTTTTCAAATATTCTTTACATAGCTAATGCTTCTCTCTTCAAAGTCTTACCTTTAATTCCTGTATATTCAGCTGTGTTGACATCTCTTACTTCTGAAAAGTTCCTCATCCTTAATAATGTGAACCCCACCATGCTAGTAAAAGCTTTACCCCTCGCTACTCCTCAGCTCCTTTGCCATTCATATGGCATGGAACCAGCAGCAGGTAAGCTTGTGTCTACCCCTCTATCTGGCAGTAGTGGGAGAGTGGGTCCATTTGCCCTCTTGCCAAGTAGCACCGAGCCAGCTTCAGTGTGACTGGGTGCTCTTCCATCATAGAGGTAGCTCAAGCTGCCACTGTTGGACCACAATGCAGCTGAAAACTGCATTTTTATGCCAGTTCTGACCTGTATTCTGTGTTTGTGTAGATTTGCCCTAGGTCAGGCTAATAGAGAGTAAGTGGACTGAGATCACCCAGTGGGTGACATGGCTCTGTGGGGGCTAGATTTCTCAGGTCCCAATCCAACACTCTTTAATTGCTACAGAACACTGACTCTGCACAACTGGTGCTGGGTGCATGGCTTGTAAATTTATTTGTACAATTATTTTAATACTATAGATATGGCACCTGTATTACCAGCCAATGTAAGTTGAATTTCATTGTCAGATGTTATATAACCACAGTGCTCCTGTTCTGGACACCATTCAAACAGTGGATGCTGTTTACTGCAAGCCCATCAAGCATGGTTGCCCTTCAAGCTTCACCATGGTTCAACCACAGTAATTCTACCACTTTATGTAAGGCCTGTGGGGATGAACATGTAGACTTTAGGCTTTGTGTGCCCCCTGGGTTCCACATGAAGCTACTCACCAATCACTCAACCTCGTTGTTTTAAAAATAAAATCGACAGGATTTTCAGATTTTTTTGGGTTCCAAACAATAAGATGTTTCAAAAAGAGATAAGTAAGTCACACATGAGAAAACCACTACAAAAACCCCAGAACTGGACACAGTCCCCAAATATCCCTGCTTTCCTTCAAAATCCTTCTAAAAATAGTAACAGTAATTTCCTGTTGCCATCTTGAGATGCATTGCAGAGGAAAGTAGAATCATTTGGGCTTGTCAGTGGTTCTTGAATGTAACCCCCTCAGAATGATTGCAATGGCCATAAATTGTGGAGGACAGAACATAATGGTCTGAAACCAATTGCTAATCCTAAAACAAGAGCAGACCCATTAAATCTAATGCGATTCGCTATAAGTATACTCACAATTTAATTGATTCAATGAATCTACTCTAGTTTGGACTACCCAGTAGGATTCTGGCCAACGTCTAGATTACGCATCCTCAACCTGCGGTCCTCCAGCTGTTTGGACCTCCAACTCCCAGGATTCCTGACCAACAAGCTGACTAGGGTTTCTGGGAACTGGGGACCAAAATAGCTGGAGGACTGCAGTTTGAGGATGCCTGGTCTAGAACTTTAAAATTTTACTGCACGAAAATAAACCTTGCCTCCCAGAATCTCTTGCCACCATGGCTTGGTGTACACAGAAGGTCTTGTTCATGGTTCATTCTCTGTGCCATGCAGAGAAATGAACCATGGCACATGTTTCTTCTGCATGAGGCTGGAGAAGAAGTCTATCCTTTTCTTTATACTTTTTCTGGTAACTGTGGGCTTTCCTCCATGGGTATGACAAATAACTAAACTATGTTTTTTTCTTGTTAGTATAGTAAGGAAAGGAACACTGGATTGGATCCAATCTTATTCACAAGTACAGTAGGATCACTGTAATAAATTGGGTTTAAGTTAGGAATGACTAACTTACTCTCATATATACATAAAATAGACCTCATGTATAAGTTGGAGGCCACCTATGGAACCAAAATTATTGATTTTATATGGCTTGTGGATCAGGGTCATTCTGCTGAGAGGGTGAATCACTTGTGTTGTCTCAGAAGGTTAGCTACCCATGAGTGCTGCTACCACCACCATTTTCTTCACCAGGCCGTCAAAAGGGGCTTTTGCCACTCCACTCAGAGAAGGGGAAGATTCCTTTTCATAGGAGTTAAATGTTAACTCTTATATAAAAAAGGGAACCACCCCTTTTCTGAGTAGAGTGGTGAAAGACAAGAGGTTCATCTGTCCCATGGGGACCTTTAAAAAGCACTGATCACCTCTACCCTCTCAGCACTGCTTTAAGGTGCCAAAGATCCATCACCAGGCTTTCAAAATGGCCAGAAGTCGTGCCTCAAGAGGGAAAGTAGAGGGGGTTGGTGTTTCTTTTAAGTTTTCCTTTGGATAGACTAAGCTCTTGCCTGTCATCACTTTACTCAGAAAAGGGGATGGTTTATTTTTTTGTTAGGGTTAAGGTGCAGTGCTTGCATTGACCCATGGATAAGTTCATTCAGTTGGGTTCATTTTTTTTACAAAACTTTCTGAACTTATCAGTATATACAGTAATTTCAGTAAATCTGTTTTGTGGATGTTTAAACATGTATACAATCCAGTGGTCCCATTTAAAAACCTAAAATGAATCCGGACTCCTTATGCTAAGTCACTTGATTCCAAAAAAAGAGGTAGGATTTGTTATTGCTGTCAAGGATAATATCCTCTGTTCCAGTGTCATGTGCAGGAAGAAAGTTGAAACTAGTAATTGTGTTCATCAACCTGCTAAACAGTTAAGCATCAGGTGGCACTTCACCTCAAAGGAGTGCTGAGAGACTTGCAGTTTCTCAAGTCGCTCCTGACATGGGAAAAAAAACCAGGTGACAAATGCAAAGCTGAAAGGCACTTTTTAAGGAAAAAAGAAGATTCACATTCACATCCAATGAAAGCAAATTTCAAAAAAGGGAAATGGCGTGAAGAGAATGCGCAGTGTCATGTAGGTCTACAATAACAAGGGAAACTATGAGAAATTGAGCAATTTCCTTGGAGATTCTCGGTTACTTAATCTTTGCTTTAAAGATGAAATAATTAAGTGGCCAAGAGGGATTTGTTTAGGCGCTCCGCTAATCCATCCTGTACCACTCTCTCACCCCGGCAACTAAATTAAAAGCTTTTGAATTTCAAAGGCAAGGTGAGAAAGACTGAATCTTTAATGTCATAAAGGATAAATAAAACCTAAGCATCATCAAACAGTTGTAATTAATTGTCAAACAAGGGAGCAGAGTAATAATTTCTCTTAAAATTTTGTGAATCATGGATAGGAGTGTTGGATTGGGAAGAGATAGTTCTAAAAACCCTGTTAATTCACAGAATCACTGTAGATATAGTATTTTTTCCACAGATGTGAGAGCAAACCTTACTGAACTCGGCAGAACCTGCTTCTCCTTATATTTCTACTTACTGGGATCTCAAGGCAGATCTAGCATGGGGTTTTCTTGGCAAGATTTGTTCAGGGGGGCTTGAAATTAATTCTCTCTTTAAGCATGACATACCCAAGGTGATCCAGTAGGCTTCCATGGCTGAGAAGGATTTGAACCCTGGTCCCCAGAGTCCAATGCTCAAAACTCTATACCATGTTGCTCAAGCCCTAAGATATTTTGGGCCAAAACCTGAGACCCAATGAGCAGCAACCAGTTGCTTGCAGACAGTGTGTGTGTGTGTGTGTGTGTGTGTATATGGGTTGGAAATTTAATGTATTTGCAAATTGCTACATTTGAATTAATTAATCTTTGCACAGCCAGTTAGAAGGCTCTCTACTTGACCAGATATTTACAAGCTGCCTTGTCTCTCTCCCAGAGCTGTCCCAATGAAAGATGAAGAACTTGAAAACTAAAGAACCTATCTCCTGAATGCAGCTCATTAAAAATTGGTAACTATGGGTGGTATTTGAGATCAAGCAACTTTAAAGTCAATCTTGAACATAGCTCTGTGACTTTTTTTGGCAACTGAAAATTGAAAATAAATAAAGATGAATTTTGGTATGGATCTATTCAAGGTGTTCTTTTCTGGAATACAGGAGGTAAGTGCAAAGACATCAGTCCAATTGCCAACAGCCACCCCAACATTTCATTTCACAGATCAGCCATGAAGCTTACTGGGTAACCATCTGCCAGTCTAACATATATCATAAGACTGTTATGTTGATCAAATTGAGTGGTTGGGAAAACTATAAATATTTCCTTGAGCTGCATTAAGAAAAATAGTGGGAAGTAATTACATACAAATATTTCCACATATGTTCATAGCTATTTGCATAAACTAGCTGTTAAGTAATTTAGCTTCTTGTTACTATGTTACTCCACACTTCCTACAGTGAACTTGTTTTACTAAAGATGGAGACAAATTTATAGGTAGTTTTTCCAGAGTCTTAAAAGCCTTTACATTTGGGGTGAAAAGAAGCTGGTATATGAAAAAAAATCTGGAGCAACTGAACTAAGCATTTGTCCATCAACAACTCATAAACGTTTGGATTTGGTAAAGTCTTGTTTGGAGAAACTTGTTTACTTTAGAAACCATGTGACAGACAGGAAAAATAGGTTTCCAGTCTGTTGGATATGACTGTGCTAGCAGGAAATGTCTGAAACTTTTATTTCAATTAGTTTTAAAAGCAAACTTACTGCACACAAACTAGCCTTTGACATGGAAAACATATCTGCAAAGAGAACATATCTGTTTAGAAAACAAGTTTCCTGCACAGAAATTAACAAATTTCAAACCTACATACAATATTCATACAGAATAAATTATGAATTATGAAAAAAATGCTCATCTAGGATTTTACTCAGCAGAGTTTTCTGACACATGGAAAACCTATTTTTCAAACAATGTTTCAAATACTTTTGAAAATAATTTCCATATGTTAGGAATGAGACCTCTTAGTAAAAAGCTGCCCACCCTAGGTTCAGTTAGATAGCAAATAATCTATTTAAATTATAAGAATTCTTTCAATATACCCATCAATACATACACATCAACATGTGCAAAGTAATGCAAACATTAGACCTACTTGTATCTTTTTTAAGCAATCAATTTCCTTCGTGATGAAATGTACTTTCTATTTGTGGCTACTTTGCCTTATTGCAATGGAGAGAAACTTATTGAGTTTTCATTTTATGGTGAACACATCTAATTTCCAAAGTTTGAAAAAGTATATTTTTGAGTTACAGTTCTCAAATCTCCCAGCCAGTATTAGTAGTCGAAAAACAGTCATTTTTAAAGCTCTGTTAATTCTGTACTTTCAAATTGATATCTTAACTGTAGCTTCACTGGCCTACAAAGTTCACATTTCTCCAAATTTGGTAATAGAATTTTGCAATTGGAACACACAGAGAAGTAGGTATGTATCACAGAAAAATGTGCACAGACATGTGTAAATTGGTTGAAATAACATTCAAGAATGTATAGTATTAGGAAGACCACTTGCACAAATTCTATATATTCAGCAAAATATAATGTATATAAGAAATAGAATATATAAATATGCACATTCCAGATTTTTGATTAATTAAATTTAAGATTGGAACATTTCTCAAAGTTTGAAATGAGCCAAATTTAGGCTTGAAAAAACTGAGAAACTGAGAAAAATCAAAACAGAGAGACATATCCCTTCCTACTGCCTGGCATTCCTTAGTTTACTTCTTCAAGGCCTATTGTGGGCTTATGATCCTTTGCTTCAGTTTCTAGTACTGGCTGTGGCTTGGGACTAAATGGTCCTGGTGATTCCTTCCAATTCTATGATTTACCAGACATGAGTTGGAAGATGCAAGGAATATCTAGGTAGGAAGCTTCCATCCCTATGTGAATTAGTACCAAAATAATTATCATTTGCATAATTGCTTTGATCTACATAATGCCCATGTAATGTATCTATTTTTAATGCTACTGTAGATGTCCCAGTCCTGGAATCTTTGTTCTCTGACTTCTCCAATTCACTTCATCTTCAGATTCTTCCTGTGGTCTATCAAACAAAAAAGTGAATCTCCAGCTCTTACTTCTCAGAAGGAATCCCACTGGAGCATTGCAGCACACACCTGGGAGTTACCCTGGACCATTCTCTGACCTACAAGAAGCACTGCCTGAATATCAAGCAAAAAGTGGGTGCTACAAACAATATCATATGAAAGCTGACTGGCACAACCTGGGGATCACAACCAGATACAGTGAAGACATCTGCTCTTGTGCTATGCTACCTGCTGCTGAGTATGAATGCCCAGTGTGGAACACATCTCACCACGCTAAAACAGTGGATGTGGTTCTTAATGAGACATGCGGCATTATCACGGGGTGTCTGCACCCTACATCACTGGAGAAATTACACTGTTTAGCTGGCATTGCATCACCTGACATCCGCCAAGAAGTAGCAACCAATAGTGAAAGGAACAAGGCAATGACATCTCTGGCCCATCCCCTGTTTGGGTATCAGCCAGCACGCCAACGACTTAAATCAAGAAATAGTTTTCTAAGATCTACAGAGACACTCGCTGGAACACCTCAGCAAGCAAGAGTCCAAAAGTGGCAGGCTAAAAGCCAGAACCTCAATCAATTGCTGATACCAAATGAGAAACTCCCTCCTGGGCACACAGAAAACTGGGCATCTTGGAAGGTGCTGAACAGACTGCGCTCTGGCACCACGAGATGCAGCACCAACCTTAAGAAATGGGGCTACAAGGTGGAATCCACGACATGTGAGTGTGGAGAAGAGCAAACCACAGACCACCTACTACAATGCAACCTGAGCCCTGCTACATGCACAATGGAGAACCTTCTTATGGCAACACCAGAGGCACTCCAAGTGGCTAGCTACAGGTCAAAGTACATTGAATAGAATACCAAGTCTGCAAACTTTGTGTTTTGTTTTTTTGTTTTTAATGCAATACACCCGTTTGGTTCACTCCTGCCATGATAAATAAATATACTTCTCTGTTCAATTTGACTATCAGTGAGTTTTGAAAGAAAATCTGAACCAGCCAGAGAGGAAGAAGCAGTTAACATAAGTCACCTCTTTCCTGATTACTGATAGTTGCTCTCTAGCCAAATCCCAGCACTTGAAAGTCTCACTGACTTAAAGGGGGAGAACATGTGCTTAAAGATTTGGGTGACATCCTGCCCTTTTATGTAGTAAGGTACTATTTTTTCTGATGTAGAGCTAAGCAGCAGGAGGGAGGTAAAGATTAACACTAAGATCCTTAACACCACATTCTCTACTTTTCTACATTCAACCCCATTCCACTTCTTTAAAAAATATTTGGAAGCAATTCAACTGATTGGCTTGTTCTGGAGTTTTGCTCTTGCTGTCTCTTGTACTTTCCACATAGAATATTTATGATTGAAGAATTTCAAAACCATTGAACCATATTTTCTATATGAACACACACACACACAAACAGAGAGAAAAACAAATCTGGCAACTCACATGCCAGTAGAATTGACTGACAACCCATCCAACATTCTTTTTGGCTTGTGGGAACACCAGTGCTTTTGTACAACTCCCTCTTTTGCAAAGTGCCAGCCCAAATTAGCTTTCAGGCAAGATAACTTCTCAGGGACAGAGGTTGTGCCCAAAGGAGGATGAATTCAAAAGCCCTTCTGCATGAGACTACTGGAGAACAGGGGGCCCTGCCTCAAATACAAATCTCCTTCTGGCCCATTGGCCTTTTCCTGCCCCCAAAATGCCACACTGACAGAGAAGCTGTGATCTTAGAAGTGCAGATTCAGAGATGGAGCACACACAGCCCTCCTGCCCCTGCCAGTGTGTCCTCTAGCCTTTCTGATTTTGTACTAGAGAATAAAGTGCTATGGCATTGTTTTATAAAACTTGACACTTTCTTCCCCCCTTTGCTCTGCTGTTATGGTTTTACCTCGTAGCGCCTATGTTCTTGTAATGACACATAAGGAGGTGCTTAAAGGTTTTCTTGAAGGTAGCATTGCAGAGTGCATAACAGGCAGGATTAATGGTGCTGTTGATATAGCACAGCCAATAGCCAATCGTCCATACTGTGTTGGGGATACAAGATGAACAGAAGCTGTTGATGAGAACCATCACATTGTATGGTGTCCATGTAATGATGAAAGCTAGGAGAATAGCCAAGATAGTCCTGGTAACTTTTTTCTCCCTGGAAGGAGGTGTCTTCTTTTTTGCAGGCTGCTTCGTCATCTTGACAATCTTACGTGCTACAACCTTCTGCTTCTCATCTCCATTTTGTTCATCAGGGCCTACAATCTCCACGGTGGTGTTGGCAGAGCTACTACAGTTACCTTTGGGGGACTTTGTGAGTATCCTGATGCATGTCAGTTTGGAATTCTCCACTTTGGCATTGACTTGGGAGACAGAAGCCCTGGCATCCTCTTTGATGGCTTCATCCTCTTTTACATTGGAAGCGACAGCACTGACAGAAGTGGAATCGTTGGAACTTTCCTTCTCCTCTGTTGTAACACAATTTTCCACCACTGATTCCCCTGTGGCTTTGCCATTCTGAATTTTGCTATGTTCTATACCATCTACCCTGGTTGGGATATTGTTATTGTTTGGTTTCCCTGTTTTCCCTTGGACCAGACTTGGAGAAGCTGGATCCTCCTTTTTGTCTTTCTTAATCCTGCTCTTACTAGCACGTGATATTTGCCAATAGAGAATACTCATGATGATGACAGGCAAATAGAAAGCAGCAATAGCTGTGCCAAAGGTGACGGCTGCATTGGACAAGAACTGAATATAGCACTCTCCATCGGGAACAGTTCTTTCCCCTACAATGAACTGCCAAAAGAGAATAGCTGGTGCCCACAAGATGAAAGACAGAACCCAGGCAGCTGCAATCATCATGCCTGCCATTTTAGTTGTCCGCCTGACTGGATATGTCAGAGGCTTGGTGACACAAAAATATCTGTCAAAGCTGATGATGAGCAGGTTCATAACAGAGGCGTTGCTGACCACGTAGTCAAGAGCCAGCCACAAGTCACAAACCACAGGCCCTAAGGGCCAATAGCCAATCACAGTGTAAAGAGTATACAGGTTCATGGAGAAAACACCGATGATCAAGTCAGCACATGCCAAGCTGAAAAGAAAGTAATTATTGACTGTCTGCAGGTGCCGGTTTACTTTAATGGACACCATAACCAGAATGTTTCCAATGATGGTCACTAGGCTGAGGGACCCGGCCACCAGGACAATGAAGACCACTTCAACAGTTTTATATGGACTCGCCAAGGCCATTACATCCTCCAAAGAGCTTACGTTCGTTGAGTTATTCATATCTGGGTCTAGTAAACCACTGGATAAATATCACTTAAGCCTGCAGAGGAGAGGGGGGGGGGGGAGAGAAACAAAGATTGTGAAGCATTTTCTTCCCTTGTTTTGGCAAACTAGAGCTGAAGACAACATAGAAGACAATGAATAAATGTAAAATAATTATCATAAAACAATGCAAATAAATCAAAATATAAATATAAAATTTTAAAACCACCAAACTAGCGCGATTAACATTAAAATACATATTAAAATGTATTAAAATGTTATCTTGTCTACTTTCTACTTGTACAAAATGACCCCTTTTTCTCTGTGGGGGATACTAATTTATGGATAGTAGAGACACCTATTAAAATGAAAGACTTCTGGACCAGGAATGACATGTGACCTAGAAAAAAAGTAATATTTTGTCAGAGGTGGATAAATGAAACCATGGGTCCTGGTCCTTTGGGTATCGAGCTCATATTGCACTCTTACTTGGAAATCCAATATACAACTGGAAGCTTCTTTCTATATAGGAATTTTGAGAGAATGTAAAGGAATGTAAAGATTAACTTGAGTCTGTCCAGATTTATAGGACAATAATAGGGCTGCATGATTCAAATTATGTAAGAAGCTTCATACAAATGTAAAGAGTGGTTTTTCAGAAACAGGAAAATAGCTAACGTCTGATGGCACTTCAGACTGAACATACTCAAAGTAGGTTTGTATCTCTCCCTTTTTCAGGGTAAATTCTTCCCCAACAATCCCCATTTTAAAAACTCAATGAGGTGGGCTGTAGTCTGGAAGTTCATGAAAATCTGGATAAAGCCCCTGCTTTGATCGAGGACCCCATGCATTAATTTCAAAGAGCTACAAGGAGCTGCAAGTGAGGAAGGCAAAAAGTTTCAACCAGCCTGGGCTTATCTGCCCAAATCTTCATTTAACATCTTTTGAATCAAAGCTATTCCATTTTCTGAATTTCATGAATCCTTTGGAATACTTGCTTCTCTATTCATTTTTCAAACCAGAATTGCTTGTGATGCTCAATGAGCTTTCAAGAGCTTATTCAATGAAAACTCAAAAGAGGGGTGTGTGTGTGTGTGTGTGTGTGTGTGTGTGTGTGTATCTATCTGTCCGTGATAAGTGAACAGGTAGTATTTGCTCATTTTATACATTTTCTTTCATTGCTCAAAATCAATAGAATGCAGCTGAATAATGTTGACACTGCATATTTATTTATTTATTTATTTATATGACAGGCTTGATAAGATTTGGAAAGGATGAGAATTTAAATTTTCATTACATTTTGTTTATGTTGTTAAAATACAAAATTTACAAATGTCTTCATAAATGTATGAAATGAACTCAAACTTTTTTAGAAAGGAAAAAGAAAATAATCATGTGGGAGAAAGGGGAACACAGAGTATCTAGAACAGTGGTTCTCAGCCTGTGGGTCCCCAGGTGTTTTGGCCTACAACTCCCAGAAATCCAGCCAGTTTTCCAGCTGCTAGGATTTCTGGTAGTTGAAAGCCAAAACATCTGGGGACCCATAGGTTGAGAACCACTGCTCTAGAAGAAGTTGGTATTACTATTATTATTTTAAAAGGAGAAAGATATTTGAGGAACTCATCCACATTTAATATTGTTGCTTCCCAGTTGTGTGTTGTAGTGATGGAAAAATGTTTTCATACCGTGCAATGTCTTGCAGATGAAAACCAGGGCTCCTATGGCCAAGCAACATCAGTGTCTCAAGATGGAAAAATATTGATTTGGAAGAAGACATAAGCTAGAGGTTTGCAGTACTGCTGCTAGAGGATGAAGCCTATCTATACAACTGTAAAGTTCCAAGAATTATAAGTAATAAAGATGTCTAAACTGGAACATTCTCTATGATACATCCATTCATTATTACCATGCCTCCCATCACATTCCTGACTGGTACATGTCAAAATGAAAGTAAAAACTGAAAGGTCTTACTAGGAATGCAACAGAGTGGGCTTCACTACATACCACTGGGATTACAAAATGGTCTTTTGCTTCTCAACTGATAATACATGTTACATTCCAACTTTCACAACATGAATCATACATTTCCACTGCCTACTTTCAAAAGATGATAAGAAAGAAAGAGAGGAGGACAGGAAGCAATTATCCCATAGATATAGGAGAAAATCACTGTCCAGAATAAAAACACTGGTTGGAGAATATGCATCAGGACTTTACAAATTGTGAGACCAACTATTATTAGTGGACCTACTATAATGATACCCACTTACAAGGGAGGTAAAAAGATAGTTCCTGCTTTAATATGCACTTAATATGAATTTACTGAACATCACACTTTCATACTAAGTTATGAAATGAAACTTGGGGTAAATCTACATTGTAGAATTAATGAAGTTTGACATCAGTTCAACTGCCATGAGTCAATGCTATCGAATCCGGGGATGTGTACTATAGTGAGACACCAGCACCAAAGATTCCTAGCATCTTGGTTCCTCGTGTTTATTGGATACTAACTTATTGAAATTGATTGAACACCTACTATAATTAATGCTTTTCATGGGAACAAACACAATGATAAACAACCTGATGGTATCTAGATATTTTGGACTGAAACCCCAAGAGTTGTTGCTAACTGGGCGTGATGCTGACTGTGACTACTTGGAGTTGTAGTCCAAAATTTCTAGAGCCATCTCTTTGTCTCTCATTGAAATAAATATGATCCATTGGAGAGCAACATTATACTCTGTATTCTGTATTTATGCATATAGGCATAATCTTCATAGGTTTCAATACATTAACTATCCTACCATGGATTTATACTTCCATTATAAGTTACAATTATTTGCTTTCGTCTTTTCAAACAACATACAGCTACTTCTGAAGGCGCTCCATCCTCCCAACGTCTTCCAGTTGTCCAAGGACACTCCCCAGAAAACATGGGAGGCTTCCCATGTTCTCATTGAGAAGAACGGAGATAAGCCAGGCGGCAATGCTTCCCCCTGTAGGATGGGGAAAGTTTTGATGCAGGCAATGTGCAGTTTGGAGTTATGGTTTTCCCCCACTGCCCACCGGATTCACCACGAGCCTGGTGAATCCGCTCACTATAGCCCACAAATTGGACTTTAATGTGATGAGGAAGGCAGTGCCATCTTATCCTTTGTCTCCAGTGAGTTCTGTTCAATATATAATTCAGATTCTTATTATCTCAGGAAACCAGTTCCTAAACTAAAAATATTTTCATTTTCAATATACTGGCATTTGAGCAGATATGGTGATAGCTATAGAAAGATTGTGTGGATTTGAGGACAATATTTCTATTTTGTGTCATATATTCTGTCACAATCACCGACTTAGAACTGCCCCTTTAACACACACACGGAGACGTAGCAAAGGCTAACTATGTTTATTGAGTAAAAACAAATCCAAAAAAGCAATTCACTTAAAAAGTTCATAGAATAAAGCAATCAGCACGAAGCTGCAGTTCAGCAAAGTAAGCAAAGTTCCAAAAGGTAGATTCAAAGGCAAACGTGGTAAAAAGCTTGGCAAGGCTCCCGGATTCAATCCGGAACGTAGCAAAGGATCCGCACCAATGCGAATCGCAAACAAGGCGAGGTCTTGGTCTGTGGCGAGCCAAACTAGGCTCCAAGATTCACTCCGCTTTCACGCCCTTCAGATCAGACGTGGCCGGAGAACTGACGATCAGTTCCCACGGGGCCGTTCTTAATCCCTCGGCCTGGAACCCCGACGATCTAGGGCCCGGCGTCTCCAGTCTCTACTTTCCGAACGGCGACGGTCTAGGGACAGATGCCAGCTCCTCCTGCCCTCCTCTATGTCCCTGCGCCTGTTATGAGAACGGCCCCGCTCTTCCAGTCCAGTATCGCTATCTTCCTGAGAAGCAGCCTCCCCGAAGGTTCCCAGCCGCTGGCCTCCATCTGCTGCCCGGCCAGCTCTTGGGAACCTCGGCCGTTTGGGAATTCATAACTCTCTCCGCTATCTGCTTCGCTGCCTCCCATCTCCACCTGGTCCGCTCCTTCCCCGGGAGAATGCTCCCACTCAAGATCCCAGGCTAAGCTCTCTACAGGTGAACTGGGCAAAGGCACGGCTGACCAATCTTGCTCTGGGCCTTCCAACTCATCCTCTGAGTCCCTTCCAGCCTGTGCGGGTCCCACTGCCAACGGGACCCCCGGTGGATCACCCCCCCCCCCAGTGGCACGAACGAGCCCATGGGTGCTACATATTCTGAGTGAGGGATCACAAATAAGAGACCATATTGATGTAGGTCTAAATCCTATTGTTAGCTTTATCTACTTATTGAACTAAATCACATTTGCAAAAGTGTTGAATTATCAAGTGATCATGATCATGAACACATTTACACATGTGTTGATTTATCAAGTGACTGTATTCTGTTTGGGATTAACAATATAATTTAGGCAATGGTATATTAGTTAGGCCACACACGGTACAAGGACATTAGAAATCAACATTCACAATGGATTAGTGGTTTTGATGCAACTGATCAATAATGCTATAAGGCCAATTGCTTTAATACACAGATTAAAGCGTTTTGCAGATACGAAGCCCTTGCCATTACATCAGTTATAATTCCTTTCAAGCTTTGCTAAGATCAGAGTCCAGAAACATCTACCAGCCCCAAAGGATTTGAAGGATAAATTCATTGCAGAGTTGCCATTGAAAATCCAGCTCAAGCTTTGTAGCTCTGCTAGGGGAACAGTTGAAGAATTTCAAGGAGAGACAAAGTTTCTTACAACAGTAGCAAAATTTGTACAAAGGCAGGAAGAATAGAACATGTTTACACCTATTTTATTTGCTGAATGTATTGTTCTGCAGAGTTTGAAAACAACATATTTCTCTGAGGAGTAATAAGATAGAGACAGAGATAGATAGATTATATGAAATATAAAAAATATAAAATATAACAATGAAGTAAATATTAAAAATAATACAAGAAATCAAAGTAAAAGTAGCATTTTATTTTTTGTGTAATATCTAAATTTTAATGGCCATGAGTCAAGGGGAGGGAGATAGGTTTGGCCATTATTCTGATTTTTAAGATAAAGATTCTGCTGCTGCTGTTACTACTACCACCACTACTAAAAATGCAAATAAAGTTTAAATGTATAAACATATAACAATAGTTTTAAGAAAAGTATAACTAGTGTTAACAAGTTCTTTAAAAAAATAATCTTGATTTCCATGTGCCAGTAACAATGGGGACCACCAAAAGAAGAATGACAAAGTTCACTATAATACACAGTTCCTGTCGGAGAACCCTTTCCCATAGCCATATATCCTAGAATATCAAGGCAGAAAATCCCACAATATCTGCTTTGAACTGGGTTATCTGAGTCCACACTCAGATAATGTGGGATTTTCTGCCTTGATATTCAGGGATATAGACCTTCACCAATGTCCTTGTGCAAACTTGGTCTAGATATGGCATATCCTCCAATATTTCACAGATGGAAACTATAACATTTGTAGCCAATCGATAAACTGTGGCCATGATGGAAAAAGTTATAAATGAGGAAGAGAACCCTAGATGAGAGATGCTTCAGCAGTTTGCTTTTGGCTACAGGGAAGGGCAAGATTCTGCCGTAGGGCTCTTCCACACAGCCCAGAATATCAAGGCAGAAAATCCCACAATATCTGCTTTGAACTGAGTTTTCTGAGTCCATACTGATATATATTCCAGTTCAAAGCAGAAAATGTAGGATTTTATTCAGCTGCGTGGAAGGGGCCTCACTCTCTTCTATCCATTGCTGAGTAGATTGCAAAATCCTTTTGCATTTGGCATCGAGGCTGGATCGACACTGCCATATAATGCAGATTAACTGCATCGAACTGAATTATATTAGTATACACTGCCACACAATCCAGTTCAATGCAGTTGTTGGTAATCTGCATTCTGAAACTGCATTATATGGCAGTGTAGATCCAGCCTCAGTTTGCAGCAACTGAAGTAAACTGGGGACAACAGGGGAAATGAGGAAGAGAGAGAAAGAAGGGCATTTTAAAAGCACCTGAAAAGTTGATCAAACAGGACAAATTAGGACAGTGGAGACCATAGGATGAGTTTATGCTTTTAAATGGATTACTGTAGCTATTTTTCCACCCACCCTGAGTAGCGTGTGGTAAAGCCAGGCAACCAGGACAAGGGGTGAAATACAAGCAAGACAAGTAACAACATTTTGTGGTGAAACTGTCATTCCTTTGGCTGTTTCTATATATAATTTATTAGCAACAGTCATAGCCATGTTTGTGTTTTTAAATACATATTAATTGTATCAAGTCGCTTCTGACACAATTAATCAATAAAAAATATGACCATGTTGTCAAATAAATTGAAAGTTTCTTATGACAACAAGGTTTATTTCCCACTCATTTCATTGATTAAGATAGTAATGACTTGGATCTAGAACTTTTCATGCATTTTGAATATGAAAAGTATATTAACACCTGCCTGGTTGGTGGGGGAGCCTTTCTCCAGTATTGGCTGGGTTTACATTAATATTTTGATCCTGCAGCCTTGTATGAAATCCAATAGTTGCCCTCCATGCTATTTCAAATTCCTCCTCTACCCACTTTCTTGACTTCCTGTCCCTGAAATTTTCCCCGCAGGATCCAGGATAATACTGAAGTCATTAGTGACTGGCATTTTCTGACTTGTGCTGCCATCTACTACTGGCAGGGTTTCTTAAGAGCACAGTCAACAAACCTTTGTGCATGGCTGGAAGCAGCAAACAATGATTCACAGTTGTATAACATTAGCTGAGCAAATGTATATTATGCCTCTGGTGAGAACAGAAATAACGTGAAATCAAAGTATTCCCCAAAGAGCAGCAGGAGGCTGTATATTAATGGATGGCTGGTTTCTGCAGCAATGTTACCTGCCCTCATTTCAGCTAGAGGGCTGAGGGAATTGCACAACACTTAATTACAACTTGCTTTCCGCTGTGGTAATTGTAACTGGTTAATATAATGACTTAAGCAGAAATGGCCATAGATTAAACCTGACACTCATAACATGATATTACAGGACTAGGCACAAAAACTTGAATAAGTATTTTGGAATGTAGACGGATGGTACATCTACACTGTTAAATTAATTCAGTTTGACACCACTGTCCATGGGCTAAGAGCGTAAATTCTATTGTTGTCACGATGCAAGGACTCGGCCGACCCCTTAATCACACACACAGAGACGGTAATCCGCTAACTACTTTATTGAAGAATAAGAAACAGTTGAAAAGGTAATTGTCCATAAAAGATCAAAGGTAATCCAAAAGTATTAGGTAATGTCCAATAGCAAACTTGGCATGGAAGTTTCCAAAGACTTGGCAGGGCTCCGCTCAGCAAAAGCGGATCAGGGAACAAAGCAAAGTTGCAAGATCCAAGGTACTCCTTGGCAGGCCACTAGCCCAAACTTAGCTACGTGATCTTGGCTCGCTACACGTCTGCATAGGATAGACGTGGCCGAGGTACTGAGGATCCGTTCCCACGGATCCTATACTTAATCCCCTTGGCGAGGCCCCCGACGCTCTAGGCTTCTTCTCCTCCAATCTGTGCTGCGGGACCTCGGCCTGTCTAGGCTGTGGAACCAGCCCCTCCTGGTAGCCTCAATGCTCCGTCTCCTATCAAAGGTTCGACCTTGCCTCCCAACACCTGGTTCCCTATCTTCGTGAGAGCCGAACTCCCCATCTGCTTCCCGGACCTCTCCCTCGGTTGTTTCCCACATTCTTTCCTGCGAACCTCCCCCCGGCCGTTCATAATCTTCACTATCACGGCTTTCGAAACCCGTCTGGCCGGCCTGCATCTCGTAAGGATCTGGCCAGCCATCATCCCAGGCCAGGCTTTCTGTGGGGGAAGAAGGCCCAGCTACCTCAAAATCCCCTTCTTCCAGTCCCTCCAAATCCTCCTCCGAATCAGCTGGCTCCAATGCAAGTGGGACCCCCGGTGCTGCCCCCTGCCCCCCAGGCACAAAAGAGAACTGGGGTGCTACACTTGTTCATCCTGACCTGATGGCAGACAGCTTTATAAAGTCTTAATTTCTACTTAAAATATTTTCTTTTCATGTCAGGAGCGACTTGAGAAACTGCAAGTCGCTTCTGGTGTGAGAGAATTGGCCATCTCCAAGGACATTGCCCAGGGGATGCCTGGATGTTTTATCATCCTTGTGGGAGGCTTCTCTCATGTCCCTGCATGAGAATCTGGAGCTAACAAGTGGGAGTTCACCCTGCTCCCCTGATTTGAACCACTGACCTTTTGGTCAGTCCTGCCAGCACAAGGGTTTAGCCCATTGTGCCACTGTTTAATGCCCCCTTCTATAGTATCCACCCCCTCCAATGTTGCCAAAATAGCAAAACTGTATTTTCTTACAGGGTGAACTGTTTTACTAACAAAAACCCCAAGGAAATAACAACACTTATTTCAGCTCAGCTCTAGAAGATTCTCTAATTGTAACTGTCAAGTAAAGTTCAATAACCCAGGCAGGTGAAAAGTCAGGAGAGAATGCTTCTGGCGTATGGCCATACAGCCTGAAAACCTTACAGCAACCCAACCTAGACAGTATTCTTAAGCATCTTGTTCATCAATGCATCACATATTACACTCCAAAAGATTTTGGAATACATTTCACAGATGAAATCAAGTCACACACACACACACAACCAGAGTAGTGAGCATCTTCTATGGTGAGTATTGTGTGAAAAGGATTCTACTCACATGAAAACCAGGATGTTGACCCTTACATCTCAAATAAATCCCAGCAAAGTTAATCTCTTTGGGCAACAGCTCCCTGAATCCCCCAGACAGCATGGTTATTTGCCATGCTGGCCTAAGAATAGTGGGAATTATAGTTTAAAAATGGTTTGCATAGCTAAGTATAACTAATAGTTTGATATCAATCTGCAAATGTCATCAAGAATGCATACTACAGTTTATGCAAATGTGATTCAGATTTTGCTTTAGTTAAAATCACATGAGAGGGGGAGGGAGAGGGAGGGAGGGAGAGGGAGGGAGGGGGAGGGAGAGAAGATACTGGGAAGCTATACCTATTGAAGGATAAAGGAGGAAGGAATGAAAACTGAATGGGAGAAAAACACCCATAAAATTTTGTGAACAGCTAACATGTTTAAGAATAGATCACACCTTTTCCACAAGCTGATTTTTTAAAAATGATTATTGAAAATGCAGGAATTTCCTACCATCTCATTTTGAACAGACTCCCTGGAATGGAGTAATGACAGAGTTCATACTGATTGTCAAACTTCTAGAGTCAGAATGTGAAAACTGCACAAATGCAATGTTGCAGCAATCAAATTCCACTGCAAAATACTAACAGGTATTGCCATTTCTGATGTTGGAATATTATGATCTTATTTTGTGTTGTTTTGTTGTTGTAAGGATATATTGTTTGATACAATTTGTGCAAATGTATTTGAGCAATTTGTGGAAAATGTCAAATAAATGACAAAACAAGCCATCAAAAGTGAGTTCTCTAAGCATAAAATGGCTTTAACATTTGTATAATCCAGGAAATTTACCATACATATGTATGATACTGCAATAGTTTTCTGTAATAATCCATACGATTGGGCAAAGATTATTTAGCGAAAACATTACACATATTTGAATGGAACTATTCCAAATCCAAGGAGATCATGCTTGAATAAACAGCCTTTTCACAGTCAAATGTTCTTTTGCTGCCAAGTTGGAAATTGATCTTAAACACCCCATTACCTCTAAGTTATTTATTGTTATTACACAAGGAGTCAGAGAAATATTAAAGCTATCCACAAACTCCCACGGACAGGCTGAACAAGAAAGAACCAAATTGGAAATGCTGACTCAAATTTGACAGAGTTGTTGGGTCGTTCACACAGTGGTAAAAACAATGAGTACTATAATTCACTATTTTCCAATTGGCACAAGGCTACTTGGAAAGAAATAATGATTTCAAAGATAGATTACTGCTGAATACAGAACTGGCACTTACAGATGAAGGTATATACTTGTCTTGCCTTTGGGACATTCTAAAATTGCCTGTGGACTTTGCTGTAACCTAGATAGAGTAAAGGGGGGCTTCCCGAAATAGTTGAACCCAACTCCCATCATCCCTAGCCAATAGCCTCAGTGGTGCAGAATGATGGCAGGGGATATCAAAATTCTGGATCTTACAGTAGAAGAACAAATCCAGACATTTATGGGATTTTAGTCTATAAATGTGGACACTATTTTCCATAAGAGCACCAATTAAGGATAATTTGTCTCCTCTGAATGAATGCCTGGTTAAAGCAATGAATCCTGGAATGTGGGCTGGGCTACCTCTGTAAAAAGTTTGGGCACTTCATTTAGTTTAAAACTTGGCATCACTCCACATGCAGGCGTGATCATATTACATGTATATTAAAATCACTCTACTGGTGGCCAATTCGTTTCTGGGCAAAGTACAAAGTGTGGTTTATTTCTTTTAAAGTCCTACATGATTTGTGACCAAATTACCTACAAATTTGGGCACAAGTTATCAAAAAAATGTCCTCTGAGTAACAGTCAGCCAAAACAAAGATCACTGTTACTGAGAGGACATTTTCTTTTGCTGTCCATAGACTGTGGAATGACCTCCAGAAGAGGTTCATCATCCTGAGAGACTGCCTGAATTTAAATCAGAAGTTACAAGCAGTCTCTTATGGCCTATCACAATGATTTTTAAATTATTGTTTCTAAGGTATTTATTGATGGATTTTAGGTGTCAGAAAGTTCCAGCAAATGGCAGCCAGTAAAGTGATTTTTGGCTGGCTTGGAAATTGGGTACAAGTGGGAAGAAAGGAGGGGAAATGAAGGAGAAAGGGATGTAAGCTGGAAGATACAAAAAGTTAACTCAAGCCAAGGCAAAGATGGATGAGAGACCAAGGTACAGAAAACTGAAAAAGCACCATATATTTTACCGAAGTGTCCACCAAGTAACACTACACATATAACATCCTATATACAATTTACTACCTGGCACTTTTTCTCCAGTTGAAGTCTACCACTCCATATCATGTTATTCTTTCAAATTCCTCCTCCCAAAATGTCTAAAACCTCCCCACAATCTCACACAAAAAGGAGAAAACTTTTAAGGGTTTGTGTGTGTGGTTGTGTGTGTGTCTGTTCTTGCCTATGTGACCAATGAAACATGAAAGGGGAGAGAGATCATTCAAAATCTAGGGGCGAAGAAAGTCTCTCAACCACAACTTCCTGTTTTTCTGTGCAGAACGTATTGTGATCATTGAGGATATCTGCAAAACAACAACAACAACAACTTTCGATAGCCAGGTTGAAAGAAGAACAGTCTCAGATAAAAAAATTAATAGAGAAATTCAATTTAGCTCTTCACTAGCCTATATTTTCCCACTAATGCCAGAGCTGGAAAACTGATAAAGTAAACAGTTTCCACCATTCATCACCATTGGCTACCTGGGGCTGATGGGAATTGTGGTCCAATATCATCTGGAAGGCCAAAGGCTCCCATTTTATACTATCCTTTCATATAAAACATGGGGTGCCAAAATGTATTAACATTTTAAGAGACAGGCTCCCATTTTATACTATCCTTTCATATAAAAACATGGGGTATCTACATATTACTTTTCTAAGGACCTCTTCAGACGGGGCAAATTTCAGCAGCAACTCTGGTTCAGCAGCAGCTTTGCCATGGAGTCCGCCAGCTCTCATCACACATTGGAGAAGTATTCCAATGGGATTCCTTGGCAAAACTGCTATGGAACAGTAGTCACTGCTGAAAAAAGGCCGTGGTGGCAACATGGGAGGCTTCCCGTGTTGCATTGCCCTGAATGGCGCAAGTCGGCAGGTGGACACTTCCTACATGTGATAAGGTAGGGGGGAAGTCGGAATGGTGTAGGGGACAATGGTCAAATCCAGAATCCTCATGATCCATGGTAATTCTGGCAGCATGTCTGAAGAGGTCCTAAATTGAGTTGAATTATGTTCTCCTGATATAATACCTCTTGATTTTTTTTTACTTATGGGGAGCCTTAAAGGATGTAGTGTACCGTAGAAAACCAGCCACACTGGCAGTACATTAGGAAGGAATTGAAACAGCACAGTGATGCAAGTGGGCACTTTTGTCAATGTTACTCATGAAGTAGTTTGCTGTAATTGAAAGTGTCTGGACACTGATGGCAACCACTTTGAGTACCAACATGATTGTATTCAGCTTTTTTATTGGTATATATTGGTATTACAATTTTAATGCAGGTTTTTCCTTTCTTGAAATGTATATACTTTTTGTACCTTTCGTATTCTGCTGAGAACCCTTACATTCTGAAGGATCATGGCCCTAGGAAGCAAATAGATATTCATAAAACCAAGTGTCTGTGCATATATCGTTCTTTTTATTTTATTTTCTTAAACCCCACAGTATCCTCTATATTTTAATGAGCTCTAAAACTCTATGGGCATTCCAGATTTCAGTAAGCAGATGATACCTGCTTCACTTCTAATTATAGAGGCGGCAGCTACAACCAGTTTATCTTTTAACTTCACTTCACATTTTAAAATTTCCCAGCAGAAGGTATGCTGGGCATGATACACACAGAGGTCATTAGTCTTTGCTTTTCACCCAGCAAAGCTAACAGGCCTAGAAGTTTGCTGATGACTCATTCACTGTCTTTTTTAGTGAAGCCCTAGACAGCTTGTGTGAACCAGCCATTCACAGTACTAAAGGAAGTACTCAATAGCATAAAAACGTTAGGCTGCTTTTGACTTCACACATATTTGTAATATTTTAACACATTTTTCCCCATACACAACTCCCCTCAGGAATTTCTAACCACATGTGTATTAAAGAGAAACATTGCAGGAGAAAGTTAAATTGATGACTGGCCAGCCTTGCTTCTATCTTATTTGTTTTCTGTAATAACTTGTATAAGCATTGAGGTACAACCTCAGCATAGCTAAGCTATACTTGAGAACCTAAGTGAATTCCTGCCAAAAAGAAATCACCATTCCTCAGGGAACTGTGCAGAGCCGACTTGGGCAGAAATGGTCCTACCCTGTAAACTTTGTTTGTATGGCAGATACTTCATGAAACATCTGGAGGGCACAGTTCCTCTGAACTTTTGCAGATATTCACATATCCGAATCTCCGCATATCAGCATTTTGAGGTTTTTTGGGAAAAGCCAAAGTTTCTGGTGGAACTCCTGCAGAGGCCACCTTGGGAGCCTCTAAATCTTTCAACAAAGCATCAAGTCTGGACAATGGAGGCAGAAATGGCAGGATCAACAGGTGGACCTCTTCTAAAGTTTTGGGATTTTTTTGCCCCTGATAAAAACTCATGATTTAGTGCTGTCTGGAAGTGCCCTTAGTTTCGTTCCAAATGTTCAAGGAGCTACTGAAGATAATGAAACCTGCTTTGGATTCTACTTTTGAAATTCACACCCAAATCCATAGAAGATTAACCAACTCACTGAGAGAGAAATCACCATTTGTCTTTGCTGATGAGCACCATAACACATGGGGCAAGCCTGACCCACTTATGACCCACCAAACTAAATACAGTCCAGTAATGATATATTAATGTGAAGTGGCCACTGAAAGCTTTAGTCTGCATGGATAACCCACCCCCATAATGCCATCTGAGTTGGTGACCACTGTCACAATTTGTAGAAACAAATTTCATATGCTGTATCTCTATACACAGAAATACTTTCTCTTGTCTATCTTGAGTCTTCCATTGTTTAACTTCATTGGAGGAAAAATATATCAATTTCCACTTTCTCCACATGACTTCTGTCATATTTCTCATTCTACTGTATACATAGACCAAACCTGGGACTCACAAATAATATAATATTGGTGTAGTATGTTTCTGTAATGTGTCACCAGTTGTGAATGTGTATTTTAGGAAATACAAGCAAATTGAGGTGTCTACACTACATTAAGAGGTTCAATGTGGGAGTGTTTGTTCAGTGCGCTGTTTGCCCCCTGCCCACAGGTATCATTTTCTGCATTCAATGTCCACGTTGTGTGCTGCTAGAAGTCACAATCTGGGCATGTCCTTAAACGGTCTCTTTGAAGTACTTTTATTTTTATATTGTAAGAAACTATTCATTATATGTAACTGTAGGCCTGCTGAGGTAACATCCTTCACAGCCACATCTTGTTTAAAAGCTCTGGCATGAAAGAACAATTGTTCCTCATTCATATTTAACTACAGACTTCTCTTTCTGAAATGTGTGGGAAAGTTAACCTAGTTGTATGATTCCTAAAAGTGAAATAATGCCAGGTGGTGAGAGAAACTGTAGGTATTTGGGGCCATGTGTTAACAGCAGAAAATAAGAAGAAAGGTATTTGAGATTAGAGCATGTTTAAGAGACTGTATTCACATAAGCACAGGGAGATGTATGACTTTGACCTTTGGGTGGCCTGTTGTATTATGGATGAATGAAGCTACAAAACTGATTCTTGGAGGGATTTTGGGTTTTTTTTTAGGAGGGCAGGTTGTTTTATGCGATCACTAAATAATTCCTTTAATGAAAGCTGATCTTTGTCTGCTGGGGGAAGGGGCGGGGGAGAGAAACCTGTCTGTTTTACTTATGCTAACTCTGTTAGGCACAATATGCTCTGATAGGAAAGAACTTCATTGGGTTTAACAGTATGGACTAAAGGTGCTGTTTTGCACTTTAGTGGCACAGCCAGCATGCTGTAGTGGTTTGAGTGTTTGACTAGGGGTGCATTTACATTATAGAAGTAATGTGCTTTGATACCAATTTAACCCCTTAATGGAGGTTATAGTTTTACAAGGCATTCTCTGGGAAAGAGTGCTTCACCATATGACAGCTCCCAGCATTCCATTGCATTGAGCCATGGCAATTAAAGTTGCATCAAGCTGCATTATTTCTGTTGTGTAGATGCACCCAAAGAGAAGGTCTGACCTCTTAGGAAATGAATACTAGAACTTGAGAGCAGTCATGTCCTTCCTAGTGTTCCCACCAGGCATATCTGTGAGAATATCTGGAGCAAAGCAGGGGCCTCACTTGTAGACCCCAGACCTCGGCAGGTTCATATGAGAGAATGATATTTTTAAATTTTATTAATGTTTTAAAATTGTATTTGTGTTTTTGTGGCATTGAATTTTGCCTTGTAAACCGCCTCAAGTGGCCAGAAGGCTGAGAGGGGCGGTATAAAAATATAATTAGTAAATAAATAAATAAATGCAGATCTTTAAACAGTTTGAACCTAAACCATACAGGGTTTTGCTGTTCAAAAATCTCACAGCACTGACCCACAGCAGTTAATGTGTTATCAAACTGCATTGATTCTATCATGTAGATGCACTCTAGAACTTTAAAACAGAAAGGTTTGAGTCTTTATTCAGCCAAAGAAAACTGTTACTAAACCTTGGCCAAGCCTAAGATGAAGGCAAAGGCAAACCTCTTCTAAATGAATCTTGCCTAGAAAACTTTATAATATAGTCTTTTAGCATGGAATTGTCTTGAAAGGAAATGCTATAAAATGAAACCAAGTGCCATAAAGGTTTAGCGTGAAAGGGTGAGCTTCAGAGCAAGCTGCTGTTAACTTGAAATGTAGAGTTTTCACCTCATAACACTGGAGCCACTGACTATACCTGCTCCTCTCTGAATCTATTTCAACACTAAAACTGTGGTTGTGGGATCTAGCTAGCTCACTTACTGTATGACCTCATCATAAGGGGTAATTTACAGGTATATACCAGTTCCTGTCTATTTGTGCCAATAGAGCCCACTGTCTTCCACCTCACATGGCGTGCCAATTCCAGTGGCTTATGTGATAAAGTCATTAAGGCTTAGGCACACAATTCATTTCCCTGTGGTTGAGTTCAGCTCATGTTTTCCTCTTAACGTCACATGGGAAGTCCTGCCTCCCATCCTTCCTTTTAGTTGTGAAGGAACAGAATGTGTGAATGAATGGCTTGCAGAGATGTAATTAGCTACAGCTCATGTGATTGTAACTGCTGTAAAAAAGGAAAAGGAAAGAAAAAGAGACCAGCATTGTCATGGGAAATGCTGCTGACAATACCCCAAATCTTTCTCATGGCATAGATCTCTCAAGTCTTGGCTTCATGGAGAGAAAATGTATTGTGTGAACCAGCCTTAAGGAAAATGAGAATATGATTAAATGAACAATTTAATTTTGCAAGCTTTACAATTTGTCTTTGTCAAAGCACAGAGAAGATAGAGTCACAGTTCCCACAGGGAGATGAATATAGCAGCTTAGTTGATTTTGTGTTTGCTCTTGTCAGTGCCAAGGAAATGCACATGATATAAAATTGCTATAGCAGCCCAAGTTTTTTCTTTCTTTCTTAATGTATTTTCATACAAAGTTCAAAGGGATGAAGGGGCATCCTTTTTTAAAAGTGAAATTGAACTCTGGTTGTCTCCTGCTCTCTGTAACTTTGCTCTCAAAAAACGTTTTGTGAAGACCTTTGGTATCCTTCTCACCCATGATGCAAAGTGAGAGACTCACAGGACTGAAAAATATCCAGCTTTACTCCATATCGCCCTCCATGAAGGGGCAAACCAAAGCCAATGTAAATAGGGAGTTTTAAAGAACTCATCCAAGAACATACTGGCCTGTAAAGCACAATTTAGCACAATGATTCCCTATAGCATTGATCTCAGGTGCTGAGTGGCAAAATGACAGTAAGAATTAAACTAACTCTGTGGCTTTCAGTGACCTAGGGATGTTGGAAGACATGGACTTTAAGTGGAAACAAGAGAGAAAATAACTCAGGACAAGGGGACCTTGTCAACATAAGTCATTAGGACTACATTGAATAACATAAGAAGTAGAATCTACAAACAAGGTGCACCAAGGTTTTTTTCTTCGTACTATACAGGAAAACTTCATCATGAAATAAGGGGGAAAGGACCAGCCTTTTCTAAGTTATAGAATATTCCTCTTCAATACACATACATATTCCTGACAAGAACTGAAGCCATTTAGTGGTAGGTCTGCTACTGGAGTCATCAAGGTCTAGAACACAGTAGGGAGGAGATTTTAAAAAGGATTTGGATGGCATCTACACCCCATGTTGTGTTTTGTTCAAGGCACAACTGTTCAAGGGCCCTTCCACACAGCCATATAAACTAGAATATTAAGGCAGATTATCCACAATATCTGCTTTGAACCGGGTTATCTGTGGTCATACTGCCATATAATCCAGTTCAATGTGGATTTTATACAGCTGTGTAGAAGAGGCCCAAGAACAATATCATCCTAACTGGAATATATCATGAGGAAGATATGCTGGTTTCAGGGCAGTAGGAGAGTGGTGAGTTTCTGGGTTGTTGTAGGTTTTTTGGGCTATGTGATCATGTTCTAGAAGTATTCTCTGCTGACGTTTTGCCTGTATCTATGGCAGGCATCCTCAGAGTTTATGAGGTCACAACCTCTGAGGATGCCTGCCATAGATGCAGGCAAAACGTCAGCAGAGAATGCAGGTGAAACATCAGGAGAGAATGCTTCTAGAACATGGCCATATAGCTCGAAAAACCTACAACAACCCAGTGATTCTGGCCATGAAAGCCTTTGACAATACAGTAGTGAGTTTCTTGGATGTCCCCTACAATTTGGGCAGGACTGCAAAAAGTCAGATTGTGGTAATGGGTCAGATATGTTAAGGTACGGTGGAAAAGGCAAAGTACTGCTGTAGGAAATATGCCCCTTCTGAAACAAAGAGTGTTCTGCAGGTACTGAGAGACTAACACAGATCCTCACAAATTGAGGTTTTGTTCAACAAAACATTTCAGCAACTGAAGAGATTTGGGTTCATCAACTTGACCTAAGGAGAGACAGACTACACCCAAAAATTCTTCTGCTCAACCAGAGAAAACTATTAACTATCATATTATGGCTCTGAGAGGTTTTGCAGAAATCTCATTTTTCACAATTCAGCACTAAAATATGTATGATATTTAAATAAAATAAAATAAATAAAATAAAATAAAATAATAGAGGTTTGAATAAGCAAATTAATTTTGTGGGGGAAAACAATATTATTTTGTACAGAAAACAACCTATTTGTAGAAATAGCACTGTTTTATGCATAAAACCTTACTTCTTATCAATATGAGTTATTTTCTTACAGAAAGATGGAAAATATCATCAAAACCATTCAGAAACCTTTTAATGCCTAGATGGCAGAAGAATAACTGTTTGAAGAACTTGTTTTTAAATGCTAGAATGGCCATCCAGCCTCTGTTTAAAAGGTTCCAAAGAAGGAGCCTCCACCACACTCTGGGGCAGAGAGTTCCACTGCTGAACGGCCCTCTCAGTCAGGAAGTTCTTCCTAATGTTTAGATGGAATCTCCTTTCTTGTAGTATGAAACCATTGTTCCGTGTCCTAGTTTCCAGGGCAGCAGAAAACAAGCTTGCTCCCTCCTCCCTATGACCTCCCTTCACATATTTATACATGGTTATCATGTCTCCTCTCAGCCTTCTCTTCTTCAGGCTAAACATATACAGCTCTTCAAGCCGCTCCTCATACGGCTTGTTCTCCAGACCCTTAATCATTTTAGTCACCCTCCTCTGTACACATTCCAACTTGACAATATCTCTCTTCAATTGTGGTGCCCAGAATTGGACACAATATTCCAGGTGTGGTCTAACCAAGGCAGAATATAGAGGTGGCATGAATTCCCTGGACCTAGACACTATACTCCTTTTGATGCAGGCCAAAATCCCATTGGCTTTTTTTGCCACTGCATCACATTGTTGGCTCATGTTTAACTTGTTGTCCACAAGGACCCCAAGATCTTTTTCACACATACTGCTCTCAAGCCACACGTCCCCCATTCGGTATCTTTGCATTTCATTTTTTCTGCCTAAGTGGAGTATCTTGCATTTGTCACTGTTGATCTTCATTTTGTTAGTTTTGGCCCATCTCTCTAATCTGTCAAGATCATTTTGAATTCTGCTCCTGTCTTCTGGAGTATTGGCTATTCCTCCCAATTTGGTGTCTTCTGCAAACTTGATGATCATGCCTTCTAACCCTTCATTTAAGTCATTAATAAAGATGTTGAACAGGACCAGGACCAGGACAGAACCTTGCGGCACTCTGCTCATTTGCTCAAAGTTCCCATTCCCCACCAGCTACTATAGCCATAGTCCTTCAAGAGTTTATGACTCTTTCTATAGTTTCAAGCTTCTTATTGAATGAGGGAGCTGAAGGGATCTTGAAGACATGGAGCTATGGCTGGCTCTTTGGGAAATGGGAGAGCTCACAAGTCATTTGATTCAGAGTCCTCCTTGGAATAATGGTGTCTTCTGGAGCCTGGGATTATTACAGCAAGAGATGAAAAGGGATGGGAAGCTTCCAGACTAATTCCTATGAAGGAAGATTGAAGGATTTTCTCATGTTTCGCCTGGAAAAGAGCTTATTAAAATGTGATATGACAGCTATTTCCGATATCTAAAGGGCAATCAGATACACAATGGAGCTCATTTGTTTTCTGTTTCTCCAACAGGTTCCAATTACAATAAAAAGGATTCCGACAAAACATTAGATTTAATCTCTTGGTGCTGTGGGCCAATTACTTGAGACGAAAATTAGGGGGGGGGGGGGGGAAACCTCACACATGCATAAAATGTTCACAATCCAAGAAGGATATTGTCAGGTGGAATATGTCCAGAGAAAAATGACCAAGATGATCAAGAGTCTTGAAATTAAGTTCTATGAGTAACTTTGGAGCTAGGCATATTTAGCTTAGTGAAGAAAAGACAGAGAGGAGACCTGATTGTCATATTTAAAAATCTGAAAGGGCGTCAGGTAGCAGATGAAGCAAGCTTATCTTCTGCTGCCTTAGAGGCTACTGCATGAATGAATGGATTCAAATAAGGATATTCATCCTAAATTTTATAAAGAACATTTTATATTGTATGAGTTATTTGACAGTAGACTAGACACAGCATTAGAGAATGGTGGAGGTCATTGGACATCATTAAACAGTATTTGGATGGCTACTTCTCATGAGTGCTTTAGCTTTGCATGGCAGAATGTTGGATCAAATTGATTGCATACAGAAACTTAATTGATGCGAAAGAGAGGGGTGGGGTCTGAATCTACCAGATCTCAGACACTACCATGAAGCAGCAGGGATAAACTGGCTGAAAAACTGGATAACATTAGAGAACCAAAATCTACTTAATCTAGACGTCTATGACCTCAGGTACGGCTAGTATACATACCTATAATATGAAGGGGATAAGTTGAATAAAGATTTCAACAGACCTGCAATCGGAGGAAGTCTCTTAGATATATCAAAAAGATATAAATACGATATGGAACCAAAAACACCTCTATAGCTAAGGCCATTAGAAGCAATAATGAGGCCAACCTCAAAGGAAGAAATCAGAACGTATAGAGGGTATCTAACTAAGGAAAAAGGCCAATGGAAACTAAGAAGAAGAGACAACTTAGATGTTAATGATTGATTCCATTATCATCAACTACATGCAAGATTTAAAAAGGATGTGGGGGTTGGCTTTGCAATAAGAAAATCAGAATTAGAAAGTATATTGGAAAAAGGGAGTAAAGGATTAATTTCCAGACTACACAAATTTTTACAAGGTTATAACTAGAAGACAAACAGTGGTGCAGCAGGTTAAACCACTAAGCTGTAGAACTTGCTGATCAGAAGGTCAACGGTTCAGATCCATGGGATGGGGCGAGCTCACACTGTTAGCCCCAGCTTCTGCCAACCTAGCAGTTTGAAAACATGCAAATGTGAGTAGATCAATAGGTACAGCGTTGGCAGGAATGTAACAGCGCTCCTGCAGTTATGCTGGCCAAATGATCTTGGCAGTGTCTTTGGACAATGCTGACACTTCAGCTTAGAAGTGGTGATGAGCACCATTCCCCAGCGTTGGACTTGACTTAATGTCAAGGGGAACCCTCTACATTTACCTTTAACCTAGAAGACAATAGAGTAAAATCAACAATGATCATTTGGGCTAGGGACCTAGGGAGAGTTATAGATCTAGATACCTGGGAACTACTCTGGAAGAAAAAAAATAAAATTTACAATAGAAGGGTTAATTAGGGAAAATCTATACAAAATGTTCTATAGGAGTTATACAACACCAGTCCTACTTGCAAAAATAGATAAATCTCAAAAAGACAGGTGCTGGAGATATAGAATGCAGAGAACCTTCTTCCATATATGGTGGTCATGTGAGAATGTTCAAGGATTTTGGAACACCGTAAGTAAGGAAACAAATAAAATATTGTATAATAAGATTTAAAAAATTCAGGGATGTGTCTACTGGTCTTATTCAGGGAAGGCTTCAACTGGGATGATAAATAAATAGCCCAATACAGTTTTGTGGCAGCAAGAATGGTAATTGCTGGGAATTGGAAAGGGGGGGAAAGTGTTAAATAAAAAGGCTTGGAGAGATAAACTAGTGGATTACATGCAAATGGCCAAGATATCCCTATGAACCATCAAGATGTTTAAGATCATCTGGAGAGGCCTTGCTCTCGGTCCTGCCTTCTTCGTAGGTGCGACTGGCGGGGACGAGAGACAGGGCCTTTTCAGTGGCGGCTCCTCGGCTTTGAAACGCCCTCCCTAAAGACATCAGATCAGCCCCCTCCCTCCTGACATTTCGCAAGAAAGTCAAGACCTGGCTATTTGAGCAGGCATTTGCTGATGAAATATAAGGTTTAATGAGATATATGGAATGACGACGATGTGATGGAAACTGATTTCAACATGACGCTGAGACTGCAATTGTATGTTTTTAATTGTTAATTTGTTATTATATGGTTTGGGGTGCCTTGTTGCTTGTGTTGTATTGAGGGCAGAGACTGCCTGTGTAAACCGTCCCGAGTTGCCTTCGGGCTGAGAGGGGCAGTATAGAAACGTGACAAACAAATAAATAAAATATATCCAATAACTTGGGGAGCAAAAACAATGACGAGTTACTAAAGAGATGGAAATGAGTGATGGCATATCTGGAAGGAGACTCAAAGAAGTGAATGATAAATAGTCCCAAGAGGAATTTATGGGCAAACACATAGAAGGGTAAATAAGTAATGTTATAGATTAGGGATGTAAATCAAGGTGGGGGGGGGTGTAACCTTGATTTACATCCCTAATCTATAACATTACTTATTTACCCTTCTAGCAAAGTTAAGGGTTATGATCCACAGTATCCAATGCTGTGGTGAGAACGAGGAGCACCAACAGCACTGATCCACCCTGATCGAGTTGACAGCGAATGTCATCAGAGATTGCTACTAGAACAGTCTCAGCCCCATGGCCAGGGCAGAAGCTTGACTGGAAAGGATCTAGGCTATTCGTATCATCCAGGAACTGTTGGAGTTGACCTGCCCGTTCGATCACCTTACCCAGGAACGGTAGATTGGAGACTGGACGATAGTTGGCCGGGATCACAGGCTCTAAACTCAGCTTCTTCAGAAGGGGGCAGACCATTGCTTCTTTCAGATTATCTGGAAAGACCCCTTGTTCCAGGGTACCATTGATTATAGACCTCAGAGGGTCTCGCACTCCTTCTACGCAGTCCCTAACTAGCCAAGAAGGGCACAGGTCTTAAGAGCAAGTGGTTGGTCTTGCTGTGGCCATAAGCTTGTCAACAGCCTCCATATCCAGCGGTTCAAATCTATCTAAGATAGGGCCGTTTGGTGGACGTAGGGCTTCCAGATCGATCAAATTGTCAGTTATGGGTGGTAGCTCTTGATTTAGCAGCGCAATCTTATTTGTGAAAAACCTTTGAAGCAATTCTGCGGTGATAGTCTTATATGTTGTAGTGTGGGTGTCATGTGTACTGTATGCATCTATCACATTTTCAAATCTAAAAGAATCCTCCACCTTGTGCGACTGTGGAGCAGAACAAACAACTCTACATCTGTATGTTTGTCCACAATGTCCTACCTCAAGTACAGAGGAAGAGTTGTTGGAAGCTACAAACGGTTGATGTTGCCCGTTTTTGGTCAAAAAATATATTATCGCTTGTGCTCTTTGTAATTTTATTAGTTTTGTACTTATTTATGCAATGCTTTTGATATGCAATATATAAACGTTTGTAAACTTTAATGAAAAATAAGCTAAAAAGAAAATAAAATGGGAAAAACAATGAGGGGGTGTGTACCCCTCCCACAGTTCACTCCCCTTTTCATATTGGGAATGTTCACAGGAGAATATTCAGTTCAGTCATTGCTATAATTCAACAAGTTGGATCTCTCTCTTGTCTTTGTCATTGTTAGCTACGATTGTACCTCCAAAATACTGGGAAAAATGTGCAGTGGAAATAAAAAATGCTATTTTTGTGTTTGTTGTACTTCTTTGTTGAAATCTGATACACTGTTAAAAAAAAGCACATGCAGCATAATTCCAATGCACTTTCTTTGCTGTTTGAAACATTTGGAAGAATAAATCACTGCTCCTGGCAAGCACCATATTTAATGGGGACATCTATCATGCTCATGCGAAACAAATCTGATCACAGAGAACCAACTCTGAATTTGTAAATGCCATAATTCCTATTCAGGATTAGTTTCTAAGGAACCAATTGAAAAGAAAATATATTATCGCTTATATGCAGTTCATACTCTGCAGATCCTCAGCACATAAAACTGCTTTAAAAAATAAATAAATATAAAAATAAATAGCTGTAGACCAAAATATGCCTATATAAAGTAGCTGCTGATGATTATGCATATCATGGAAGTAATGTAATTAAATACATTCCATATCTTGGAGAGGCTGAGTGTTCCCACACCCTCTATAGTAAAAGCAGGTGAAAATGTTTATATTAAGAGAGCTTTTAAGACTCCAAAAGATCTTGAGGGAGTCATGTTCCCTCAAATTTTGATTTTTAAATAAGGTTGGGGGGGGGGGGTTGAAAATGTTTAAGTCAAATAAATAAGTTTTAAAATTGTTAGCATTTTGGCAACAACATACTCCTGTCTTTGCCAATGCTTTAATCTACATTTGTCTTAATTGCAATTTGCTTTAAGCTCCAGTTTCGGAGAAAAAGTGGGTAATGATCATAATTCCTAAAAATAAAGTCAATTTTTGAATCAATTGGAATTTTGTTTTGGTTTGGTTTTTAGTAAGAATTTATCCAAATTTAGCATCTGTTCATAAAGGCAGGCCCGGATTACCCATAAGGCCACCCGAGGCCATGGCCTCGGGTGGCACTTTTGGGGGGGGCAGCAGATCCGGACCCCCCATTTTTTTTAAAAAAATCGGAAAAAATCCGGAAAAATTCCAATAAAAGGGCGCATGCGCACGGTAGCGCAAGCGCCATCCATGGCCACCCCCTCCCTTTGCTCTGCTCCCCTCGACTCTGCCCCTGCCCCTCCCCCGGCTCCGCTCCGCCCCCGCCTCCTCGCTGGCGCGAGGAACAGGAGGGGGGGCAAGCGAGTGAGTGAGCGCATGGGGGAAGGAGGGAAAGAGGAAGGGGGCGCGCGCTTAGGGAAAGTCTTTGGTCGGGGGAAGAGGCGAGGGGCGGGGCAGGCGCGAGGGGGCCCGTCTCCATGGGGACAAGGCCCAGCTCTCCTGACAGAGAGAAGACCCTCTCCCCCACCCCACCCAAGAGCACAACAAAAAAAACATTCCACTTTCGGCTTCCGGCCGGCAGGGCCTTGGAGATCGCCCAGCTATTTGGCCACTTTGCACATGTCCGGGCTCTCCTCCCCGCCGTTTCCACCTTTCCCTCTGTTTTTTCCTTTTCCTCTGTTCCCTCCGTTGCCCCCACCATTGCCCCGTTTCTCTGGCACCAACCACTGCGAGGAGGGAAGAAGGAGACAAAGAGGGAAGAAGGTTAAGCGGACGCCAAGGAAAGGGAGCGGGGGAAGGAGGAAAGGAAGGAAGGAGGGAGGGATGGATGGAGGGAAGGAAGGTTGGTCTGTATTGGTCATTGCATGAGGGTCAAAGTGGTCTCAGGAAGTGAATGAAAGTACTGCAAGTCCCATCATCCATGGCCCATCCCACTTCAAACTGCACCAGGGTGTAGAGTGAGTCATGGGGGCTCTGTGTGCCAAGTTTGGTCTGTATTGGTCATTGCATGAGGGTCAATGTGGTCTCAGGAATTAAATGAAGGTACTTCAAGTCCCATCATCTGTGGTCCATCCCACACAAACTGCACCAGGATGTAGAGTGGGTCATGAGGGTTTTGTGTGCCAGGTTTGGTCTTGATCAGTCATTGGATTAGGTTTGGAGCAGTCTTGGAAAGTGAGTGAAGGTACTTCAAGTCCCATCATGCATGGTGTGTCCTCCTTCAAACTGCACCAGGATGTAAAGTGGGTCATGGAGGCTTTGTGTGCCAAGTTTAGTCTTGATCTGTCAGTGGATGAGGGTTGCAGCAGTCTTGGGAAGTGATTGGAGGTACTTCAAGTCTCATCATCCATGGTCTGCCCTTCCTCCAAACTACAGTAGGATGTGGAGTGGGTCATGGGTACTCTGTGTGCCAAGTTTGAGCATGGTCTGTGATTTGTAGGGGCTGAAATGTTCTGTGGGAAATGAATCAAGTGAAGGTACTGCAAATCCCATCATTTGTGGCCAATCCTGCCCTTAACCGCACCAGGTTGTAAAGTTGGCCATTGGGCCTCTGTGTGAGAAGTGCTGCTTTAATATTCAGTGTTATAGGCTGTGTGGTAGGGCCCTGGGTTATGTGAGTTCCTTTGCACACATGTGAATAAAATCCCATGCTTTGTGCTTTGAACCAGATTATGAGTGTGGACTCAAAAAACCCAGTTCAAAGTACTGGCCTGCCCTGCTGGTGTTTGGTAACTTTTAAAGGCCGAATGCCAGGCAGCCGTTTTCTAAAAGCTGAGGGGGAGGAGAAAACAGGAATCAATTTTTATTATATATATACAAATATAGATAGATATTTGTATATTTTAAGTAGTAATGCATTTGATGGTCAGCCACTTTGAGTCTCCATATGGAGAGATGAGACGGGATAGAAATACATAAATAAATAAATGAAAAATAAAAGTGGCTCGCAGCACTAAAACAATACAGATTACAATTTAAAACCTATAACATAACAATGGAATCCAACATAGTTTTGTCTGAAACAAAAAAACTTAAAATCGCCCAAGACCCTTAAAAATATTAAATATCGCAGGTAAAAGGGGTAAGACTGAGAGGAAGGGAAGCTGGGCAAATGGGGCCATGTTGGGTGCCTCTACATAAGGCCTGGGCCAACTTGGGCCTCCTTCTTTTTCTTCCTTCTCCATCCCTCCTCCCCTTCCTTATTTCTCCCTCCCTTCTTCTTCCTTCATTCTTTTACTTTCCTCCTTCTCTTCCTTCTCTTCTCTTCCTTCTTCCTATCCACCCTTCTTTTTTCTTTTTCCTTCCCCTCCCTTCTTCTCCTTTCCTTCCTTCATTCCTTCCTTTTTTCATCCCTTCCTTCTCTTCCTCCCTTCTCCTTGTTTCATCCCCTCCTTCCTTTTCTTCTTTCTTTCTCCCTCCCTCCCTCCTTCCTCTTCCTTCTTTTCTCTCCTTTCTTCTTCCTTCATTCCTTCCTTTTCTTACTTTCCTTTCCTCCTTCCCTTCCTTCTCTTTCTTTCTTCCTATCCACCCTTCCTTGCACTTTCCCTCCCAATACAAAAAAATCATCAGCAATACACGTTTTGAAGATCAAAGGAGAAGGTTTTATTTTTAGTGTGGATCTGAGTGATGTGTGTGTGTGTGTGTGTGGGGGGGTGCGGTTAGGTTGGCTTAAAGGGGGCGTAATTCCAAAGTGTGGCCTAGGGTGCCAAAAGGTCTTAATCCGGGCCTGCATAAAGGTGATGAAAAGAAAGAGAGATTTCAATAAGTTGGATGTAGGAGAAATTGAAACTGACAGACCCATCCATTCCGAAGTGGTAGGTGAACATTCACCCCGCCCCTGTTTTATAAACAAATGGAGGAAACAGATAAAAGACATATTCTGCTCTGCATTTCTTAAGTAAATCTATAACTATGAGATTCTATTCAGCCTTTCAGTATTTTGTAGGAAGCTCAAGGACCCTCAATAAAAACACAACCATTTCTCTCCTTTGTCTACGTGAATGGAATTACTTCACAAAATGGAGCAAAGGAGTGCAGAATATTCCTTCTTTTGCCTATTTACTAGGATTTCCTGAATGCCTATTCCCCAAAGAGCACATCTACAGTGATCCAGAAAGTCTGCAAGGTTTTGTAGGCATAAAAATCGAATTGACCAGCTGTGTTTTGATTGTTGGCTTCATTCTTTGAGGCTGGATACTCAATGAAGTATCAGAAGAATTCTGTGAACACTACAGAACTGGCCTTTTCAATAGCCCATCTGTTTTTTTGAATGAAACACAGAGAATAAAAGCAAATGTGAGAGTAGTGTATGTGTGTATTTGGTGTGTACTATGTATACTCAAAGTCAAAGAAGTACTTGCTGTTCTTATTAGGTTTGCAAGCAGAAAAGTTTCCCAACCTGCAGTTAGTGTCAAACTCAGAACAGAAGGGGACTGACAGATACATACAAATCATGTGGGAGGCTATATTTTTAACTTTTGTGCAAATATTATATTTAGAGCTTAACAAGAGCTTATGCTACAGACATCGAGTAATAGCATGTGTAGTATACTACATTCCTGAATTGCCCATACATTCCAGTATATTTGAACACACAGTGAATGCCAGATACCGGCAGGTATATTTCCAAACCAAGGATTCTTATGTTATTATTCACAGAAAGTGGGACTTTTGGCTTGGAAACAGGAAAGATCAGAAATAAATAATTCGAAAACATGCTACAATTACAGAGATCCAAAATTAATTGTGAAATGTGTAATGACCTGCTTGGTTACAATATGTATTCGTCATGGCCTTTGGCTCAAGCCATACAATTTATTTTCTTGCTTCCACTCCTTCTTTGGCTTAAAGTTTTCATGTTATTAAGTCATGGATCTAATTATTCATCCCCAAGAGGTATCCACATTTCACTAATGGGCAAAGTGCTGCTTTTCATAATTGGTGGCACAGCACACTTTACATTTGCAAAGTCATTTGCTGTTGTCAATGAAGAAAGGCACTCAATGGATATCTTTGTAAATAATAAAGAACCAGATAATTAGACTGTAAACAATATTATTATTCACCCATGCAGGAGAAGAAGAGATGAAGCCAAGGATTAATGCACAAACATTTAAATTTGACAAATCTTATAAAATAGCAGAGCATGGTGACAAGTTAAAAAGTTTTTTAGTTAAAATATGCTCCAATTGGAAAAACAGGTTTCACTTTACCCATTAGATCCTGGGGACTGTGGAAGTTATAACACTAATTATTTCGCAATTCAGTGAGCTTAAGGAAGAATATCTAGGAAACAAAATCATTCTCAGCTTTGGGGCAAAGGCCTATCATGTTTTTTGTACATAGGTTCTGAAACACTTTAAAAAGAGAGCTAATAATCTTGTTTTATCAGTGAGGTCAGTTAAATATTCCAAGGTACATGCTCATGTATCAGCCTGTGTAATGTATGTAAGAATATTGTCAAATGTGTGTCTGTATGAAAGAGAGGGGGGAGGAGTCTAAACATTCCAGAGGATTTCAAAATTTCAATTTGATATAAGATAAATTGTTTAACAAATCCAGGGAAACAAGGTTTCAGTGTGCTCCAGTGTCCTTGAAGTACCAACCAGTTTCTCAAACAGCTTCTCACTGAAACACACATCGAGATGAAGTGAGAGAAAAATAGGATATATGGAATGTTTCTTATACATAATCCCTGCATACAGGTTTCTCAATGTATATAATGGAATACTCCTCTTTAGAAATCTCTATGTATTAGAAGTGCTCTGAATGTTAGGGGGTTGGGCTGAATGACCCTTGTGGTCTCTTCCAACTCTATGATTCTATGAACAGATTTCTTTGTTTGGAAATGAAAATAAAAATCTTAACTAGTGGAGAGGGGGCTGTTCCCAAATCACATTCAGGTTATATGTGATGATTATCTGTTTTCCCATACTTCAGGAGATAAGAAAGGTTTTTGCCACTAGCCAAAGGTGAAGACAAAATAGAAGGAGAATCCTGGCACCACAGTGAAATGGAAAGGGGGGTGCAAACAACTTAGTAAATACATATAGTAACTGGAATCTTTGCACACAACTCTTCTGGGGAGACAAAGCCACCAAAGCTGGATAATTTGCACTCTTGACGCCTAACTGGAGAGAATCCATGAAAACTGAAATTTTGGGACCTGAGATGCGGCAATGCTACCACCATGCCATCCCTCTGAACTTTTGTCTGTCTCCCTCCCCCCACGTGCTTGTTTCTTCATCTTTGTTCTCATTACTCTTCCTCCTGATGCGTATTAGCCTCCTCTCACCAGGGCAGGGAACGAATGGTTACAAGAAGCTTCAGGGGTAGAACAGCGCTGTTTGTGAAGGTCTGTGGACAAGCTGGCTGTTCATCAGGAGTACACATGAGGCCTACAAGCATTTTAACAGCCCTACTAAGAAAGGTAAAACCAATATGTTCTTGTTATGTAGCTGGAGCCATTTTGGTCAGCCTTTCCTCTCAATCTTTATGAGCTCACCACAAGGGAAAACTGGACAGTACCCAGTACTCATAACAGTAATATTTTGATGTATCCCAAGAAAGATCCTAAAACTGACTTTCTCGTAGAGTCAAGGGTTTCTTCCTAATAGAGACCAATTTCAGAAAGCAGCTGACAACATCCATCTTTGTCATTCAACATACCGATTCTCCGGGTGGGTGTAACATTAAGTACAATGCAAAGGTCACTAATTAAGCATGCTGTGTTCCAAAGGATAGGCATATGGTAGAGCCAGGAAAGTACATGCAAATTTGTCACTCAAGAATCGATAAAGACCTACAGAGTCCCCATAAAAAAAAGACAGCATTAATAGCCTCTCCTCAAAAGAAGTGCAGCAGAAAAGAACTAATACAGTACTACTGACATTCCTATTAAAACAAGACTGAATCCTGCTCGTTGCCTGTAAAGTGTGTGTGTTTCTCTGTGTTGGTGTCAATATATGTGAACAGAAGACTGATTTTGCTTTCCTTCCTGCCACTCCATGTCCCTAAACCTCCTATATTGTGCCCCATCATATTAAAAAAGTGAATTGCGACTCTTGGAAACTGTCAGGATTAGAAGTAGCAATTTGCCTTGGAAATAGGATGCCAGAATCTCATTACTTTAAACTCCCCTGGTTTGGTAGGGATGGCCACAATTATTTCTTTGGGCACTTCCAGACAAGGCTTAAATTTGCTTCGAAGTGGGTTTAAGTACCCATGCCCTTGCTGAAAACCCAGGCTTCCCTGGGTGGTTGTCCGCATGCCATCGCGGTAACTTCTGCACTGGTATGGGGCCTCTCCAACCCCTCAAAAGCCAGTAACATAAGTGAAAACTTAACGGGGTGCCATTAGGCCTCTCCAGAGAAATGACAAAAACCAGACAACAGGTCCACTATTACCAAAGTAGAACAAAGCCAAGCATATATTTCACAGCTTGTACAAGATAAAATAAGCACAAATTTACAATAAACATAAGTTTGTTGTGTTCACAATACTAATAATAGTCTTTTGAAGAAATAATGATATCAATTATGAAGAGCTTATGTGTCCTTATTGAGATATTCTACAGGATACAGAAAAAAATTAGACATAGGTTCCTTGCATTCACAGCAGTTGGGGGGGGGGGGATGCAGCCAATGGAGGTTATATGCGAGGGCAATGAATCCCCCCTTCAGTTCCATGAAGTTGTCCATTACCATGTTGACAGCTGGGATATATAGTCCCATTAAGAGTAAAAAGAATCAAGCATCTGTTTTGAAATAGGTGACGAACAGCAAAGGTTTCCATCCATAATTGAAACCACTTATCTGTATTTTTTGCAGGCCTACTTGTATAGCACATGATTTATCAGTTTTAGTGGCTATATACTGGGAAAAATACAGTGCTTGAGGTGAAATTATTGAACTCACTGCAACTGTAGGTTATTCAGTACTATTTGTCAAGATCTCATAAAGGCTCCTTAAAGATTATGTCTCTCTGTAGACATGGTGATGAAAGAACTGGATAATAAGACATTGCCAGGTGAGTTTCAAAATCGGTCTCTAGTTCAAATTAATAGGAAAGAGTCCAGGTCAGATGTTAGCATTCAAATGCATTATTTTTATATCAAAAAGTCTGTTGCTTCCAGTTTTGGCAACATACTTTTTGGAATACCCCACATGGATTGTTTTTAGGACTCATTTTTACATAAGGCATCAGATCTTGAAGTGAGTGCCATATTGAAGTCAATGAGATAATTTAACATTGACTTACTAAATGTATTTATTTCAAAGGAACAAGAACATGAAACAGTTATCTGGATTCAAACAATATTGGATTTTGAGAAAAGGTCTAATCTTAGATGGTTTTATGTATGCACATGACTGCTTCCGATGTGTGCAAACATACACATGTATTACAGTAGGTAGCCAAATTTCTTTGGGGTTTATTGTTTGCCAACAATCCACAGTCTGACTGAAAACCAGCATAGTCTGAATTATGTTCCTAACTATGGATACAGAGTCAAGGATGATTTATGGTCACATAAAACTATATGAGTTGTGAACCAGAAAATGTGATACGATCATGTATGGTTGCAAGATTTGAGGAAAACCTGGATATGAAAAACCCAGTTGTTTTCCCTATATGGGAATAGGTACGAGGCATGTCGACTGAACTTGATTATCTTTTGTATGAAATAGAAATGACACTCTGATATGAAGGTGGTCTCAACTGACTTGGAGACCCTGGCAAATACCCAACCTTAGCAACTTGTGCCCCTGAATAGGCAATGAGTCAAATAGGAGAGGGAGTGCACATTATTTGTATGTTTGTTCCAAAAAAGCCCACTTCTATATTTAGAAATTGCAGTGAATCTGTAACAGCTATAGGCATTTCTAAGCACACATGAGATAACATTTCTTAAAATGCATTAGGACAATTCTGAAAGATAAAGGAGAAAACAGACACTGAGAAAGGCATAAGGAAAGATAAGAGGATTCATTTAATACAGGCAGCGTTGGGCTAAAACCTGGATCAAAGTCTTCCAGCTATACACTAATGTCTGCATGAGCCGCATGGTACGGGGCCAAGAAAAGCATTAAATAATAGGTGATTCATTCCTAGCATCCCTTCTGCCTTTCATCTTTATGAGCTGAACAGTGAGGGAGTCTTTATTCCCTGTATCTTTGTTCAATGAAACTGTAAATAAGTGAGAGCTAAACTCCAGCTGAAATAACAAAAGCTTGCAAAAGCTTAACATGCCTGCACTGCTATTTTTCTTTCTTTCTTTACTTGCATTAAAACAAACAAACAAACAAATATAAACATCCAGAATAATTTTTGTACTTATGTCAATGGTCCAGGTAGGCATTCACTTTTTTATATCTTAAAGAGCACCCAAACGGCACAACTCATAGCTTCTGAGAACAACAGTGAAGCCATCCCCTGAAACAGTGGTTCTCAACTTGTGGGTCCCCAGATGTTTTGGCCTACAACTCCCAGAAATACCAGCCAGTTAGTATTTCTGGGAGTTGAAGGCCAAAACTTCTATGGACCCACAGGTTGAGAACCACTGCCCTAAAAGCTATTTCAGGAGCCCCTAGGATCAAGAACTAGCACTAGAGTTGCCAAACTGAAAACTGGAAAGAACTCTGATACATGAAATAATTGTGTAGATGGGGGTACAGAACACTTCCCTTATCTGCAAGGGACAATAACCCCATGGATACCTGAAATGGTAGATAATAGCGAACCCTTCATTTTGACTATACTTGGCTGAAAGAATAGCACAAAATCATATTGGAGGACCTAGATAGGGCCACAAATATTCTTTTGGAGCATAGATAAGTGAAATATTGAATATTGAATCTGCAGATAAAGATTTTCAGGCTACCAGATAACAAGCAACACCTGCTGAAGGTCCCTCTTCTACCCAGGCATTAAAATACAGCACTCTCTCAGGTTTTCACTCTGGCAACTCTTTTCAGCATCTAGCAGGGAACTTTCATGTTCCATGAGGTGTCTCATGGGAGGTTGCAAGGACCTTCAGCATTCCTTGCTGGATTACATAGGTCTGCATTTTTAAGCATACTTACTAAATGTTCTGTCATAACTAACATGGAAGATCAGAACAGAGTTAATTATTTTCCATCTCTAAAATATGAAAATGTGAGTAGTAAGTTGAGCCTCTGCCACTAGGCAGATGACTTTTGGAGATCTTGTTGGTATCATGGCCAAATTTTGACAGCTGTCCAGAGATACAATATCAGCTAGTTTGTTTTAGTGGTCTTAAAAGCAGCTTGAAAGGTGAGGTGACAAAGGATTAATCATGACAAATTAGGACGTTTGGAGGGTACTGTGTCAGTAACTAACAAAGAAAGGTATAATGGGGAGCCTGGAACTATACCCGGTTTGAGTTGATAACTTTGTACATTTTAGAAATGCTGCAAAATACATACACACACAGAGAGACGCACATTTTAGGTAAATGTATCCAGTTTAAATGTACTTTTGGGGCATTATTTAAAAACACAGGCTGATGTGGAAATTGAATGGAATAGATTGTTGATAGCATTAAAGTGATATAGAGAGGGAATAACCCAGAAGTTGGAAAAGTTAATATTTTGAATTACACCTCTCAGAATACATTGGCAATAATGGTCATTCTACTTTTTGCAGTGTGTGGGGGCATTGTCTATTTCCAGTGTGTTTTTTCAAGCAAATTTTGCAGAATGGCACCATCTAAGGGAGAAAAGAAGCCGTAGCCAAAAATCACCCCTACCCAAGCTTTTTGCTGCATTACTTATTGTAGCCAACAGTGGAGACCTCATTTGTACTCTTGACTCAGTATTCTGGGCAAATGATATAACACAATCCTGATTTTTTTCTCACACTGTGTCCGAATATTTGGTTGCAGTTTTCTTCATGAAAGCCAATTTAATTCACTGAACATTATGCAAATTTCTTTAATGTTTAATTTTAGCTCATTTTACATCTTCACTGGCTTCAAAAGCTTTTGCATCTGACTTCCTTTGAACACCATGTAAGGGGCTAGGACATTTTGTTTGAAGACATATGCCAGAGCTTCTTATTCATGTCTAATTCAAAAATTACTCCATTTACACTTTGAAGGCTTTTAACAATGCATTTTATGTGTGTGAGTGACAAAGGGTAATTCTGACATGATTTTACAGGTAAGTCATTCATGAGGTGTATTATGCTGTCTCATAAATTAATCAGTTCAATTTAGGCTACCTGAGTATGTTTTCAGTGATTTTCAATGAGACAGCTTCAGCTATGTTGAAAATTTATTATCTGTCACCATGGTATTATTAAAATCAGTTTAATAAATCATGTGAGTTCTATTCAGCCAACCAAGCAACAATTCCAAAATGGAGAAACACTGTCTTTAAATTAAATCTATTGTTTGTTGAAACTAGCATATCTGAATCAACATGAAATTGTTACAGATAATATGTAACTTCCATTCATTCAATGTCTCTATACATGGCTCCCACTTAGCTTTGGGCTTGTTTTGAACGATGACATGAGTGCCCACTTACAAGATCTAGTCAGCACTGGTTCCATAACTGTGTACTTAGTGAGGTAAGAGTTCAAGGACCAGTCAATCTAAATCTAAATCTGTAAAAAATCTCTAATAAAGAAGAGTGCACGATCGATTAGAGCCATTGTGGTATAATATTTTCAATTTTGGACTAGGGAACCAGAATTCAAATCCCTGCTCCAGTATCTGAGGAAAACATACCTTAGAACAGTTGAATTGATTAAATCCAGTTGCTAAGCATAACTAGAAAAGACTCCACTGAATCAATGAATTGTACATACTGTACATGTTGACTTCTAATTAAGCAAGTGATTTAATGGGCCTATTCCATTTGATACTCACCATTGATACCTGACCTGCATCCACTCCTTGAGGATGTTGAAATTAGGAACTATAGCTGGCCCTCCAAATTTGCAGGCTTCAATTTTTTGAATTTGATTATTTGTGTATTTGATTAAAATTGGTTTTTTTTAAAGAACTCTCTAGATTCTCCAATAAGACTCTATGGTTCACCATAGGTTGGCGACTGAGTTGTGCTGGAGGACCAAAAGATGCCTAGCAAAAACATCTTTCTAAGAATGCAAAGTCTTGCATAACTCTATGGTCAACTTCTGGCAGAGGGTGATCACAGAATCACATTGAAGGACCTAGACATTATGTCAGGTTTTTAAAAAGTGATTTTATTTTAATTCATGGTTTTTCCACTTTTGTGAAGCTCCTGCACCCATAACCCCACAAAAGTGGAGAGCCCATTGTAGTTAATACTACATTTGCTTAAATGTCCCCACAGATTTCTGTGGGGACATTAAAGTGGCACGTGACTGCTTAATGTCAGCCACATCCCACATACTGCCATGTGGTTTCCATCTTCTGGCTTCAGGGGGCAGCAGAGGACTGAAATAAGAAGAGACTTTCTGACTTGCCCATTACCATGGGCGTAATATATCCCGGCTAAATTATTCAAGATTAAGGGTTAAAAGGGTTGTGCAACATTTTGATATAGAGTCAGTTCGCTGAGACCTATGAACTGATATTTCTTTTTGGGCTCCTCATTGTGGTCAGTGTGCATTTTCCAATCCTATGATTCAGAACCAGAAAGTATGGGGGGAGAGGGATGGTGACAGTCTAGCAAATCTTACACATCTACTGAAACGAGCAGAATAAACTGCATGGTAATAGCATTTCATAAAGCTGCCCAGCCAGCCAGCCAGCTTCCCTGGTGAGATGCTTTTTATTATGTTCAGCTCCAAGTGTCATTCCCCTAATGCTGCCCATGCATCTTTTGCTGGGCTACAATTCTAATCTGTATTCACCTGCTCTTCTCTCCTTGGTAAAGAGGCACGGCAGTGGGCCAGCTACTTGCAAATGAAGTGTGTCATAAAACTGCATGGGTCCCTTTGCAATTTATTCTCCTGGCTTTTGTTGGGTTAGTTCTCTGGGGCTGGGATGGACAGCGGGTGGTTGCAATAATGCATCCTTTGACTTGCATCGCTTGCCTAGCTCTATCTTGGTCCTGCCTTGTGTTGTTTGTGTTACTAAATGGGACCAGCAGGAGGGATGCCAGCATGGCTGGTGTGCCACCGGGGGAGTGCTTCCTTTTAAACAAGTAGCTGTGTTTGTGTATTTGGGGTTTCTAAGAAGAGAAGGGAAAAGGAAACAAATTACAAGTGAAGATAGTTTTTGAGGATCGGGAATTACAAGAGGGCACAGGGACAGAGCAAGGAAATGTCACCATTGGGAATGGTAACTCCCAGAAACTCCAAACCAATTTGGCCATATAGGTGGGGGCTAATGGACATTGTTTTTTTAAAGTGACTATTTCCTGGAGACTACTGAAATATGTGTACATTATTATTATTATTATTATTAATATTATTATTATTATTATTATTACATTTCTACCTGATCTTGTTGCATTTCCGAAGTCCTATCTACACTGTTGCAAGAACCAGCATGGTATAGTGATTTGAGCATTGGACTGCCAGTCTGGAGATGAGAGGACTCATCACATTGAGGTGCTTGATGTGGGGAACAGTGGGGGGACCTGTAGGGCAACAGGGCAAACTGTTGCCCGGTGCCCCGCATTGCCTGCACCATCCGCCTGTCCATCACATGCCAGAAAGTGTAGTCCTCCAGCATGCTCCTGCATTTTCCCTATGATTCTTAACCTAAACATGGATATTCTCATGGGAGAATACCCATGTTCAGGTTTTCCCCTCCTACTACACTTCACCGATGCAGCCAGCATGGAGCCTCATAGATGATTAGATCCAGTGGGCTCCTTGCTGCTAGCATCAGTGAAGTTTGGTAGGATGAGGAATTTCTTTAATGTGATGTGGATCCCCACTTTGTCATGGGGAACCATTGTGTGACCTTGGGCAAGTTTTACTGTCAGAGGAAGACAATAGCAAATCCCTCTGAACAAGAAAACCTCATGGTTAGGGCTAGAAATGGCACCTGAAAACAACAACTTTGACTGACTGGAAGAAGAGTCTTCACTCTGGAGTGCTATGTATTCATTTTGCATATGTCATGCACCGTAAGATATGAAGGGGCTGTGCTATGAAAGAATCCCTTCTTTTCCAGTGCTCATTTTAAAGGGCAGCACACAGTATGGCTGGTCACTATGATGAGTGTCTTCCCAGGCTGAGTGTGTAAGACACACAACCGGACTTCTGACAAAGGAGTGATGTACCCCCTACTCTAGTGTGACTTCCGTATAGGACTGCTCAGCCCAGAAACTATGATTGATGCTTTTTCTGTGGAGTTGCAGATCATTTACTGGCATTGTACACTACCATGGCTTAATTCTTTCAAAGGCAATATAAAGGCTAGTCGAGGAGCAGATCAATAGACTTCAAATCACATGAAGATTACAAGGATCAGGCCAGTCACTGTGAAAATGCTTTAATTATACATCCAATCTTAAAGCAAGTGTAGCCAATGAACAAAAACAAAAACCATTTCATCTGCTGCTATTGTTCCCCCGCTCTAGGAAACTGATTAGAAATAAACTCCTACTAAAGGGGACGGGGGTCTGCTGTGCTTAATTGTTGGATGTCCAGGTGTCAAGATAAAGAGTTATCTACCCAATAAAGGGCTACCGACAAAATTAGATTATGTGCTATCTGCAGGTGGAAATTGTGTGGTTGTCTTTTTTTTCTTTTTCTTTTTAAAGCAAATAACTGCCAGGTTGGGAATGGGGATGGATTAAGATTTGGGATGAAGTGGTCATCAAAATTTCAATCCTGATTTGAAAAAAAATGAGAATGTTATTTTTTTCCAATACAACGGGTATAGTCAATGGCTATGCAGGCTGGAAAACTGTATAGTCCAGAACAGAAGCTCTTCTAAGCTCAGGAACTGGGGACCCAGCACACTGAGATACCAAGAGACATGCTGAACCAGATAGAAATCTGATCCAGTATAGCATTATATTATCAAATATATACATATAAAATATAGAGACATATTTGGAGGTGATTTGCAGCTACCCTAGTAGTCACAGATGACCCTATTCTCCATGAATTTCTGTAATTTCCTTGTAATAATAACATACGATCTTACCCAACAGACAGGAGGGAGGGGTGGGAAGCAGAGGGAAGTGGAGGAAAGTGTTCTTAATAGTTGGGATGCAACCTCCCCTGACAAGATCCATTTTAAGGATTCGTCAGCTATCCCATGACATTTCACCACTATCTTCAGCCAGGAGTTGGGGAAACACCTGACACCTGAAAATGGACTTCTCTCTTGATCGTCTCATGCTGGCATGATGAATTTGCACATACAGCCATTAGAAGTGGCTGTGTATCATGGGAAGACCTCAGGGGGGACTCTATTATGGCAGCATGAGAAGACGGTGAGAAAATGGGGGAAATTTAGTGAGGGATAAGGTCCTTAGACATAATATACAATTTGCACTGAATATGGTTCTTTCTGTGTGTCTTCAATTCACTTCTGACTAATGGTAACCCTAAGTGAATGCATCACAGGAGTTCTAGGCAAGAGCTTTTGACAGAGAATTTGCCATTGGCTTCCTTTGAGATTGAGAGAGTGGTGAGACTTGCCCAATGCTGCATCCTTGGAATTCTGGGATTTAGGGAGGAAGATTTAGAATTCTCAGTCAGAGAGCTATAGTGTCTTACCCAACTACAAATTCCAAGGTCCTACAGGATGAAGCTTTGGCAGTTTAAGTGCACTATAGCACTAAAACAAGTGTAGCTTAAAAGAGCCCCAAAAATCATTTCTAGATCCTCTATATTTCAGCCAATTTTCAGCTTTGTTTGGTAGCTTTGAAGGCTGTAGGTAGAAATAACACTAAAACATTTCATATTGGGATGTTTTTGTGGCTGTTTGGGCAATTTACAGATTCAGGGGTAATGACGGATTCCCAGCTTCCCAGGGGACGTGTGGACCTCAAAAGATGTTGGGACTACATAGATAGTCTATGGGCCATATTTCCCCATTTATGATCTAATTGTCTAATAGTCAGATGTTATAGTCCTATTTAAAATGAAAGTGAATAAAAGAAGAAAAAAATCCAACTGATTCTTTCCTTCTCTGAAATCACTCTCTGTAGTGTTTTGAGCTGCAGAAGGATTTCACACCTATCAAAAAAGCTGGCCTGTTTATGCTGATTTTAGCTCTGCAGAAATTACAGGCATATCTGATGGGCTTGTTGAACATAAGTGAACTATCTGAGAAGATAGGGAAAAAGATTTGTGTGTTCTTTTCCATTTCCCATTTGAAAGAAAAGGCAGTGTTAAATAAACCCAAATGAAAGAACCAGAATCATCTGTCGAGAATTCTTTTACTTCAGGTTTCTGTCAATGTACCTTTTTCTAGATGTTATAGAAACACACTTAGGCCCTTCCACACAGTCCTTATATCCCAGCATCTGATCCCATGTTATCTGGTTTGAAATGGATTATATGAGTCCGCGCTGCCAGAAAACCTAGGATAAACAGATATTCTGGGATCAGATCCTGGGGTACAGGGACTATGTGGAAGGGCCCTGAGACATACTGGTAAAGAATCAATATCTTTTCTAAATTGGTATTGGCTTGGCAAACTGCAATGTGACCTCAAATATCATTTTAGAGAGTAAGGAAACATTTGCAAGTCACTCTGGGAACAGTTTAAGGGTAATGACTTTGATGAGAGAATTCCTTGCACAACTTCTTGTTCAGCTATAGATCTGGGAAATAGTCTGGTTATGGGCAAACCAATATGGAAATTACCCAATTTGAATTCAACTCTGAATCAAAATCTTGACTAGGGACTCAAGATGTTCATGCTTTCCATTGACTAGCTTTACAAAACAATAAATGGCTATAACCTGTTGTCACCAGAATAGAATGACATTTGCAGACCTATGGAGAGTATTCAGATTTGGATGTAGTCTACATTCAAGAACTCCTAATTTTGATTTTGGCATCTGCTCAGTTCAAATTTATTTGGGATTCATATAAATCCAGAGCTTGTAGATGCATAGAATTGGTGCAAGGGGATGGCATTGTCTTGGTAACTGCCAATGTCCATCCCTCTTGCTATCTGTCCTACATACCTCCTGGCTCTTCTACACCTTTTTGCTGTAGCTGGCTGTTCATCTGTCCTTTCTGAGTCAGCAAGCAGTGGGAGGAATAAGTAATTCCAGACTCCACATATCTCCTCCTTCCTCTTGAACTCTTTGGCTGAGAATTTAAAGGATTTTTGCATAATCTGCAAATGCCAGGATTCCATAGGATTGAACCAAGACAATTAAAGTGGAACTATAGTGTTATAGTGTTGTAATGTGACAGTCTCTTCTCCAATTTTCTGCATTGTTGATAAGAACAGCTTGCATGCCAACCAAGAGGAACACATGGGATAGATATTAGGGATATATATATATATATATATATATATATATAGATAGAGAGAGAGAGAGAGAGAGAGAGAGAGAGAGAGTTTTCTTATATGTAAGAAAAAGATTTCACTTTTCTTATCCCTACATGGTGAAATTGAGAATTTCTATTGAGAATTTCTGATTATTCAGATGCTGGTATTATGTCATCTTCAAAACCAATGGCTACAAGAAAAGGGTTGTCAAAAAGATAATTAAACTTATAGAGCCTTTTAATGAATGGCTAAAAGTCAAATTAGGAAGGTCTAGTTAACAGTTTATTCCTATTCTGTGCTCTTTCCCCAACTCCTCAAAAATGTTTTCACTTTCACGGATGCAGTCCTAATCTCCGAACCTATTAACATGGTTTCTCTTCAGCAGTTATTTGCATTAGAGTGAGAATCAACTGACTAAGGTTGATTAAAAAATGCCTGCAGCTTAAGTTTTGAGTTACCAACTACATGCAAAGCAGGGGGGAGAAGGAAATGATAGAAGACTAAAAGAGGATTTCAATTGAGTTGTCCTGGTTCTTTCCAGAAGCAAAACTCCAGAAGCGAGAGTCTTTGTTCGATGTTAACAGTCCAGGCTGGTTAGCTGCAATGCTGTTATCACCCTCCTAAAATTAAAAGGGGCTGCTTAATATGAGAGTAAGAGGCATAAAATGTTTGAAAACACAAGAATAATACATTACTGTGGATTGTGATACAGAGGTTTTGTAACAAAATGCATTGGATCTCAGGAAGGGCAGTTACTAGGGCTGCTCTTTGAGTCCCTATTTTAAATAAAATGTTTGCTGTTCTTACAAATGTTGCTATAAAGCCTGGAAATGCTAGCCTCCTGCGTTACAGCTCCCAGAATTCCCCAGTTGAAATGTTGTAGAAAGGTGAGTAGTTGCCATTTTAATTCCTCACAAGGCACGGCATTGCAGAAAATTAAAATGATTGTTTCAGCAATAGGGTTGCTAGGATCTTGTGATTGTCACCAGTTAACAGTACAATCCAAATTCAAAGATCAGTCAGTAGAAGAATAAAAAGAGGTAGAGAAGAGGCAAAAGAAGAACTTAATTATGCAAGAGCCAAACATTCATCATCCCAGGGGCACAACTTTTATACTGGCACACAGTTAGATCAGGGCCAGGAAAGTCCTAAATTATTTTCTTCTCTAAATAACATCATTTTCTAAGCTTGGAGGCTTTGGATTCAGATGGTTTAAAATGGTCTAGTGTTGGCTTAACTTGACACTAGCCAACACTATGTTAGGGACCCATCAGTAAAATAAGAACTTCCTCACTAGAGCCACTTCCCCCAAACCTATAAGCACTATTGTCAGTGTTACAAAAAAACCCCAAAACCTTAAGAAGAATATATATTTTTCCAAAGTCCTGAATTGTTCCATACAGATGAAATCATACTTCTATTAGTGTTTGAACATCACTGGAGATCCAGCACATAGACTGCCATCTTTCAAGGGACATGCATAGGTGTAAAACTCCCTTTCTTGTGAGTATGTCCATTTTGGGGTGTTGTGGAGTTCATGTTCCCTTCCTCTCCCCGCAAAGCACTTAACACCCACAGCCATCCCATGCTTTATGGGGAGGATCACAGAGATATTTGGCTTTTGTAGTTTATTCATCCAGTCACTTCTGATTCTTCGTGACCTCATGGACCAGTCCATGCCAGAGCTCCCTGTCAACTGTGGCCACCGCCAAATCCAAGGTCGAGCCAGTCACTTCAAGAATACCATCCATTCATCTTGCCTTTGGTCAGCCCTGCTTCCTTTTTCCTTCCATTTTCCCCAGCATCATTATCTTCTCCTAGCTTTCCTGTCTTCTTATTATGTGGTATCTGGCTATGTTGCAACAAAAAAAAGACAAAAGAAGGATATCAGCACTGATATCTTCTGGATGTCTCAGTGCTGCTGCAAACATTTTACTTCTGGTTTCTGGAACTTAGGACTTTATTAGACCAATCTGCTATTCCACTATGGTTTCATGAGTATAGATAGTGGATGCATACTTAGTTCAATTCCTTTGATATTACATCTCTCTTTATAAGCACAATTGTGCAGATTCGCCAATCCATAGGTCTGCAATTGCACTCCCATACATGGACATAAACTCACCTTCCAGCACTGCTGTGGTTCAAAACAACAACAACAGCACAATTGCACAATCCTAGTTTTTTAAAGGTAAAGATAAATATGAAATATAAAAGGAAAGGTAAACAGCCAGCTTAGAAATAGCAAGGGGGAAGGGAGGGAAGAGGAGGAGAATCCTGTCCCCTGATATCACATCACTGTTAGCATGCTAATACAGAAGCAAAAGAGACACAGAGTAGGTGATAGGAATGTTTTGGAATTGGATGCAATTGAGATGGGGGAATCAGAACACAAATGTTATATATACTTAACCATATAAGATTGCAGGTATGGTGTATTGTGGATGTCGGGATGATAATGAGGTGAATAGGAATAGAGTGTGTTATGTACCTTAGGTCAGCAATCAGCTATTTATACAGTAGTTTGTCAGTTAACCAGAACTCTCAAACAACCAAAAAATTAGAAGAAATAATACTACAAATACAATTAAAATGAAATCATTTTCAGCAATGTGTGTGTGTCTTAATTTGTATGTGTGTGTGTGTGTGTGTGTGTTGATTTGCTTTTAATTACTGTATTTCCATATTAATATCACATCAACACAAAAGTTATGGTGTGGTATCACATGGGATATATTATTAATTTGACTATTTTAATAATAACTCTGAAGCAACCAGAAACTATATTTGTCTGGCATCTACCGATCCCCATGAGTGCTGGTTAGCTGACAGTCTACTGTATTTGTTTTATTAAGTTGAGAAACAACTACTTTATTAACTTTTGAGAAATTTGGAAAGTGTCAACTATTGCTTATTTTACCTTTTCTACTACAACAAAGGTACCAGTAATTACTTTTTTAAAATTCTAGTCATTACACAGATTGAGATGGGAATGCAGAGAGAAAAAGATATTGTATAGTCACATAAATAATTTTATAATGAAATACTACATAATTTATTCTGTAAAAATACTGGAAATGATGAAGTTTGCTTCATTTGAATTTATATCAAACAATACCAAATTTAGTACCATGTTTCCCAAAATATTAGGAGGCTTACTGTGAGTTATAAACATTTTGCACATTGTTTTGCTTTCTGGTAAAAACCTTTGGCATTTTGACAGTTACTGTGAGCACCAGCTTAAAAACTAGTCTTTCTTTAGAAAGCTAAAAAAGAAGTAGGAAAGTGGAGAATTAAATCATATTAAACAAAGAGATTGCAAAATGCAAGAGCCAGGCATTGTCAGTCACAGTTATATTTCAAAGTCATGAATTCCTTCAGGAAATGTCTTAAAAATTAGATGCTGTAGGTGGGTGTTGCTATGACTAGTTTTATGGCCTGCCCCCACACTACAAACACATTGCTGTGATGGGTGCTGGCATAAAACTACTGCCTGATGTTTAGACTACTGGAATTTTTCCATGTCCTGGTTTCAGTCTGAATATGCAGGCTATCTTTGAACTTACCAGTAACTATGCTAACTGCATTCATTGCTGTTCTTGGGAAAGGCAGAATATTTATGAGTATCTTTTGTGAGGAGTAAAGAGAATGTGATATAAAACAAATGGCCCAAATTCTGACTTCCCCTATTTGTTCTTTCTTCCAAGGAACTCAGAAATCAAACGGAGGAAAGGTGGACCTTGCCTAGTGCTCAGGATAGTGTGGCCACCCACAATTTTGACACTTTTGAGATAACTGAAAACATTAAAGGGGCTTGGGGATTTGCAAGCAGGCTATTTTGAGTACTTTTTCAGTCTTTGTTATGTTTAGCCTCTCAAGAGATCTCTGGAACGGTTCTTTTGCCACATATACGGGGAACTGAGGTTGGAAGGACCTCAGTTTTGCCTATACACGACAAAAGAATGGGTGACATATGGCTTCACAACAGTACATGAGAAAGGGATCTGGGAGACTCATCAGACGCAGTAAATTTAGCATCCTAGGAGACTTTTACTCTGTCTTGGGGTCTGTTGCAGCCCAGCCACCTATTTGATTCCCTTTTCACTGAGACACCACACAGTTCAACAATAACAATGAGTTTATTAATAAAGGAGTATATAAAAAGTAATGCCTTCAAAATAGTGCAAGAAATTCTCTAAAAGTCATTTAAAATAAGCAATCTAAGCTTGTCAGAAAGTAAAATCAAAGGCCAGATTGTAAAAACAGTATCCAAGTTACATCCATAAGCTAGATATCAAGCTTGACAAAAAGCAAAAAGCAACTCTGATCATGAATCCAAAAATCACAGAAGGTAAAACAAGAAACTGTAATCCCAAGGTGATAACACTCGAAACATGACTATATCTCCAAAGGCTTGAAAACTTGAAACAAGATTTATAATCCAAACAGGAGACATAAAACTTAAAACAGGAAAACATGATTCAAAAACCAAGAACCAGAACTCCTGACTCAGAGCTTCCTAGGTTGACTTGATACATGACATTCCAGCATTGATCTCCACACTGAACAAAGCCTCAGATTCCTTAAGAAGTCTCCTTCTTACCTAAACATCATTCTTTCCCATACCTGGGCTTTCTTTGTTTATCTTTCAGTCTCTGAGAACAACAAATCTGTCTCTGTTTCTGTCATAATGCCAGGGCTCTGCTGTTATTCCACCAGAGATGAACCAAACAAAAACCCAGTTTGTATAAAACAATGTAATTAAAACAGCACTTACTTTCTGGCTGTTTAAATAGTCCAAAATATAAAACATAAAGATAGCACTCAGCCACAGAATAAACAAAAACTGATAGCATATGCTACACCATAGTCAAAGAGTCCAGACCAGTGGTCAAATGCCGAGAGTTCAGTGAGTGAAATCTTGGGGCCAAGAGTCTATACTGCAGTCAAAAGCTAGTCCAGAGGTTCAAGGTTCCAGGGTTCCAAGATTACAGGAGAGAGGTCAGGATACCAAAAATCCAACAAACCTGGGGGGAAACCAGCAGCATCTACCACCAAAATAAGACAAATACTTTTCTCCTGAAATGAGCCCCAAGGTTAGCTCCTTAAATTCAGTAACACCTAGCTGCCACCTATCTCTTGCATACCTCCACTCTTAATTGCTTTCACCCATGAACTCTTACTTACAGATTATTCAAGCCTTTAGAACTAATACTTACATTAACCCTTCCATCACCAACCACCATCAATTGCAGAACATTACATGACAGTTTCACAACTTCTCATTTGAGCAATAAATGCTGGGTTATCGGTCACCCTCTGGTCTCCTCCATATTCCTTTCACAGTCAATTCATGGGAGATTCTCATGGGAGACATGGTCATTTCCCCCAAAAAACATATATATTCAAAACATGTTAAAAAAACAGGTTTGCTTTCCCCCACAGAAGTAACAGGCTCAAATAAAAAATTCTCAACCTCATCCTCAGAGGAAGAGGTTTTACAAGCCTCAACAGGATCAGACTCCCAAACCAGCCATCACACAAAGTTTTGTGAGTTCTGGTGAAAGCCCCATCCCCATTTGGGTGGGAGCACTGTTGGAGGCTTCTCACACAACATGGGAGGTTTCCCGTGTTATGCTGGCTCCAATGAAGCCAACACAGGTCCTCTGCAGAATGGTGATGCTTCACCAATCTAATAGGGAAAACATCGCCAAGAGGTAGTGGTGTGCTTAACTATAGATTCACCCCACTACCCCTCTCTTTGCCTGGCCTTTCTGATGAAGTCCATCATAGGCCACAAGCTGAATGTAAGTAAATGACGTGATGTGGCAGGTAAAAAACCCAAATATCTATATATATAAAGGAGACACGGTCGTGCAAAGATTGATATAGACAACGAAACTATACGTCGCAGAAACACCACACTAAACAACTGACTGGGCCTGACCACGAGGTACAGACAACAGTCAAAAAACCGGCCCTAAATACCTCGCAACACCCAAAAACACCCCTAAAAATTAACAAAGGGAATCCCACCGGACTCTGCGCTGCCAGCGCGAACGTTTAGAACGTTCGCACATGCCAGCCAGAGCGCCCCCGCCTCCTCCTTTGAACAGGAAGAGCGGCGGGGGAAGAGGAGGGGAAACCCCTCCCCTCCTCCCCAGCCCCTCCCACCTCCTTCCGCGCCACCGCTGCAACCGCGAGGGCCGCGGCGGAGGGCGGTTCACCAGCTCCGGCCCTGCCTCCCCAGGCGCGCCAGGGCGGGAGGCAAGGCCGGAGAACGGCGAACCGCCCTCCGCCCGTGTCCCCCAGCGGATCAGCGGCCGGGCCTCAAATAAGGTAAGCTCCGGGCTTACCTTCTTTGAGCGCCGCCGCTGCAACCGCAAGGGGGCGGCGGCAGAGGGCGGTTCGCCCATCTCCGGCCCGGCCTCCCCAGGCACCCCAGGGCGGGCGGCCGGGCCGGAGACCGACGACCCCCGCCCTCCGCCCGCGCCCCCTCGGATCAGCGGCGGCGCCTCAAGAAGGTAAGCTCCCGGGCTTACCTTCTTTGAGCCGCCGCCGCTGGATCCGAGCCGGTTCCTCCATAGCCCCTCCTCCTCCCTCCCTCCATCCACGGAGCACGGCCGCCGCTGATCCGGAACAGTGGCGGGTGCTCCGTGGATGGAGGGAGGGAGGGGCCTCCCCCTCCCAGCCCCTCCCCCACCTCCTCCCCCCTCCCAAGCCCCTCCCCCTCCTCCCGGGCTCCCCCCTCCCCGCCCGGTTACAAAGCCTGGCGGGGGGGCGGGGCCAGGAGGCGGGACACACCTCCCCCTCCCAAGCCCCTCCCCCTCCTCCCGGGCTCCCCCTCCCGCCCGGTTACAAAGCCTGGCGGGGCGGGGCCAGGAGGCGGGACACGCCTCCCCCCCCTCCCAAGCCCCTCCCCCTCCTCCCGGGCTCCCCCTCCCCGCCCGGTTACAAAGCCTGGCGGGGGGGCCAGGAGGCGGGACACGCCTCCCCCCCTCCCAAGCCCCTCCCACCTCCTCCCGGGCTCCCCCTCCCGCCCGGTTACAAAGCCTGGCGGGGCGGGGCCAGGAGGCGGACACGCCTCCCCCTCCCAAGCCCCTCCCCCTCCTCCCGGGCTCCCCCTCCCGCCCGGTTACAAAGCCTGGGGGGCGGGGCCAGGAGGCGGGACACGCCTCCCCCTCCCAGGCCCCTACCACCTCCTCCCGCGCTACCCCCTCCCCGCCCGGTTACAAAGCCTGGCGGGGCGGGGCCAGGAGGCGGGACACGCCTCCCCCTCCCAAGCCCCTCCCACCTCCTCCCGGGCCCCCCCCCCCGCCCGGTTACACAGCCTGGCGGGGGGTGGGGCCAGGAGGCGGGACACGCCTCCCCCTCCCCCGCCCCTCGCACCTCCTCCCGGGCTACCCCCTCCCCGCCCGGTTACAAAGCCTGGCGGGGCGGGGCCCGGTGGCGGGCCACGCCCCCCCCCCTCCCAAGCCCCTCCCCCCTCCTCCCGGGCCCCCCCCCCGCCCGGTTACAACGCCTGGCGGGGGGGGCGGGGCCAGGAGGCGGGACACGCCTCCCCCCTCCCAAGCCCCTCCCACCTCCTCCCGGGCTCCCCCCTCCCCGCCCGGTTACAAAGCAGGGGTTGCCAAAGACATTCAGAGAATACAGCATTTTCTGTTCATCATGGGGGTTCTGTGTGAGGACGTTTGGCCCAATTCTATCATTGGTGGAGTTCAGAATGCTCTCTAATTGTAGGTGAACTATAAATCCCAGCAACTACAATTCCCAAATGTCAAGGCCTATTTTCCCAAAACTCCACCAGTGTTCACATTTGGCCATATTGAGTATTCGTACCAAGTTTGGTCCAGATTCATTATTGCTTGAGTCCACAGTGCTCTCCAAATGTAGGTGAACTACAACTCCAAAACTCAAGGTCAATGCCCACCAGACCCTTCCAGTATTTCTCTGTTGGGCATGGGAGTCCTGTGTGCCAAGTTTGGTTCAATTCCATCGTTGGTAGGGTTCAGAATGCTCTTTGATTGTAGGTGAACTATAAATCCCAGCAACTACAATTCCCAAATGTCAAGGTCTATTTTCCCAAAACTCCACCAGTATTCACATTTGGGCATATCGAGTATCCGTGCCAAGTTTGGTCCAGATCCATCATTGCTTGAGTCCACTGGAGGTAGGTGAACTACAACTCCCAAACTCCAAGGTCAATGCCCATTAAACCCTTCCAGTATTTTCTGTTGGGCATGGGAGTCCTGTGCTAAGTTTGATTCAATTCCATCATTGGTGGAGTTCAGAATGCTCTTTGATTGTAGGTGAACTATAAATCCCAGCAACTACAGTACAATTCCCAAATGTCAAGGTCTATTTTCCCAAAACTCCACCAGTGTTCACATTTGGGCACATTGAGTATCCGTGCCAAGTTTGGTCCAGGTCCATCATTGCTTGAGTCCACTGGAGGTAGGTAAACTACAACTCCCAAACTCCAAGGTCAATGCCCACCAGACCCTTCCAGTATTTTCTGTTGGGCATGGGAGTTCTGTGTGCCAAGTTGGGTTCAATTCCATCATTGGTGGAGTTCAGAATGCTCTTTGATTGTAGGTGAACTATAAATCCCAGCAACTACAATTCCCAAATGTCAAGGTCTATTTTCCCAAAGCTCCACCAGTGTTCACATTTGGGCACATTGAGTATCCGTGCCAAGTTTGGTCCAGATCCATCATTGCTTGAGTCCACTGGAGGTAGGTGAACTACAACTCCCAAACTCCAAGGTCAATGCCCATTAAACCCTTCCAGTATTTTCTGTTGGGCATGGGAGTCCTGTGTGCTAAGTTTGATTCAATTCCATCATTGGTGGAGTTCAAAATGCTCTTTGATTGTAGGTGAACTATAAATCCCAGCAACTACAGTACAATTCCCAAATGTCAAGGTCTATTTTCCCAAAACTCCACCAGTGTTCACATTTGGGCACATTGAGTATCCGTGCCAAGTTTGGTCCAGGTCCATCATTGCTTGAGTCCACTGGAGGTAGGTGAACTACAACTCCCAAACTCCAAGGTCAATGCCCACCAGACCCTTCCAGTATTTTCTGTTGGGCATGGGAGTTCTGTGTGCCAAGTTGGGTTCAATTCCATCCTTGGTGGGGTTCAGAATGCTCTTTGATTGTAGGTGAACTATAAATCCCAGCAACTACAACTCCCAAATGACAAAACGAACCCCTCCCTAACCCCACCAGTATTCAAACTTGGGAGAATTGGGTATTTGTGCCAAATTTGGTCCAGTGAATGAAAATACATCTTAAACATCAGCATCGAGCATTAAAGTGGGGCAAAAGTGCAGTGGAGATGCATCCCCCTTTCCAGTCTGTTTGTCAACAAAACTCCGGTGTCTCTGCTCCAACCAAGGATCCGAGTAGGAAGCAAGCTCCCGGCCTAGCTTACCTTGAGTTTGGCCCCAGCAGGGATGCCCCAGATCCGGATCTGCAAGCAAGCGGGCAGGCGAGAGAAGCAGGGTCGCCCTCCGCTGTGCACGACTGGCGCCAGGTAGGTTGCCAGCTGCGCGGGAAAAGGGGCGGAGCCAAGATCCAGGGCGGGAAGCCACGCCCACCTCGGGATGGCCACGCCCCCTGCTCAGTGGATGCACCATCGCTGCCTGTATTCAGGGAGGTGCCTGTCCAAGCCCTGACCTCTCTCTTCCTTGCAAACTCTGGCAGCTGAATAATACTATCCCACATTATCTGCTTTGAACTGCTATATCTATCTATCTATCTATCTATCTATCTATATTGCAGTTCAAAGCAGATAATGTGGGATTGTATCTATTATATAAATGGGTTCACGTCATGTGATGTATCCCTCAAACAAAGAAACCTTACAACGCAGAAACACAATACTTGCCAACAGAAATAGGCCTCAAGCAAGGTACGTTTGTAGCAAAGAAACTTTCCCCCCCAAAACCTAAAAGGCCCCCAAAACAACGAGTAAAAATAAAACTACATTTACCAGCATCCTCCGGGCCAGCCAAAGACTCACCCAGCCTCTACATTCTGAACAACCTGATTGGCTGCCAATAAGGGCGGATTTGCATAACTGCTGCACTGGCCAGCCAACATGAAAATTCGATCCATAATAAACTGCCGAAACAGAATAAGGAAAAGGCCTGAGCCAATCCCCAACACAAACACCCAAAACACTTCCAACCGAAAAATCACAGACCACACCCAAAATTAACTTGATTAACTTCATTAGCTTCATTAACTTGATTTCCCTAACTAGCCCTCAATTACTGGGAAGCTGATTACGCTCTAAATTGACAGTAAGGCTTCATTAACTTGATTCTCCCGACTAGGCCTCAGCTCATTGGACATTGTGTATGGCCTGAATTGACAGTAAGGCTTCATTAACTTGCTGTTCCTAACTAGGCCTCAGCTCATGGGACATTGTGTATGGCCTGAATTTACAGTAACCTACCTTGGCACACAGAGCCCCGACCATGCATGATGGGACTTGAAGTACCACCATGGAAAATGGGATTTGTAGTACTTCAAACCAAGAACCAAGACCGATAAAGACCCAACTTGGCACACCATGCCCCCATGACCCACACTCCATCCAACTGCAGTTTAGAGGAGGGCACACTGTGGATGATTGGACTTTCTCGCATCTCCTAAAAGGGCACAGCAACGCGTGCCGGGTACAGCTAGTTATTGTATACTGATCTAGACAGACCAGGTGAAGTAACAGTCCCACTCTAGTCTTCTTTCATCAGACCTCACCTAGAATACTGTGTCCAGTTCTGGGCACCACAATTCAAGGAGGAGACTGACAAGATGTCCAGAGAAGGACAACTAAAGCTATCAAAGGAAGCCAAGCCCTATGAGTAGCAGTTCAGGGAGTGGGTATATTTAACTTGGAGAAGAAAGGGTTGAGAGATGACATGATAGCCATAGTTAAAGGATGTCACCTTGAGGACAGTCATCTTGTTTTCTATAATAATAATAATAATAATAATAATAATAATACTTTATTTCTAACCTGCATCCATCTCCCCGAAGGGGACTCAGAGTGGCTTACATGGGGCCATGCCCGAACAACAAATCACAAAATAATATCAAAACATCAGAAAAATCAATAAACACAATACAATACAATATTGTTCCAGGTGCAAGAACAAAGAGCTAAAGGAAAGAAAATCCATCTACATGTTTGGAAGAACTCCCTGACAGTAAGACCTGCCCAATATTGGAACATGTTGCCTCGGAATGTAGTAGAGTCACCTTTGTAGGTTTTTAAATAGAAGGTGGATGGCCATTTGTTAGGAGTGCTTTGATGATTAATTCATTCATGGTGGAATAGGGATAGCCTGGATGGCCCTTGTGGTCTCTTTCAAATCTGTGATTCTATGAGTCTTCTATCCAATGGGAAACATATACCTACATATTTCCTCTATTTGTTCTCTAGAAGTCCTAGAGTCCATTAGTGTTTACTCAGGATAGTGACAAAACACAAAAGTAACCTTTTAGGCATTGAAATACCCAAGAGATGCTGTCATATCTGTATTTTAAATTTTGAACTGTATGCTTATATGTATTTTGAATTAATTTTCAAACATTGTGAGTGTTGAGAGTAGAAATGAATTCTCAACATACATGCAACCAAATGAATTAGTCAAAGAAAAAAATGATGTATAAACTTCCTAAGTACAGATAGATACAGTTTAAAATGCAGTTAACATTCACCTGCCTTTTCATTTTAGCTAAATTGCTTCCTTCCTCAGAGGACATCCTTTAAAAGGAAAAATTAAATATGTCTGGAAGGCTTCCCCGAGTATAATTTCTAAACGTCTTGTGGTGGAAATGGAACAAAGTTAATTAGCATTCCCTCAAACAGAACAAGTTCGGTGCCTTATGAGTTTCAATTACTTTCAAGGAACTCAGTTCAAGGCCCCACAACAACCTTAATGGAGAAAGCTTAACCTTGGGCTAGAAAGCATGCATGGCTTCCATGGAAAATGCCTTATCCAACTTCGAAGCTGGTGAAGGGGGAAGGAGAGAAGACAGCTTCATCTATAAATCACCTGACTTTCTCCGAAAGGCTATTAACGTTGTTTACCATCTGATAGGAGGCAACAGCATAAAGACATGTGGAATGATTGAGCAAGACAATAATAAGCACATCATGAACCTGGGCAGCACTGAGCAGACAGTGAGGGGAGAGATGAAGAGTCATCATGCCTCCTTATATCCATCATTATGATTCTGCAAACTGACTCGAGTTTCCACTGCTTTCTGTATGTTTTTTTTTTCATATCACTGATCAAGGGAGGAGCAAATCTAACCTGAAGAGCAGGTTATTGCTACCTTCATAGGGCCAGGAGCTCTGTTGACATACATTGACCGGAATGATTGGATGGATTGATTTAAATCAAATTGATTTGAATATGAAACAGACAGACTAGGGAATGTGGGAACCTCTCAACTACAATCTTGGTAAGTTTCTCTAAATTCCATCAACATCTTCTTCCTATTTTGGATTGTCCTTTGGGAGTGACTGGATCCTGCTAGTACACTACAGCAGTATAACTGCATTAGCATGGATGATGACAACAGGAGGGGAAAGTCCTTTTGTGTAGCACAGTGGTTCTCAACCTGTGGGTCCCCAGGTGCTTTGGCCTACAACTCCCAGAAATCCCAGGCACTTTACCAGCTGTTAGGATTTCTGGGAGTTGAAGGCCAAAACATCTGGGGACCCACAGGTTGAGAACCACTGGTGTAGCAACTCTAATAGATATTGGGAGAAACAGGCTGTTCATGGATGGAATGTCTTTTTCCACTTCCGCTGAATGCTGGGGAAAATGCAACTGTTAGTGTAGTATTCCACTTGAATACCAGAATTCAGTTTTCTGCATATGCACATGTTTTCTTTAAAAAAATATATATTTATTGGGGTTTCTCCAGTAACAGTAAAAGAGGTGGAACAATTTTGGGTATAGGATAGTAGGAAGGAGAGAAAAACCGAAGGAAAGACTGTTGGGGTTGGTGAAGAGGCTGGGGTGAACTGGTGTGGGGGGCGGGGAAGGGTGGGATGGAGGGGGAGGGGTTGAGGGAGGGGGTATAGGGATGCTTGGGTGTGGGCCTGGTATGGGGGCAGAAGGGGATGATTAGTGGGGGAGGGAGGGGGCCTTTTTGCTTCCGGTGTTTTCGCATTGTCCTGTTCGTTCAATTGTGGGGGGGAAGGAGAGGGTATGATTGTCATTGAGATGGGGAGGGCCGATTTGCCCCTTGGCCAGTTCTTGGGCGCCCAACGTCGTTATCAGGGAACATGACTGTTCTGGTCCAGATCCCAAGACTTTAGATAGGTCATAAAAGGGTGACCAGTCGGTTCTGTTCAGCCTCGTCCCTTCTGTTTCACTCATGTAGTAGGACAACTTGTCCATGCTCATAATGTCTTGGACCTTGTGCACCCAATCTTCAAGGCATGGTATGTCTTTAGACTTCCACTTTTCGCATACACCATCCTCGCTGCCGTGGAAAGGAACAGGAACAGCCGCTCAGCGTTCTCGTCTAGGAGTTCTTTCTCATCCACTATTCCCAGGAGACAAGCCTCTGGTGTCATCTCCAGTGTGGTTCGTAGAGCCTTTGTATGTGGATATGGACTGTTTTCCAGAATTTTGAGGCTTCCTGACAGGACCACCACATGTGGTAAAAGGTGCCTGTCTGTGACCCGCATTTCCAGCATTTAGTCTGGGCGTTCTTGTACATCAGACCAAGTTTATGAGGAGTCATGTACCACCTGAAGAACAGTTTGTACCAGTTCTCCTTCAGATCAATGGCATAGGTGATTTTTATTTTCCTCCGCCAGATCCTCTCCCACTCTTGCATAGTGATTGTGCGGCCGATGTTTTGCGCCCATTTTATCATGCAGGTTTTTACCTGTTCGGCCTCTGTTGACCATTCCAGGAGTTGCATATAAGCCTTGGAGATGAGCTTCTTCTCCTTGACCAGAAAGTTGCTCCAGAAATGCTCTCCTTCCGCGAAGCCTGTCCGTTCGTCCCTCTGGAAGCATGCCATGACATGTAGATGATGGAGCCAGTTGAGAGAAGTGCACTGCTGCTGTAGCCGTGTCCTGGATTTTAGACTTCTCCTCGTCCCCACTTTAACTGTCATGTCCTCGTAGGTTGGCCATTTGTCCCAGCCCAGCAGGTGTCGTTGGTCGGCCTCTATGGGTGACACCCACAGGGGGGTCTTCTGATAAAATCTCCCCTTATAGGTCTCCCATATTTTCATCAGGGCTGCTCTTATCGGATGTCTCTTGAAACATTCATTTGTTCTTGGTCTACCATACCACAGGAACATCTACTTGACGTCATAGGTGAGGTTTTACCAGGGGCAGTGATGAAATCAGATATATTAGACATTGAATATTTGGACTACAATAACACTAAGGTACATGCCCTTGTAACCTTTAAGGATCAAGACATAGCTCACTTCATTTATCAAACCAAGAACTTTTTTGCTAGATTGGACCTGATCCTTACTAGATTTTTTGAAGATCGATCAAAACCCAGCAGTCTACTGGAGCTGGATAAGAGAGGAGTCACAGCAACAAATCATTCCAAAAATCTGCAGATTGAGAACTGTAGTCCAAAAGTTAGCAACACCAACAAAAGTCATGCAAAGGACATAGACACTTGGACTGACATGAGATACCTTGGGAAAGAAGAGTTGGCTAACTCTCCACCCATGGAACGTGTTCCCTTTACCCCCGTAATTAAGATCAGCAAATCGTGGAGCTCAAATGTGAGTAGAATAACATCAGAAATGGATAACATCACAATTGCAGAAGGTCCCAAACAGAAAGGTCTGGCTGAAACCAACAGGACAGGATGATATAATTGGCCCATAGGCATACCTCCCCAACAACAAGCTCACTTATCCATCCTTTCCTGGAATATTGCGGGTTGGCGGAGTAAGCAGGCTGAACCTGAATTTCTAGGATACATTCAAAAATTTGACCTCATTTTGGTGCAAGAGACCTGGGCACTTGATAACATAGAGTTGCATAACTACGAATCGCACTCACTTAATGCCAAAACTAAAACCAAAAGAGGCAGGGCATGTGGAGGAATCAACCTGTTTGTATCCACAAAACTGAAGACCAAAGTTACTAAGCTAGAACCCTTGCTGCAGTTAGCCCTTGCTACTCTTATCACATTTAACTCTACCAAATACTTACTATTTAATGTTTATCTCCCACCTAGGAAAATTAGAAGTTTAGTCAAACAAGATTGGCAAAAGCTTGAGGAATATATTGATAAATGGGCAACCACATATCCCGATGCACTTGTGATAGTAGTGGGCGATTTCAATGCCAGGCTGGGTCACAATGACTCTGACCTCTTCGACTTTTTCCACCAAAACCATTTAAAATCTGATACCGCCCATCCAATACCAGAGAGAGAATCTAAGGACGCAGGTCACAACTACGCGGGGCTATGCTTACTACATATGTCCAATAATTTAGATCTTGTAATCTTGAACGGCTCTGTGACTGGTGACAAGCCAGGGAATTTACCTATATGTCAGGCTCACGAGCCTCAACAATTGACTATATATTAGTTTCCTATAGAGGACTGGATCTAATCGAAAACTTTAAGGTTGACAAACAGCTGACCAGTGACCATCTACCTTTAGCACTCAACCTAAAGACCTGTGACAGAAATACTTATTTGGAACAAACTCCCTCATGCGAAACACAAGAGGGACCAAGGACTATCAGAGCAAAATGGACACACAATTTAGATATGGCAGTTAAGAACGCCCTGCAATCTGATGCTCTTCTTCAAATACACTCACAAATACTTCAAACTACCCAACCAGATGACGTGATGCCACTCTACCAAAATGTGATTGCACAATTACAACAGTTATTGACTGCCAAGCACTGCAATAATATGAATAGGAAAGTACACACACATAAACCTTGGTTTGACAGTGAATGCAAAGCCCTTAAAAAGACATGATGAAGATATATAAAACATACAGAAGCAAGAACTTATGTCAGATACCTCAGGATTGGTTTACCATAAAAGCAAGATATAAAGCAGTAATTAAACAAAAGAAGTCACAAGCCCAGAAGAGTGACTGGGATAAATTAATTGCAGCTGCAAAGTCCAATAATTCAGCTCTGTTCTGGAAAATCGTTGCAGGAGATATCAGACATGGTGCCCTCAGTGTAGGCTGCCACATTACAGCACACTCATGGGAAGAACACTTTAAAAATGTATATATGTCCAGCAAGGTTACTACGAGGAAGGGCAATCCGGACATAGATTCAACATCCAGTTGGCCCGGGTAAATGAATCAGAGATCAAGAATTTAATTAATAGGTTAAAGCCTGGTAAGGCCCCTGGCTGTGACAATATAACGGCAGAACTTCTAAAGACAAACAAGGACTGGTGGATACCAGTCTTGGCATGTCTGTTTACCAGGATAGACCAGACAGCCACATTCCCTACAGAATGGGGAATAGCCACAATTATCCCGATATACAAAAAAGGAGAACGTTCCAACCCAGCAAACTACAGACCAATCAGTTTGCTAAGCATTGTTAGCAAACTTTATGCTTCTCACTTACATCTAAAGCTGATGGACTGGATAGACCAAGAGAACATTCTCGAGGATGAACAAGCTGGGTTCAGAGAAGGACGTTCTACCCTGGATCAATGTCTAATCCTACAGCATCTAGCAGAAAAATACTCTGCCCGGACAGAGGAGCATTATACACAGCTTTCATTGATTTCAAATCTGCGTTTGATCTGATCCCGAGAGACAAACTATGGAAGAAACTAGAGTGCTCATCAATAGACAGAAGACTCTTAATCTTAATACAAGGGCTATACCACAACACCTCACTCAGAGTAAGATGTTCCCAGACTGGCCACTACTCTGGAATAGTTTCTACCAACAGAGGCGTTAGGCAGGGATGTATTCTGGCCCCCACCTTATTCAATCTATATATAAATTCTATGGTAAAAGCCCTGAAGGGGGATCATTTCCACCCACCACGTCTAGCCTACAGACCAATCTCCATGCTGCTATACGCAGATGACGCGGCTATAGTATCGTACTCATACCACAGGTGCCCGTGCCATCCTGTGAGGAGGTCAAAGCCCTCCAGGGCTAGTAGCTCTTTATTTTTCAAACTTATCCATTCTCTTATGTGGACCAGGCCGCAGGCCTCATAGTAGAGCTTTAGGTCTGGTAAATCCAGCCCTCCCCGTATCCTTCTATCCGTGAGCACCGTGTATTTAATTCTCGCTCTTTTTGCATCCCAAAGGAACCTGAGGATGTCCTTCTTCCAGGTATCAAAGATGGCGTTGGTTTTGATAATAGGCAAGGTTTGAAAGAGATACAGTAGCCTGGGCAGGACGTTCATTTTAATCACCGCTATCTTGCCCATGAGCGACAGGTTGGCACTTTTCCAATTGAGCAGGTCTTTCTGAATCTTCTTCCACAATGCTTCATAATTGGTTTTTTGCAACTGATAGTTCTGCGCCGTTATGTGGATGCCCAAATATTTAATAGATTGGGAGACTCGCATGCCTGAGGCCCTTTCTAACTGTTCTCGTCGAGTATGAGATATATTCTTTGTCAGGATCATCGTTTTTTCTTTATTGATCTTCAGCCCCGCCATTGATCCGAATCTTTCTATTTCCGCTATCCAGGCCTGGATCGTGGTTACTGGCCTTTCAACGAAGCAAATTATGTCATCCGCGAAAGCTTTGACTTTAGGTGTGTGGCTACCTATTGAAGGGCCCTTGAGTTGGTCGTTTGCCCTGATGGATCTGAGTAGCACCTCCAGGAACATGATGAATATCAGCGGGGAGAGTGGGCAACCCTGCCGCGTCCCCTTTTGTATTGCAAAGTTCCCCGTTGGTCGGCCGTTGACCCAGACTCTCGCAGTTTGGTCTCTGTATATTGCCCTGATGGCATTTTGAAAGAGCGGGCCCATATCCATATTTGACATGAGCAGGCGGAAGAAGTCCCAGCTCAAGTTGTCAAAGGCCTTATCCGCGTCAAGAGCAAGAAAGGCGATTTCTTTGTGGGGATGCATTTCGTAATAGTGGATCAAATCCACTACCGTTCTGGTGTTGTCCTTGGTCTGTCTTCCGGGGAGAAAACCATTTTGGTCGGGTGTTATCCAGACGCTAAGCCAGGGCTTCAGCCTTTCGGCTAGAATGTTTGCCAGAATCTTGTAATCCATGTTCAGAAGTGATATGGGCCTGTAATTGGCCACATTTGTGCCATCTGTTCCCTCTTTGTGGATTACAACTATATTTGCTTCTCTCCAGGAGTCTGGCGTTACCCCCTTTGTAAGCACCCTGTTGTAGATCTTTTTCAGGAAGGGGGTGAGTTCACATGATATCATTTTGTAGAACCTGGCCGTTAGCCCGTCTGGCCCTGGGGCTTTATTTGCGTCCAGCCTCCTTATTGCTTGTTCTATATCGAGTTCTGAGATTTCTTCATTCAATGCCTCCCTGTAGCGCGCCGGTACCTTGCCCAGTGGTTGCGTCTCCAGGTACTGTTCGATGTCCTCTTTTTTGGTTGCGTCCCTGGTGTATAGCGTTGAGTAGAAGGTCTGGAACATGTCTTGTATGCCTTCTTCTCCCAGGACCATTTTGTCACCGGATCTAAGCTTGGTTATGTATCCCATTTGTTTCTTCTTTTTGATCCTTCTCGCCAGCCACCTGCCCGGCTTGTTAGCGTTCTGGAAGTGTCTTTGCTTTAAGAATTTTAGATCCTTGGAGATTTGTTCGATCTCTATGTGATGTTTCTGTTTATTCAATGAGGACAGCTTGGCGACCGTGGCCATGTTCTTTGGGTGTTCTTTCAGAGACGCTTCCTCCAGTTCGATTTGGATTTGTAGATCTTGGAGCGCCTTTCGTTTCGCTTTGTTTCTGCCTGCGTTATGTTGGATAAAATGTCCTCTAAGCACTGCCTTGCAAGCGTCCCAAACCACCTCCGGACTTGTTTCCGGTATGTCATTGATCTTAAAGTAGTCCGCCGTCAGCTTTCTATATTTCTGTATGTCCTCCTCTTTCTTTAGCAGGTTGTCATTAAGCCTCCAGCGCCTCGCTGGTGGCCTGTGGTTTAACTCCAATGTGATCGGGCAATGGTCCGACATGTCTCTCGGGTGTATTTGTATTCGTGATACTCTCGGAACCATCGACGTGGACATCCAGACCATGTCTATTCTGGACCAGCTCTGGTGCCTGTGTGAATAGTATGTGTAGTCCTTTTCCCTTTGGTTATGGAGGCGCCAGACATCTTCCAGAGCGAGATCGGACATCAGGTGTGTTAGAGTCTTTGGTAGGAGGGGCCTTGCAATGCTTTCTTGGACTTCGCAGTTGGCTGCGTTCTGTCTAGGCGGGGGTTTACTATTCCATTAAAATCGCCCAGCACAATCAGCCCATCATATTCCTGGCCATCTATAAGATTCGCGAGGTTCTTGGTAAACTCAGATTTGGGGCCATTTGGTGCGTAAATATTGCAGAGCAGAAGCCGAGACACTCCCGCTTCAATCATCACTCCCACTATTCTCCCATCTGCGTCGGCGAATGCCAGTTTAGCTGGGACCTTGTCACTGATGTATGTTACTACTCCCCTTTTTTTCCTTTGCTAGCGAGCAGAACATGTCTCCCATGCCTTTGATTATCAGATGTTGTTCATGTGCCTTCTTAATGTGTACTTCTTGCAGTGCCACAATGTCACATTTGGTCTTTCTCAATATATTGAATGTTTTTTTTCCGTTTCGCCAGCGAGTTCAGCCCGTTGATGTTGTTGGAATAGCACCGTAATTGCAGTACGGGATCATACATTTTGCATTTCCACTGTGTGTCCCGGGTCGTCATTCCTGTTATCCGTATTTCGTGTCGTCATTTCCGCCTCTAGGTCTCGGGGTTTCCCTTTGGCTCGGGTTGTCTCCTCCGTCGGGAGTAGAATCGTCGCCTTTTGGTCGGTTCAGTCTGTCCAGATTGGGATGGGTTCTTCAAACCAAACTCTTTCTGTAGATTCACATGAAACTCTTGCGCCTTGGCAACCGTGGTCAACCAGTGCCTTTTCTCCCTATAGGTGACCATAATCCCTTCCGACTTCTCCCACCAGAATCTAATGTTTCTGTTCTTCAGTTCCTCTGTGAGAAAGAGATAGTTCTTCCTTTTGCTGATTGAGGCTGCCGTGAATTCCTTTAAGATGATTACTTTGTGGCCCTTGTAAGTTGTTGGCGCCTCCTTTTGCTTCATTAGAACTTCATCTCTGACTTTTCTCCTTGAGAACTGGACCACCACGTCCCGTGGTACATTGTTCCGTCTTGCGTATGCGGAGGGGACCCTGTACGCTTTCTCTATTTCCCAGTGCACCTCCTCCTCCTCTTTACCTATGATGGTGGACGAGAGTTTGCTGATGATCTTCTGGACGTCCTCCTGTGAGTCCTCCTTTAAGTTTCTGAAGCGTAACCTTGTCTCCAAGGTGTTCTGCTCCATCCTCTCTTGAATTAGTTCTAATTTTGCGTTCCTCGCTTCCAAGGATTCTACTCTTTTTTGCAACTTCCCCTGCGAGCTTTTGATCTTGTCCCCATCCTGCTTAATTGAGAGGATTTCTTCCCTCACGTTCGACAGCTCCTTCTTCAGATCTGTTTTGAGTTCCTGCAGTTGGGCATCATGCCTCGCCGCCGCTTCATCAACTTTTCTTTGCGTTATATCCTGCTTCTCGGAGAGTTTCTGGAGCTCCTTTAAAATGTTCTGCATCGTAGCTTCCTCATTATTTGCCAGCCTCTTCTGAACACCTTTGGCATCCTTAAAGATCTTTGGAGTTGTCATTTTTCCTTTATTGGCTCCACCAGTCTGGACTCCTAACTGCGTGGTCTCTTTGCTCAGTGTCTTTGATGTTGTCGTGTTCGACTCGTCTTGTTGTCTTTGCTTGTTTGTGTTTCTTCCTGCCCCTATGTTTCGCCCAGTGGTGTGTGAGGAGGGGGTCTTGACTGGTACCGTTTGCGGTCTCTGGAGTGCTGGTTTCCCTGACGGTGCCAGTATGTGTCCCTCTTCCTCAATGTACTCCCTGCATCTGGGGCAGTACCCACTGTTGATTCTCTGTTTAGTGAGGATAGGGCAGTATTTTTAATATGTTGGAAAGCACCGCTATCTAACTGATAGTGCTGTCTGACCTTCAACCCTGTCAATAATCTGTTCTGGTGCAATCTGGTGCAATTTGGCTAGTCAGTGCTTCCCAATTGAGCAAGACGCACGTCGTCTCCTATCCTGAGCTTGCCAGAGCAAGTTTGCCTGATCCTCCAAGGAGCGACCTTTTAACAAAAGCACCTTTCCAGATAGAGGTTACCCATATCTGGCTTTCCAATAGCACACAGCTGGTCCTAGCACCTCAGTATACAGCAGATTTGCGACCTCCTCTCCCTACTACTTCTCTTCACTCTTTTTCAGTTGGCGAATCCGTCCTGGTGAAGGAGTGGAAGATACGCCCTTTGCTGCCCAGATGGAGGGGTCCATTTACCATGCTGCTGAGCACGCCAACGGCCATCAAAGTCGAAGGAATTCATCCATGGGTCCACTATACCCAGGTGAAGAGGGCACCGGTTGTTTTGGAGTCTTCCGTGGATCCAAGCAACCCCCTGCGGTTGAGGATTACAAATACTCAGCAAAGCCCTATTTAAGGGGCACACAAAAGAAGAAGGCCACAGAAGAGTCGTCAGATACCATCGCTCCCAATCCGGGTAATTGTGGTCCAACGCAAGAAAGATGGACAGAGCCAAAAGCACTCTCACTGAGGTGGTGGCTTAGCATCCTAATGGGACAGCGTTACAGGAGTAAGCGCCCGGTGGGAGTGAGGACTATTTTTGGGTACATGGCTCTGATATTGACATTGTACATTACTGGGACACGTGGAGGGTGGGAGCAAAATATGTTTCATAGACTAGTAACTAACATGTCACATGAACTGGGTTTGAATTCATGCTGGATTTGCAGCCAGGGCCCTTCCAGCCATAAGTCAGGATGGCCGATAGTTCCCAGCGCTGTTCTGACATTGAGAGGATGGAATGACATCAAGGGAAAGCAGGAACTTTTGGGAAGGGAAGTAGACAGGGCCCAGTTCATGATAACTCACCGTTCTCCTGTCTTGGAAGCCGCGCTGTGCTTCAGATGGGAGAAGGATTGGAGACCTTACTATGTGGGAAATCAGAGACTTGGCATGTATGAGCTTTTTGATCAGATTGAGCTAGGCTCCTATCCCGCATGTAATCACACGATTACAGTGCATAGTAGATACAGAGGACGTTGTGGTTTGAGAACAACAGGTGTCTGGACTTGGGGATGGGAGAGATCAAATTGCACTCACATATTGTTTAGAAATCATCATGAAAATGCTATAGTGAACCTGGTTCAGAATTTGCCAGCCAGACATATAGGGTATCGCTACTGGACTTCCTACGGAATTGTTTGGATTTGTGGAAAATGGGCAATGTCTGTACTTCCTATAGTTTGGTCTGGAGTTTGTACCCTTGGCACCTTGCAGCCTGGGGGTTTGAGGGTGCTCCCCAAGGAGACCCCTGTCACTAATTTGCATTTACATGTCCAAAAGCGTTCATTTGCTGATGTGAAGCGCTATGGATATGATCTGGACAAGACTTTTCTAACTGAAGGCCAGAGGTTCATAGCAATTGTGGAGCCCAGGTTGGGTGTGGCTTGGAGCATCAAGCAGTTGCGTGTATTATCATTTGGCTTGGAATCTTTGGCCAATGATACCTTTGAAGGAATGTCGTCCTTGCAGGTGGAGGTGGATTCTCTGGCAAGGATGGCTATGCAGCAGAAGCTGGCTCTAGACTACCTCCTCTCCAAGGAAGGTGGCCTATGCATGTGGTTAAATGTAACCTGCTGTCATTATATAAATAAGACTGGTGACATTGAAATTGACCTGGTCAAGATTCAGGGTGTTGCTAGAGAAGTACAGAAGTCTTACTCAGCTCCAAGTGATTTTTGGAGTTCCCTGCTAAGCTGGCTACCGAATTTGCATTGGTTACGTTCACTTGTGATGATAATCCTAGTAGTGATATGCTCTGTGCTAATCATAATGTGCTGTCTGCCCATTTTGCTAAAATGTTGTGCTTGTACAGTGCAGAAATCCATAGATACAGTAAAAGGTGTGCATGCTGTCCGGACTGAAGAAACTGTGATTAAGAGGGACTGGAGAGTAAATTGGTCCTCTTAAGGTGTTCCAGACATGTGTGTAGGTAACTCCTTGTGATGAGTTACCCACAAGAGAAAAATCCTGGAATAAAGCGGTTTTTGGTACTTTCCGTGCAGGAGTACAGTCAGAGAGTGATGCTGCACACGTGTAGAGCTTTGAAAAGCGGGTTCCTGTGCCAAGAATCAGGCAGGCACTTGTGCTGTGAAAATAACACTGTGATTGATGCTTCTTGAGGCACTCTGTGCCTAACGTGAGATAACATAGGCTTGGATTGATTAAACAGTACAGGATGTGCTAATGAAAGACCTTAATGCTAAATGGGAAAGAACTGCGCATGAGCAAAGAGTTTGGCACCCTCCGTTGCTGGCCCGGAGCCTGGAAGCCAAATGTTTCAAACTAAGAACGCAAGAGTCCCAGCACTGATAGTTGCACTGTGAGAAAGACTAACATAGAAATGTTCATTGTTCTCTTACATAGGTGGGACTTTTAGATGTGATGCTAATGAAAATGCAATGTTTATTGGATTAATGAAATGCCATGAGACACCAGCCAATTATGATATGTAAAATCTGTGAAGAAGGGCGGGTTTATCCGAAATGCCTCCATTGGGGGTATAAATGTGTTTGTACTGAGAATGACGGGGCCTTTTGCCCCTGATTGCAGCCGTGTTCTGCTGGCAAAAACCCACCAGCTGGTGCCATCAATAAACCCTTTTGATTTCATCTACTTCACAGTTGTCGTGAGTCTTCCTCATCCTTGTACCCGCACGTTCAGGTGGCCTTAGTAAAAGTAAATTTGCCACTCGGAGTTCCAGAACTCCCTAATTTGCTGCTACAGTAGCTCTGGCCGGGACTAGAAGAGGTGAGGTGTTCCTTTTGTTTCCCTCCTATTGAGTAAGGTCCCTTCCGTTTTGTTTTGTTTTTGTTTTTTTTGTTTGTTTGTTTGGGGGGGGGAAGGTTGAGCTCCTGATCCTCTTCCCTTGGCTCTTTCCCTGTGTTGTCCCTCCTTCTCCTCCCCGCTCGTCTCTCCCCTCTCTCTCTTTTTCCCCTCTGCCTCTTGCCTCCTTCCGCTATCCGCTGGTTTCCTTGCTGTATTCCTTCTGTCTCCTCTGTTCTGAAGGCTCTGCTGTTCCCTTTTTGGCCTCCAGGCGGTCCTCCCTGTCCTCCGTTTCGGCTCCCGCTCTCCTCCTCCGCACTTCCTGTACCTTCTGGCCCTAGCGTCTCTCTGGTCTCTTCTTCCTTCTTTTTCCCGCCCTTTTCACCCGAGGCGGGAAAGGTTCCTCCCGAAGATGGCTGCCTTCTTCTCCAAGTTGCTGTTTGCTGCCCTTACTCGGTAAGCGCCGCCATTTTGGATTTTGGGTTTCTCCCCCCCCTCTTTCTTCTCGCTCTCCAAGCAGCCAAGGGCTGTCCGTTTTTCCCGAGCGTCTCCTCCTGTCCTCCTTTGCTTCTCCGCGGGTTCGATCTCCCCCCGCGTCCGCTGGTCCCTCTGCCCTCGAGTTTGCGCCTCTTTTTACCTTTTTCCCTTTCCTTCCCTTGGGCTGCTTGCCCCCGTCCTGCGTTGGTCGTCTTCCCCTGTGTTCAGTGTGGGCTGAGCGGCAGTAAGTGCGGGCATGTGCCCGCTTCCCGATCCGCGGCCTGCTCGCCGGTAAGGGGAAGGCCACCGGACCCTCACAGTCTCCCCCTCTTGAGGAGGGGGGGACTTCTGGGGTCAGCGATGGGGTCCCTTCGGCTTCGCTGCCTCTTGACCGCTTGGTGCGATCAGAGGTGAGGGCGCAATTCACCCTCTGGCCGTCAGAAACGGTCGACGTCTTGAGGAGCCCTCAAGATGTCTGGCCTGCCGCCATCTTTGCCCAGGCTCCGCCCCATATGCACATGTTTTAATGTGCACATTTATCTGTGCAATGTATTTAATTTATGCTACTTTCCTCCATTGACTAAATCATTTTGTACATATTTTTTCTTTCAGTCATATGCATTGTTTTATTAGTAGTCCCCCCACCCCCCAGAAAGATCCTGTAAGTCTCATAAATGTATCCCTCCCTCAAGGGTAGGTACACATTTTCTCAGAAATGCTGTGTAAACTTCAGAAATAGGTGAATGATGACACACAAAAATGTGTGTGTGGTGGAAAAGCAATGTCCAGTGGGAAATGGGAAACTGGAGGCGAGAAGCATGTAATTATACAATTCCCTACAAATCAAAATGAACTGGGAGTGCTCAATCCCTTTAATTCTACAAGATTGGGTTCCACTATATGTCTACTCTAGAATTAAGTAATGAATTAACTGGTAGTAATATTAGAGAGACTTAAGCCACTTCCACACAACTGTATATAATCCGCATGGAACTTGATTATATGGTAATATGGACTCAAATAACCCAGTTCAAATCAGATAATCCACGATATCTGCTTTGAACTGGGTTATTTGAGTCCACACTGCAATATAATACAGCTCACTGTGGATTTTATATAGCTGTGTGGAAGGGGCCTGAGTAATGCCATTTAGGGCCCTTCTACACTTCCCTGAAACCCGAGAAGAAGTGGTTTTAAATAACCTGCTTCCTCCAGGGTTCTTGTCCCCATCCCCAACCCAAACCCAATGTATTTCTTGAGGGATGGCTAAATGCCATCCAGCTCTCATCTAGCTGCCATTCCCCCTAAAAAATGTTAACAGAAGGGCCTGCCTGCAGTACAGACCCCTCTGCATAGTCCTCTTGATGAGTGAAAATGACATCAGAAGGTGGGTGGGGGGACAAAATCCCTCCTCCTCCCCTCCACCTCCTCACATGGTATGTTTGCATGTCAGGAGTACTCTGCAGTGGGGTTTGCACTGCCAACAGGCCCCTCTGCTAAGTTCTTTTGTGGGAAATAGATGAGTGGTGGACTTCAGGAGCCCAAAGAACTGGGATAGCTGTGGGGATTGACCCCCGGTACTGCAGAAGCAGTCCGGGGAGTCAATCTCTACAGGCCCAGTATATGGAGGGATCTGGACTTTAGCTTAAGGTTTGGATCTTTCCAGGTGTTTAATTAATGGCAAACAAACTGGGAAACCCCAGTTTTGGTGTTTTTTTCTCTTTCTGGATTAATTCACTTTTACCTGAGACATCATTTGGATGCCTCAGGTAAAAGCGAGACAGGTCCCACATTTTGGACCTGTCTGGAAGGGTCCTTAAAGTGATGTCAAACTGCACTAATTCTACAGTGTAGATGCATCACAAGAGGCAAATTTCCATTCAGACATGACATTACTTAGTTATTTTGGCTCAGTGTAGTCTAACCCACTGCATTATTATGGAAGTAAAATCAAATAAGGGCCCAGCGAGGCATATGGTGTTAGGGAGAAAGAACTAGCTTAAAGACTTCATGTAATAATGAACTGTGCAAAATATTGGAATTGGATTATTGATGTCAAAATGCCAGATCTCACAACCTGACCTACATTATAAAGTTTTTATCAGAGTAAACAGAAGAGAATCGAGCCATGTAGACCATCTTGGCTTTTTTGGATGAGGTATTAGAACAAAATTCTTAAAACTAAGGAGCAGGTTATATGCAGTTCATTACTATCTTCCTAAAACAACCCCATTGGCTACTGCTGGCTATGAACTATAAAACTAAAGGTAATACTTTCTTCTCAGATACATCTAGACATAGTACACATTGCTACTTTAACTGCCATGGGTTAATGCTTAATCACTGAATATTTGGGCATTGTGCCTCAACCATGGGAGTTGTAGTTTGGTGAGACACCACCTTTCATAGGCACTGGCAGAGTAGGCTAAATGCTTTGTAAAACTACATCTGCCATGATTTTATAACATCATGCCATGGTAGTTAAAGTGGTGTCAAACAGTGTTAATTCTATAGTCAGATACACCCCTCATGCTTCCATTAATGTGTGAAGACTTAAAAAAATTCCAACTAGCTAACACATTTATATGAAATGGGTTCTTAACAGTGTGCTGTACTATTTTTATTTTATGAATGATTTGATCTTATTTCTACAGATAATTTAGTTACCTTTTAACTTTACTATTTGCATACTTAAAAAAATCTGTATGCGCATTTACCTCACCACCACCACCCAGCTATGCTAAATCCAAGTTTGAGGGAAAGGCAATAAATAAACAAAACAAGCACTAGATTATAGGTGTGACACAAGACACAAGAAATGCAGCGACAACTCAACCATGGTATAGTCATACTAGCTCACTTCTGATTTCTTTGTTATCTCAGAGGGAATGACCTAAGTAGAGAAGGTTGCCTCTTAAGGAAATGACAGGGTATCGCTTTGCTCCTCTGTGTATTCTCATGCAACTTCAAAGAACATGACTAAGCTGGCTTTGCCAGGTACAGAGAAATGTTCCCTCCCGAGTCACTAACAAAGAGCATCCTGTTTGAAGGAAGGCAGGTGCCAGCCATGCTCCAAGAAGCACTATGCATGGCACTGTAACCATGACTTAATTTAAGGTTCTAGATCACAGTCCCGTCCTGTCCCCCCCCCCCCCGGCACCTTTTTGCTTCGGATATCTATCTTGACATTAAAAATCTAATTTGTTTTCTTAAGCCAAAGATGACTACACCAGCTAATTTATATTTGAAGAGGACAATGGAAGCATGTAGATTTTTTAAATGGGCACTCTTCTAAAAAGTACAACTGCAATGGCTTCTTGCTTCTGGATATAACGTGACTTGAGTGATAGCCTGGATAGAAGGATCAGAAGTGAGAAATGAGGCTGGCGCTTCCGTGCCCCCAGTATTTCATCTCGTTTGTTCCAGTGGAGGCTGCCATGTTGGTGGGACAGTGAAGCCACTCCAGGATTTATTCTGAACTCCGAAGAAATTTTTGAATGTAGTAAACCCATTGGGGGAACAATGTTCAGCAATTTGGATATCTCTTTTCAAGTTCAGGTTAAAAGAGTGGATTCACTGCGGCATGACATGAAATCTACCAGCTGCCTCTGAGGGAAATGCAGCGAGAAATGAAATAGTATTTGGTTTCTATTTTTTTTACTTTTTCAGAATGTATGTATAGATTATATGTTTGAATGCATCTTCGAGCTTTAAAAAAATAAATATGGGGGAAAGATGTTTTTTCAATTTAAAGAAAAACATGTTTTTATTTCTGTCTTGCTGAACATCAATGTCATATATTCAGGGTATCTAGAATAAAAAAGAATATGCCATTCTTGATTGTGCATCTGAATCACAAATATGTGTTTTCTTCCACTAGGGATGGATGAATTTGCAAATTTAACTTCTTTGCATTTTTCAGTTTCCTAATCTGTCATGTTTCACTTGCACTGCAAAAAATGGCCAACATTATACCTCAGTAAAGGGTTATAAAAATATAATCTATTGTGCTGCCCTGAATCCCAAATATGATAACTGTGGAGGGTTAGGATCAGCAGAAGTCTCTCCTGCCAGCAGAAGAAATATTTAGAGTAATCCTGAATAATTTCAACCCAGGACGAAAAGTGTTTGGAGTCAACATAATTTCAGCCTAGTAACTGTTCAATTGTGCAGTGGAAATCTTGACCAATTAGGATCGTGGACTTTATTATGGGAGATAATTACAAGGCACTAGTTATTTGAAAGTAGTTCCTTTCAAGGCCTGATTCAAATTCAGGAGAACCTGATAGAGGTTCAAAGCTTGACATACACAAATATGCACCAATTTTTATACAGCCTTTTCTAGACATTGTTTAATCTAATTAGATCTGCCACCTCATCACACTGGGGTTTTTTTTGTCTCCTTTTCTTCTTTGGGACAGCGCCTGCAGAGCACCATCAGACAATGCTGGCTTGGCCCCACCTTCATTTATCCCAAAGTGGTGAGGAAATATCGTAAGAGGGTTTTGGGGAGCTCATTTTTGTGCCTTCCCCCCATCTCATGGGAACATGTGCTATTGTCCCTGTCCGACGGGGGAAGGAGGGAAGGCATGCAGGGCGCCATGAGGTACCCTGCACGCCTCTCTTTTTGCCAGCGATTGCCGGTGAAACAGAGATTAATGTGAAGAGGTTGTTAGTCTACTGGATGAAAATTCAGGGCATGCCTATACTGACCCATTATCTCATAGTGAACACAGAGGGAGCCATTCTAAATTTATTTGATTGCTCATTTCCCAATGAGCATTAAGAGAAGTCCACTCCTGGAAGGCTCATACCATAGGCTACCTTCCATCAAATAGCCTGGCCAGAGCATTAATCTTTTTGGGTGTTCCCACTGTAAAATTGTTTTAGCTGAATTATATAAAACCTATGGAGGCTTTTTTTCTCACCTTAACTTTCCATTAATTTCTTCAAGAACAAAAAGTCAACAGAAAGTACATTTCAGAAGTGACCTATCTATTTCAATGCAAATAAGAACCACATCCCTGATCAGTTGTACACCACTCCTCCCTCCCTCCAAATCAAAGTCACAGTCCAAAACCTTGCCCTTCTTCTTCCCTGCCCCATGGCTTAACAAGGATACGACAAAGGAGACTTCTAATCTAGGCAGGCAACTCAATTAAAATCCTCTTTCCTTGATAAATGTACATGTGATTAGTACTCATTGGGAGAGCTGTCCTTCAGGCTGTGTTCAAAGAAAAGAAACATTGATGGGGAGGACAGCCAGGATAATGAATGTCTTTTTATACTTTGACAAAGAGATCTGAAAAGGGGAGTAAAAAGAAATCAGAATTACAAAGCTAGGAAGGAGATCTAGAGGGCTATAACCATACCCCTTGTACTCAGCACAGGGAGAGTGGTAAACTTTCATCATCTGGCCCTAAGTCAGGATGGCAGGGGTTGGGAGCTATATTAACTCCTCCATGGTTCCTTTAAGGGCCATACCCACCCACAATGCCCCTAGTGATGATTTGTTTCAAAACAAATATTGAAGTCAAAACGTCACCCCATTCCTTCTTGGGCATGAGGTGATTTTCCTATGTTCTTCCTGAACAGGCAACATTTCATCTACACTCATAGTGCCACATACAAAAAGCATCATTTCTACCTGTTAGAAAATGATCGGTGATTGTCAGCTGAATTGTCATTTTTCAGAGAGACAAACATTGTAACTCAGCCAGACATTCTTAGAAGGCTTGACCCCATTCATCACATCCTCCTTATTATGGCAGACCACTGATTCCACTCATGAGCTCATGAATACAAATCAATGCCTAGCATAACAGCATTCCCCTTGGAAAATATTTGGAGGTAAAACACAACACAACCCACTCCCGAAGCTTCATTACTTTACATTTAACAATGCTGCTCTGTTTTGGTAACAGCTGTACCTGTAGAAAAATATTACTTCATGTAATCCTTGAGTAAACAGTAATTAGATACTCCAGCACACCTCTTGCTATGATGAAGCAGCCTTCAGAAAGGTCATTTTGTCCCAAGATTTGTTCACACTATCATGTTTCATGGAATCTTTTTTTTTCATTCTTCTCATGGTGGTTTTTTTTTTTGCCTTGGTGTGTCTATGTTCAAGTGTGCATGCAAGAGAGAATATGAGTAAGAATAGATAGAAAATGACCAGAATCCTGTTGGTGTCACACATTTGCATAAATTTCTCTACACACATAGTTATACTTTTTTGATAATTGTATAGTGGTTCCTGGTTCCTGAATGGAGCTCCTAAATGGAACCCAACCGATGCCCCTATTTATGACCCACAGACCCTGTACATCTTAAATCCAGGCTGTCTGGCAGACTTTATTCTTCATGGGAGCCTGGCAGGACCTTGAGATGCACAGAACAGGTCCTACTTTTAGTCCTACCACCTTCACAGATACAATTGGTAGGAACCCAAGAGAGGACCTTCTTGGTAGCTAGGTTATGGAACCTTCCCTAGGGAAGCTAGAATGACCCTTCCTCACTCTTTTCCACTGATAGATTGGTACTTTTTCTTCAGACAGGTTTTTAGAACTGAAGAATTTAAAGAAATGGGCTTGTAGAGCAGTATTGTTTTAAACTCTACCATTTAACGGGTTAAATCTTTTTTAAAAATTATATGATTTAAATATGATTGATATAAGCTGAATATCCAATTTTCGAAATGCCCAGAACCAGGAATGTTTTGGATTTCAGAATTTGGAATTCCTGTATTTGCAAACATGTTCATAAGATAATGAAATGTCTTGGACATGGGACCCAAGTCTACTCACAGACTATAAATAATAACAATAATAACAGCAAAATAACAATAACAACAATAATCATAATCACTATTGTTAATCTGGACTAAAGCAGAACTATTAAATCAATGTACATATCTACTTACCAGCCAACGATTGATTGGGACTAACCAACAAGATTTCAACCATGCAGTTGAATGTTAAAGATACATTTTTATATTTGTTACCAGGTGCCCATTCTCCCATTCAAAAGGTTTGTGAATGGAAGAATCCAGACATTCAAACTGTATTTTAAGTGAATTTTTTTTAAACGGGAGGAAATCAACGCAGGGTTGCAAATGCAATATTAAGCTTTTAGCTATTTTTATTATCCTGCCAATTACCAGAAAATGAAACGAAGACAACTCCCTAGACATTTTATGAAAACCTACAAAAATTACCCAAAAACACAACTGATTTGGAATTGTGAAAGATATATATTTGCAGTATATTATAAAAGGCATTGAAACAGTAATGAGAATCACACTTAACTGATTAATTTGTATGTGTACTTTTCTTTCCACTAGGTTTTCTAAAGCTAGGACTTGGTGTCCATTTGGACACACAAATGTTACTTTAAACATTACTTGTAGCCTTTAGAAAACATACTCATTTAATGTACCATTTGATTCACCATTACTGCACAAACAACCTCTGTACATTTCCTATTGCATAATGGGATAATAAGCAGGCATACTGGTAGAGACAACATTTCTTGCATCATATTGGTATTCACTAGGAGCATAATACAGGCAGCCCCCAAGTTACAAAGAAGATGGGTTCTGAAGTTTTGTACTTAAGTTGAATTTGTTTGTAAGTTGGAATTTGTTTGTAAGTTTTAAAAGTTTAGCTCCAGCCATATATTTCCCCCTCTCTCCCTCCCTCCCTCCCACACACACACCCACACCACACCTCATAAATATATATATATATATATATGAAAGCTTTAGATCACACAGGGAAGGGTTAACACCCCTGTGGTATTTCTTCTGTGCCCTTGTTCAGGAGATTTCGCCACACTTTTTGTCACGGTGAGAATTGGATTTTGAAAAATTTGACTTGTTGTGGAAACAAGGATTGGTGATAAAGCTTCAGTGGAAATACTTTTTCCCCATGGTAACTTTTTCAAGAGTGAATTTTCCTTCTTGGGGTAGATTTCTCTCATTTCCTGTTTTCTCACCCCCATTCTTAAATTCTTCTTCTTTTTAGGCAATAATTCATAGTCAAAGTATGATGGCCTTCCAAGTGTCTTGCCGGTGGTTACATATGTGACTGTGGAGCCCTTGTCTTGACTCGCATGTTCTTTCACAGTGAGGGCATTGGTTTCCAGGAGGAAGGTGGTCCCGGTCAGGGTTGGCACCTTCCTCTTGGCACATTCTCCCTTTCTCCCTCCATTCGTGCCTGTTCAAATTTCACAGCACTGCTGATCACTACTAACCTCCAGTTAGGGCGCTTGAGGGCCAGGGCTTCCCAGTTTTCAGTGTATGCCTCAGTTTTTAAAAAGCATTCTTAACTATGAGTCATTTGTAAGTCAGATGTTTGTAACTCAGGGACTGCCTGTATAATGTAACCACAGTAACCACATGAATTGAGATTTACACTATGCACGCATGATGAAAGATATCTGCAGAGAGGGAATATCGAAGAAGATGATGGATGAATGAGGTACCTGCTTGTATTTATCTGTGAACACCTGTATGGATGCATACGTGTTATGTGTATGTATGTGTGAGAGAAAGAGGATGATAGATGATAGTGTGTGTTTGTTGTGTGTTAGAGATAAGTGGATTTATAAAAATGCTGTGCATGGAATACACAAGAAAAAGAAAGAATGCATGTATGACTACATAAAGAAGTAGAGGGAGAAAGAAAGATTGTAGCAACCCAGTTCTCATTCGTGCCCGGGGGGGGGCAGGAGGCCGCTCCGGGGGTACCACTTGCTTTAGAGCTAATGGAGACAGGTTCTGAAGAAGGGGCCGATGAGGCAGCTGGGCCTTCATCTCCTACAGACAGTTTGGAATGGGATCATGGCTGGCCTGATGGATACGAGGGCTGGGAATGTCAGGCTGACTCTGATTCCCCTGATTCAGATAATCAGTATGAGAAACCAGGTGGTTTTGGATCACAGGAGCGCGTATGGGAAGCAGCAGGGGATGAGCCCATGGAAGCCGAAAGGGAGTCAGGCTCTCATGAAGATAGTGCCCCAGCTGTAGAATGGGAGGGACGGAACTTCGATAGGAGACAGAGCATTGAGTCCAATAGAAGGGAATGGCGCCGAAGCCTAGAGCGCCGTTGGTCTCACCAAGGGAATTAAGTATAGGATCCGTGGGAACGGATCCTCAGTTGCTCGGCCACTTCTGATCTGAAGGGAGTGAAGCGAGTGAAGATCCACGGAGCCAGGACTGGGCTCGTGCGGCCAAGAAGCTTTCTTGGGCCTTTGATTCCCTGAACTTTGTTTTGTTCGAGTTTGCCACGGAACAACCCTGTTTGATCCGCATTGCTCTTGCGGAAACCTTTGCCAAGTGTTTTGCCTTTGGATTTTACTTTGGAACTCTTTGCTATTTTGACTGAACATTTGACGCTTTTATGGACAATTACCTTTTCACCTGTTTTCTATTATTCAATAAATAGTTAGCTGATTAACGTCTCTGTGTGTGTGATTAAAGGGCTGGGCCGAGACCCTGCATTGTGACAAAGATGAACAGTCAATTTTTAATCTTTTGCTCTGTCCACCCAGCAGTTCACTTTCTCCCAATGGAATCCGACCCTTGGCTTAACAAAGGTCATTGCAGTTGATGCAGAGAGTATTAAACTTCATGGAACAAAGATCTGCCTTGGTTAAAATCCAAGAGTTCAGCATTGGCTGAAATTTTATATCAATGTTACATGGCATAAATCACTGTGTGGATTTATGCATCAATTGTATTGTGCAGTGCTGAGTGGCAACTGAATACACAACACAACGAGCAGGTGCAATGTACATTCAGGTATGGTGGCACCAAATGTCCACCTTTGCTTTTGTGTCATTGAACTGAATGCCACAGTTCTACATAGGGAGGGGAAAATATTATAAAATAGTCAAAACAATGCTCCCAAAACATGTATTTTGAGTGTTGAGTAACCCTGACAAAAAGGAATCCTGGATTAATCTCAGTTCAGGACATATTCTATGCAAAAATTTGCACATAGTTGGTATTAATAGAAAATAGACTTTTCACCATGCAAAATAAAAACAAATAGACCTTCTCACAGTTGGAAGAAAATTACTAAAATTACTTGTTGCTTTCTTCAAGAATAAAGTTAGTGAAGCATTACATTCCTAGTTCCACATTGGACATTTACAAATGCATAAGAAACCCACACAATTCCAGCTCTTTTTTGTATAAATATGTTTTACCATTGTTAAGTCAACAAATGATGTAAAAATCTATAATCCAGTTTAGAAGAAAAGGAAAGGTGAGAAATGGCAAGGGAAGAGAAAACACGGGGAGGGGGGGGGGGGAGAGGCAGGTCTATCTGAACAGCCAAGAAAATACACAAGTCATACAGACAAACAAGCAATCTGCATTGAATGATTTCTTGCAGCTGCATTTTGCTGTACTGTTTTGTATTCCATAAGCACCGCAGAATCTTTTGCAAGCCAGAAAAATCATTTCTCTTAATGATATATCTCATTTGGGAGACCATGTTCAACAAAAAGGACATTGTCTTCCCGTAAGGTAATATATGTTGTTGTTGATTTTTTTAAAAAAAAAATCAGACATAATACCAAAGATTAACTGTAATGATCTGTTTGGTAAACCTGTCTACCTCATATTTAGGTGTAATCCACCCTGTTCCATTCCATCATTGCTTTCCAGAAACAAAAGGAATGCATCTGAAGGGAAGGGCCTATTGCATCTATGAAGGTTGTCCACATGAGCCAGAAAAATTGTAAAAGTAGGATTCCAGCTGGCATAGTGAACCTCCAGGAATGCGAGTAGCTATCCTTTTCAGACATAATTTTCATGTGGAAAATAGTGGCAGAGGCAGAATTGTTAGTAGTCCCTTCCTTATATGCAGATGTCTGCCCAGGACTTGGTTTCATTTGAATGTGCAGAACCAAAAGCATAACTTTGTTGGGGCTATTTTTCTATGTGAATCAGAAGCACGCCAAATGGTAGTTGTGCCATGTGTGAATACTATAAATTGGCAAGGACAGAAATAAGTAAAGCAGATGGGAAAGAAGTAAAGCTGTAGAAATAAGTAAAGATGCCCCCCGCAATTATGTTTACATAAGAACTACTGTATGTACTCATGTACAAATCAATCCAATGTAAAAGTTGAAGAGGGATTTTGATATGACTTCTGGATAATTGGAGGGCCGTTCTGCAGATAGGAGAAAGCATATTAGAGGGCCATCTGTCCCTAGGTACCATGCCATTTCCCCACCAAAGCATTCAAAAAAGTCAGAAGCAGTACCATAACAGAGAAAGTAGAGTGCTTCTTTTAGGTACTCCCAGAACAGACTAAGCTCTTGCCTTTTGCCACTCTACTCTGAGAAGCTAGAGAGATAGATAAGAGGTATGGTATAGCACTCATGCTGACCTGACTTAGGTTTCTGGAATTTTTTAATCTAAAATTTCTACACTTATATATAATATAAAGGGCATATCCGTGGATGAAATCTGAGGACAGTGTTTACAACTTTTCAGGAGGGCACTCTCGCCATACAATTATAGCACTATATGTTCCATTCTAACTCTTAGGGTTGCCTCCTATAGAAGCCTAAGCATTGTAGATTGGTGATGTGCAAGAGCTATTTTTTCAGAGAATTCAAATTTCAGATTTCCATATGATCTGAACCATGACAGTCCTGTGACAATATATGGTGAAATTGCCCCCAGCTAACAATGTCTGAAAAGGCTAGTTCTGTAGCACTAGATCTATCGATTCTGCAACAAAACATGATTGAGGGACTAAAATATCCCATCTTCGTGCATAATTAATTAACTGTAATCTCTAGTTACCTAATAGGTGTTTTTCTTCTGAGTATGGATGGTAGTGTGCCTTCCCAGTATATGTCTCAATTCCAGTTTGAGAAACAGCAAGAAAGAGGTACTTTCCCGCTTATGGATTTCCCAAAGACATCTAATTAGCCACCCTGGGAAACATGACACTTCACCAGATAGACTATTGGCTGGTTTTATAGAACTTTTCTTTTTCATCTTGTGCTAGCTATGGATTTCCCCAAAATGAATCAGCACCATGGAGTAATGTTGAAGTCATTGTACTGGTCCTGCAAGAATTATGAAGATAAGTTATGCAGTGTGGAGTAGATAAATACCATGCAGAAGCATCATGATGATAAATTTGCTTTATGATTGTCTAAGAATCTTTGTTGTAATTTTCAGAATATAATTTATGTCCAAACATTACATTTTGTACAAGCACAAACAGATTATTATAATGCTCACAACCACTTAGAAACAGTTAATGGCTCTGGAGGATAATGAGTTTCTGATAACCCTTTAATGCTCACAACCACTTAGAAATGGTTAATGGCTATGGGAGAAATGAGTCCTGTCAGGTACCCCAATCCTAGGCCTTATTTACAAATGGTGATCATATAATGTTATGACCACACAGAGGTGTGTGTAAGAAACTGTTTCCTCTTTTTTTAATAAAAAAAATGCCATAATTCCAGATGTCTACAGAACCATTGGAACCTAATGATCTTTTAGAAAAACTAAAGAGACAAGTGTTTAAAATCCACAGCATTACTGGAAATAATACTGAGTAGAAAACTAGAATAATACACTTTGGGAAGTTTAGGCAGATTGAGTTAAAAATGGAGAGGAGGCAGTGGTGGAAAATAAGGAAGGAAGGAGAATGTAGATGGAAGACATTGACGAAAACAAACCCAGAAAGAAGAGATATTATCTTCCGCTCAGCCTTTCAAATGACACAATAAAGATTTTTTCCTTGAGAATTGGTCTGCTGGTGATTACAGCTGGCACAATACCAACTCTTTAAGACTAATTTTAAAGTTTCTATTCACTTTTTGATTACACTTTAGCCAGAAGCTATGAAGTTCCGTCTTCTTTTCATATGGAGGAAGAAAGACTAAGATTTTTAGGAGCTGAATCTGTAATGCAGGGAGTCACTAATTGCTCATTGAATCTATAAGAAGAGAGTCACCAATTTTCCATTGTTCCTTGGAAACCAAAGACAGCTGAAAGGCAAAACATTGAACATAGAATATGATAAGACTACAGAGGGTGAATTAAGATATGCAAGTTTAATTGTTATAATTTTAATTTCCTTGGACCCCCCAGAAAATCTAAGAGAATTACATACGACCCTAAGGAATGGATGGATGTTGAAGATGGAGAAACTGAAGGAGGGACAGGTAAGAAAATTCAAAGGATGATAAATCTTAAAGCATGTTTTGGACTAAAATGCCAAAACTACCACACCAATTGTCTCACACAGGAAACTGGCCCTCTCTCAGCTTTCCTTCAGAGAGAAAGGTAAACACTTTTTTTATTTGAGAAGACATTTGCAGTAATGTCTTTGAAAGTGTGTGTCCATGGTATAAGGTTATTGCCATTGTCTTTTTTAAAAAATAAAGATGCTGTATTGTTTTCAAATTTTGTGTTTTCTGCCACAAGTCATTTCATACTTCTGATTCTATCACCAGGTTTTCTTTTGGGGTTTCAGCTTGTTTTTGTCTTACTTCCAGGCTGAGGGACTGTGACTGCTTTAAAGTCAGCAAGTGGATTCCTGTGACTGATTGGGAGTTGGAATGTTGGTCTCCAAAGTCATAATCCAACACTCAAACCACATTGGCTCTCTGTTTAATAGTACCAATAGTCTTAATATGGAGATGTATTTGTTTAAAATCTTTTTATTGTTAAGTGTTTACTTGAATGTTAAGTGTACATTCAAGTAAATGGTATTTACTTGAATGTACTGCATATCATTTTTGACTATATTGCTTAGACAAAATGTAGGTGCACGTTACATTTGATGGCACATTACAATTATGCGCCTAAACCTTGCCTATGCCCCTCTATCAGGCTGAGAACAGAGAACTTGAAAGCCTTGGGGAAAAGGAGATCCTTTCTCCCTCATTTTTTGAGATATCTATATAAAACATGCTACATTTGTAGCACACATTTACCTCTGTCCTCCAAATTCAGAAAGTTTTACCAATCCATTAATTTTTGGGAAATTTTCAAAGATTTTGCAAACAACATTTTTTAAAAACCTACAAGAGCTATACCCTTGAATTTCTTTACAATGCCATAACATAGAGCACACAATGCACTTTGCAGAATTGAATTATACTTTAAAAACCAATAGAAATGAAAGCAAGATACTTGGTAGTACTACAAATTGCCCTACAATATGGGGAAGGAATGGAACAGGTTGGTTTGGTTGGTCAGTGGTACTAGACTAGAATTCTTCTCACTTGGCTTTGTAAATTGGGTCATAAGTATGGATTTCCTGAAACATGACGTATAGCCTGCACCTGAATTTTTGCACAGCTCTAATCACTATCAAAGTAGGTTGGGGGGGGAGAGATGTTGGATGATGCTTCTCTGAAAGTTCCAGTTGATTGATATAAACCTTGTCTTATAAAATCAATATTTTTCAGCTACTCAAAAGCATATCAGATTAAGAAAGTATAGTGTGTGTGAGGGGGGGGGGAGGAGAGAGATGGGAGATAGGTGGAAGAGAGATAGAAGAGAGATTGAGATTTGAAGCCTATACATTTTATGAGTGATACTGGTTCCCACTGTTCTTGAGATCAATGTCCTTGATCATTACTCTTTTTACTGACTATATTTTCCTCTTGTCATGCACAAAACATTTTTTGCTTTCAAACTGTTCCCAGCAAATCCCATAAGGTCTAAACAACAGATACATAGATACAGAGAAATAAATTTGCATATGTATCGTGAAACAAGATCTACATAGTAATGAGGATTGCTATCTACAACCCCTCATTTCTCTCTGGATCCCCATGGTTTGATATGTAGATTTAGCCCCTCACTTCATTGCAGGATAGGAGTAGGGAAAATGTACTTATTTTTACCCACCTCCCAACCATATTTAATACTCACAAATTGTACATGTACCCCCTCAAGGGATTGTCACCTTGTCATGGTGAGAGGGGGGTGCGTGTTCCAATGAAACTGAGGGCAAAACCATCAGAGTCGTGTGCTCCTAGGAGGGACCACAGAGGAGGATCCAGACCAAGCACAATACAAAGACCCGAAGATGGTGGGTCAGGCGGAGGACAACATGGTGAATGTTACAATGGCTGTGAAGGTGGAAGAAGGCTAGAACACATGAGAAGCCACCATTGTCGTGGGATGGGACTCTAATTCTGTGAAGACTCTGTGTTGATTGACTACGCTGACGTCCACACATTAAAAAAAATCACAGGCACCTTCCAAGAAAAATAAAACCAACAAAATCACATGGCGATCAGTGAGTGGTGACGGGAGCAGAACTATGACATCTGGAAACCCTTCATCACAGACTGTCATGTGGGCGGTGGATATGGATTCAGTCCTACCTCAAGATCCAAGGAAGTTGAATAGTTCAGCAGCTGAATCCATGACAGAGCAGCCCTTTTTAGGATTCACTCTGCTCACCCCATATGGGGAGAGGGTTAGGAAAGGGTTTTGGGCCTATGCACCTGGGCCTCACAGGGCCTGCAGCTGAGTGCTGAGTAGGGAGTGCTCCTTACTCAGTGCCCAGCTGCAGGCACCCTAGCAATTTGGGTCTACATGCCTGGGCCTGGCAGGAGCAAGTAAGGAGCACTCCTTACTCAGCACTCGGCTATAGGCCCTGCCAGGCCCCAAGCAATTGATGTGAAAAGCAGTCTTAGAGCCAGTGCCCATTCATGCCTGCCTTTCATTTCAAATTGATTACATTTTCATTCCTTCTGTTTCGTGCCATCCAAATAGACAGAACGAAATGGAAACACAAATCAAACAAATGGGACAAATTTTGGGCTCATGCGTAATGTCTACTGATTGTAGTTAACTATGTAATGTATTGCTTTCCATATGTATGTATGTATGTATGTATGTATTATTTATTTATTTACTGTATTTGTATAGTGCCTTTCTCAGCCAGAGGCGACTCAAGGCGGTTCACAGTCGGCAGTGATTCGATGCCATAACAAATATCAGGGTGAAGTTAAAAACAGTTATAAAAACAATTATAAAACAATTCAACATTAAAAATGTAATTAAAGAAACAATATCTATAAAAACAAATCCTCAGCGTCCCCTTACTGAAATCGTGGTTCAACTGCATCATCAGTCATTGCATGTTCCATTTTCATCTAATTATGCTCCAGTAGTAAAAGCTTGCTTGAAAAGCCAGGTCTTAGGCATCTTGTGGAATGTTAGAAGGAAGGGAGCTGATCTTATATACCTGGGAAGGGCATTCTATAGCCCAAGGGCCACCATGGAGAAGTCCCTGTCTCTTGTCCCTGCCAAACGCATCTGCGAGGAAGGAGGGATCGAGTGCACCTCAGAACCTGATAGGCCCCCTGAATCACACAAGCACAGGCTGATGCAAAATCAATGAGTTTATTTAGAATAAAAGATAGAATAGTTCATAAGATAAATGTAAAATAGTCCATGAAGAGAAGTATCAAAAGCAATAGCAAAGTTCCTAGCATAAAGGCTTAAGTCCACCGAAGCAAAGTCATTATGGCAAAACAAAGTTTGCATGAAGCAGGCTGCTCTGGTGACCGAAACGAGACCCTGGAAAGGCAGCCACGACTATGGCAAAACAAGGCTTGAATCCGAACCGTTCCCAACGGTTCCCTGGAGACTTGGCAGCAAGACGTGAACAAAACTGTAGGAAACAAAGGGTGGTAATAAATGGACACTTCTCTGGATGGAAAGAGGTGAGAAGTGGCGTACCCCAAGGTTCAGTTTTAGGACCGTTACTTTTTAATTTATTCATAAATGATCTGGATGTAGAAGTAAATTGTGAGGTAGCAAAGTTTGCAGATGACACTAAACTGTTCAGGGTAGTTAAAAATGAAACTGACTGTAAAGAGCTCCAGAAAGATCTCTCGAAATTGAGTGAATGGGCAACAAAGTGGCAAATGCATTTTAACCTAAACAAGTGTAAAGTCATGCACATCAGGGCAAAGAACCCCAAATACACTTATCAACTGATGGGATCAAAGCTTTCTGAGACAAACCAGAAAAGGGATCTTGGGGTTTTGGTAGACAGCTCAATGAAGATGTCAACCCAGTGCGCCACAGCAGTGAAAAAAGCAAATTCTATGCTAGGCATGATCAGGAAGGAAATCGAAAATAGGTCAGCAAATGTTGTATTGCCTCTCTACAAATCTATGGTGAGGCCACATCTGGAGTACTGTGTACAATTCTGGTCACCGCACCTCAAGAAGGATATAACGGAACTGGAAAAGGTACAAAGAAGGGCAACAAAAATGATCCAAGGGATGGAGCAGCTCCCTTATGAAATCAGGTTGCAACGCCTTGGTCTTTTCAGCCTTGAAAGACGGCATTTAAGAGGTGACTTGATCAAAGTGTATAAAATCATGCATGGGATAGAAAAGGTGAATAAAGAAAAAAATATTTTCTCTGTCACACAACACTAGGACTAGGGGGCACTCCCTAAAGCTCCAAGGTAGGAAAGTTAGGACTAATAAAGGGAAATATTTCTTCACCCAGAGGGTCATTGGGTTATGGAACTCACTTCCAGAGGAGGTTGTGACAGCTGTCAGCCTGGACAGCTTCAAGGCAGGATTAGACAGATTCATGGATACCAAGGGAATCAGTAGTTACTGAAATGGACATCCAAGTGCCACCTCTGTGTTGATGGAGGCAGGCAGGATTTTCCCCGGGTACTGGTTGTGGGGGGTCGGAAGCAGGTGAGGGTTTTGCCCTCATTTCTGCTAGAGATCCCCGTGTACAACTAGTGGGCCACTGTGTGACACAGAATGCTGGACTAGATGGGCTGAGGCCCGATTCAGCATGGCTCTTCTTATGTTCTTATGTTCTTAAACCAAACGTGGCTTCAGATCTAATTCAGAGTCCAAAAATCAAGGCTAATATAGGAGCTAATCCCGGGGTACCCATCTCACCCCCTTTCACAAGCTCCATGTTGTCCTGGAATTTCTGATAGAAGACCTTCTATCAAACACCTGCTCATTACTGGGGCCAGCTGCACCACTATCAGAATGAGACTCTGCCAGCTCCCCTTCTCCCATCGCTTCGTCTGGGAAGGGAGTCGGTATCCGCTCCTGGTAACCTAACCCTCCGGGTCATTCATAACCATAGCTGGAATCCTCCTCCATACTTTCCTCTGTGAACTCACTCTCTGTTTGATATCTCTCCAGCCATTCATTATCCCATTGTAAGCTCTCGTTAGATGATTCATACCCATCCGGCCAGCCTTCTTCGCTGAGCCCCGGGTCATCTAGCCCAGCCCCATCTTGCCCTGGAGCAACTGACATTTGTCTGGGTACCCCCGGGACCCCCAGGGGCTGACCCACGCCACTAGGCTGGAATACCACAGGCCTCCCCAGATGATCTTAAAGTCCTAGATGGTTCATAAGGAGATATGTATTTGGATACGTAAGCAGGACCAGAAGCATTTAGGGCTTTATAGGCTAAACCCAGCACTTTGAATTGTGCCCGGTAGCAGACTGGCAGCCCGTGGAGCTGGTGCAACAGAGGAGTCGTGTGCTCCCTGAGCGTCGCTCCCATTAGCCTGGCTGCCACTCGTTGGACCATCTGGAGCTTCCGGGCTGTCTTCAAAGGCAATCCCATGTAGAGAATGCTGCAGTAGTCTATACGGGATGTAACCAGAGCATGGACTACCGTGGCCAAATCAGACTTCTCAAGGTACGGGCACAGCTGATGCACAAGTTTTAATTGTGTAAATGCTCTCCCGGTCACTGCCGAAACCTGAGGTTCCAGGCTCAACAATGAACCCAGGATCACACCCAAGCTGCAAACCTGCGTCTTCAGGGGGAGTTTAACCCCACCCAACACAGGCTGTAACCCTAAGCCCTGTTTGGCCTTATGACTGACCAGGAGTCCCTCTGTCTTGTTTGGATTCAATTTCAATTTGTTAGCCCTCATCCAGACTGTCACAGCAGCCAAGCACTGGTTCAGGACCTGAACAGCCTCCTTGGTAACAGGTGGGAAGGAGTGACAGAGTTGGACATCATCTGAGTACAGATGAAACTGTACCCCGAAACTTCAGATGATCTCCCCCAGCAGCTTCATGTAGATGTTAAACAACATGGGAGACAATATAGAGCCCTGAGGAACCCCACAAGACAATGGTTGTGGGGTTGAACAGGTGTCTCCCAGTAATACCTTCTGAGAGTGGCCCTCTAGGAAGGACCGGAGCCACTGAATAACAGTACCTCCAAGACCCATTCCCACGAGGTGTCCCAGAAGGATACCGTGGTCGACCGCATTAAAGGCAGCTGAGAGGTCCAGCAGAACTAACAGGGACACACTCTCCCTGTCTAGCCCCTGGCCCAGATCATCCACTAAGGCGACCAAGGCTGTCTCGGTACCATGTCCTGGCCTAAAGCCAGACTGAGCTGGATCTAGATAATCCATGTCTTCCAAAAATACCTAGACTTGAGAAGCCACCACATGTTCCAGAACTTTGCCCAAGAAGGGGAGATTGGAAACAGGCTGAAAGTTGTCGAATTGAGTGGGGTCCAGTGATGGTTTCTTCAGCGGCATTTTTATTACATCTTGTTTTAGGCTCACTGCAATATTGCTTTCCCGAAGGGAGGCATTAACCACCACCTTTACTCACTCGGCCAATCCCCCTCTGGCTTCCTTTACAAGCTAGGATGGGCAGGGGTCTAGGATGCATGTGGTCGCCCTCATCCCTCCAAGTATCTTGTCCACATCCTCGGGTTTCACCAATTGAAATGAATCTATCAAAATCGGACAAGCAGGTGCTCGTGTTCCATTCTCACAGACTGCAGTTAACATGGTGTCCAGGCTCGAACGGATCAAAGTGACTTTGTCTGCGAAGAACCGAGCAAATGCTTTACAGCAAACTGTCGAGTTTTCAGGGCTCCTGAGAGGTGGGATTTAACAGGCCTCTGACAACTCGAAACAGCTCAGCCAGACAGTTCTTTGCAGACACAATATTGGCTGCCAGAAAGGATTTCTAGGCAGCTTTTATATTCTGCGTCGTATGCCCTTAGAAGGGCATCAAGCCATGTTCAATTTGACCCACTTAGGTCCTGACACCATACGTTCTCTAGCCTCTACTTCCTTCACATCATCGCTGCCAACTCCTCGTTGAACCAAGGAGCTGGTTTAGCTCGGCTACTTGAGAGAGGGTGTTCCGTAGCAATCGTGTCTATTACCCTAGCTATCTCCCCATTTCAGAGAGTGACCAGGGCATCAACAGGATTACCTACCAAGGTGGCGGGAAACTCCCCAAGAGCCATCAGGAAGCCATCTGGATCCATAACCTCCTGGGGTGGACCATTTTAATGTATATACGGTGGCATTGAATTTTGCCAGTCCCCCTTGGGGTGAGGGAGAACAAGATAGAAGCATAGTAAATAAATAAATAAATAGCAATGGCTTCCGAAGTAACCAATTTAAGGTGGAATCAGGTGTCAAACAGGGATGTGTTATTGCCCCAACCTTATTTTCCATTTTCATTGCTACGATACTGCAACTTGTTGATGGGTATGAAAATAATCTGTTCAACAGATGGCAAGCTAGTATTTAACCTCAGCAGACTGAAAGCCAAAACCAAGAGCACAATAACATGTTGTAGAACTTCAATATGCTGATGATAATGTAGTCTGTGCTCATTCAGAAGACCTACACGCCATTCTAAACACCTTGGCCGAAGCAGACGGAAAGCTTGGCCTCTCGCTGAACCTTGAGAAAACCAAAGTGCTCTTTCAGCTGGCACCATCCAATCCTTCTGCAATGCCAGAAGTATAGCTTAATGGTGTAGTGTTAGATAATGTTGACCATTTCTACTACCTTGGCAGGCACCTCTGCACAAAAGTCATCTTCAACACTGAAATACAAAACCATCTGAGCTCTGTGAGTGCATTTTTTAAATTAAACAGAGAATCTTTGAGGGTCAGGACATTTGTAGGGATACCAAGATGCTTGTTTATAAAACTATTGTCCTTGCAACCCTGTTTATATGCCTGCAAAACATGGAGCATCTACAGACATCACACCCAAAAAATCCTGCAAATCTCTTGGGAAGACAGGTGGACAAATGCTAGCATGCGGGAAGAAGCAATGACCACCAGCATTGAAGTAATGATCTTCTACCATCAACTTTGCTGGACTGGCCACATTTTTAAGGTGCTGGTTCTCACCTTCAAGGCACTACACGGCTCCGGCCCGTTATATCTAAAAAATCGACTCGCCTATTATCAACCCCAGAGACCACTCCGATCTGAAGATCAAATGCTGCTTGAAGTTCCCAGTCTCGAGATCCTACGATCTACAAAGATCAGGCATAGGGCCTTCACTGCTGTGGCCCCGTCACTCTGGAACACTCTTCTGCTTGAAGTCCGTACGCTCCAAAATTTACTAGCTTTTTGGAGAGAATACAAGACATATTTGTTTAGGCAGGCCTTTCCATGTGGCTAATTAGTCTTATGTTCTATTGTTTTACTGAGTTACTAATTTCTGTTGTAAGCCGTTCCAAGCCGCCGGGGAGTGGCGGCCTATAAATTTGAAATACAAATACAATACAGTTTTCTGAATGCCCGATCACCGTCTCCCAAAACAGTTACTGTACTCCTAACTGACGAATGGGAAACGGAACGTTGGTGGACAAGAAAAGAGATTTAAAGATGGGCTTAAAGCTAACTTTAAAAACTGTGGCATAGACAATGAGAACTGGGAAGCCTTGGCCTTTGAACAATCTAACTGGAGGTCAGCTGTTACCAACAGCGCTAGGGAAATTGAAGAGGCGTGAATGGAGGGCAAAAAGCAGAAATGTGTCAAGAGGAAGGCCTGACTGGGACCACCTTCCATCGGGAAATCGATACCCTCACTGTGAAAGAACATGCAGATCAAGAATAGGTCCCTACAGCAACCTATGGACCCACCACCAAGACTTGGAAGGCAATCATACTCGCCCATGATGAATCATCTAAGCAATTAACATAAGAAGGTTCCGGTTGCTGGGAGAGCAGCATCAAAAGTGAGTGCTCCGGTCTGAGCTTTCCTAGGGAATGTTATTTTAAACTTAGAATTTTATACCCAGCAACCTGGTCTTACTGCCTTGCAGCCTTTCAATCCCTATCACAGCACCGTGGCTGCATGTTTAGTTAGTTAGTTATTTCATCACTGTTTGCAAGAAGTTTTCTCGGGGGGCAGCGGTCCGCGTTCAGCCTGGAATTTACAGCTGATAAGAAGATTTCTCCTTTCCTCCCTCTTCTCCCTGCAATTGATTTATGGACACAAGAAAGCACTGCAGGCAGGCATAGAGGAGAAACTGTTGAGAATTAAGCGCCTTGAAGCGTCGTGCAAACTTCTGAAGAGAGCTCTCTGGGAAAAGCCTCCATATTTACTCTCTCTTTACTCTCTCTCTCCTCTGGTGTGTCGGCACTAGAGGCCCTGGTGGTGGAGACTCCCAGGCCGTGCGGCAGTTTGTTCTCCTAGAAGAACTGACGAGAGAAAGAAACTTAAGACGTGGAATCCTTTAAATCGCCTGAGCTTAGCACGCACAGCTAGCAACATACCTTGGCCTTACCCCTACTTACGCACTACATACGTACTTTGTGGTCATGAAGGATAGACTTAAGAAGAGGAGGCGGAAAGAGATTGGGAGGCTCTCCGCCACTAGGGGAGGGAGAAGAGTTGTCGGCAGTTCTGGCCAAAGGAAGATCACAGACATCCTTCTGCGGGAAGATACCCCCAAAGATACTAACAATAGACCAAATGACTATTGTGACCACTCAAGCGAAACAACGGAGAGATCTACGGAAATTTCTCAGTTAGTGGATTTGGATTTCGTGGTCCAAAACCGAACTACTGAGTGCATGCAACATCAACGTCAGGAGGAAGGGACCCGCAAGCAAAGGGAGTCCTCAAACCTGGAAGAGTGCTCCTCCTCCATGCCGGAAGCCAACTTAACCAGCCAGGGCTCTCCGACGATGACGGAGGTGGTACTGACCCTTCTTAATAAGCTACAAAGCATTGAAGGAAAAGTGGAGGAGGTTAAAAGGATAGTGGACAAGCTCACTGCTGGGTTGGCCATTACGGAGGGGAGAACGAATGATCCTGAGACCAAAAGACGACATTCTGCCACTCTTTCACAGGCGGCCACTAGAGGGTATATAAGAGGTGGACCAAGTAAGGTACAACAACTGTTCCTACAACGGGACAGAGTGGCTCTAACCATCAAATGGTCCCCGATAAACAGAGGTCGATGGCATAATCCTCATATGGTCAGACAGTCCCTTTCATCCATCCTAGGGCGGAGGATTTCAACAACCGAAGTGATTGAAATTGCATGGTTGCCCAGTAGGGGGGCCGCTAGACTCACAATTTGGATGAAGGAAGAATCAATGGTTAACCAACTTCTTGCCAAAAAGCCGATCTTGCCAAATTTGGAATAGATATGACCAGAATCTTCCACACTAGCATCGCTCTGAAACTCTTAGGCGACTCGAACCCTCTTATCTCAAACCATGCAACACTTCGAAGGAAGACTCGCGCCAACACCTCTCAATCAACAGCAACTGGAGAGGGCAATTGCAGGCACCTGAGGCAAGGGAAGATAAAGGAAAGGAGATTGAGCAGAGGAGCTTCAGACCACAACAACAGCAACGCCTCAACCCAGACCAATGTATCTCCCTTCGGGCCAAAATAATGGCTCTAAAATCCAGACTACAGAACATTAAAGAGGGGGCAGGGACAGGAGGGGACATTTCGGTAAACCAATCAACTTCTGTCGAACAAGACGGTATTGGAACATCTAGCCCCAACTTAAAGCTGACCGGAAATTTGAGTGAAAAAAAGAAAAGGAAAAGACGTACTTCTGACCATCAACCAACTCAGCCCACCAAGAGCAAAAGAGTCAACAGTGACTTAGGAGGGACGGCACTCATGGACCAACCAGGCAGAGTGAGGGATACAGATTTGTTGTCAGCTTCCCCAGATCATGCTCAACTAAAGACCCCCATGAAGAAGTATCTTACTTTACGTCCCACATTGCACTCGCCCCCGAAGATCTGCTCCACTCCACAATCGGTGGACTCCCCTGCACGCAGTCAAATACAAGGGATGGCTGATCTTATCCGGTGGAACAGTATGGACAATGTGGCCATCCCGTGGAACAATTGTGTGGACAGAGTGAACAGGACGGAGATTACTTCCGAACCGGACAAGGCAAATCATTAATCTATTAGACGTAACAGCTAAAATCTTCTCTAAAATTCTCCTGGAGAAATTAAAAGCCTGGCTGTTGGCAGAGAATATTCTCCCAGAAGAACAGGCGGGGTATAAAGAGGGCTGGTCAGCCATTGACAATTGCTTCATACTAAACCATATTAGTAGCACACAGATTAGGAAGGGGAGTTCTATATGCCGCATTTGTAGATTTTTCCGCGGCCTTTGACAATGTCAACAGAACCCTTCTATGGAAGAAATTGAAGCTGCTTGGGGCAGATGCCAGACTTCTGGAGCTCTTGAAAATGCTGCATACAGGAAACGCACTCCAACTCCGAATGCCTTCTGGGGCACTCACCAACAAAGTTGACACTCAGGGAGGAGTGAGGCAGGGATGCATCTTAGCACCGACCCTTTTCAACATTTTTTGTTAGCGATCTTCCACGTAAACTAAGAGGGCAGCAATTTCACACGCCTAAGATTGGCCAAAGACACATCAATTCTCTTTTATATGCTGATGATGTTGTCATTCTCTCCCTTACCCAGATTGGGCTTCGTAGAGCCTTAGTAAGATTCAACCAGTATGCACACAGTAACGATTTAAGCATCAATAAAGCGAAAACCAAGGTTATCAGGTTTGCATTCAGACCCAAAAGGCACTCCTGGACACTGGATGGGGAAAACATTGAGCAGGTTGATACCTTCACCTATCTAGGAATTACTTTTTCGGCTAAAGGCTCATGGAAGGCCCAACAATCAAGGAGTGCCACCAAAGCAAAACTAGGCATTAACCAGATTCTCAGACTAACCAAACATCAATATCCGGGTTCCCTCCTACCTACGATCAAAGTTTACGGAGCCAAAATAATCCCTCAATTACTCTATGGGGCTGAGATTTGGGGTTTGGACACCATGCCAATCATCGAACAGGCCCAGATAAACTTTGGCAGACAGCTTCTGGGGCTGAGCAACAGGACTCCAGCGGTGGCTGTTAGGGTGGAACTGGGCCTGCAGCAAATTAATGGTTTGGCAAAAATAAGAGCGTTCAACTATTTATGTAAAATTGCCAACTTAGACAACGATAGACTCCCTAGAATCTGTCTAGAAGAACAGCGCAAGGCAGCTAGGGACGCTTCCTGGGTGCTTCAGCTTGAAACTTTCCTGAGAACCCGAGGTATACAGGTGAATGCACAGGGAAGTTACCCACCTCGTACCAGGGAGTTAGTTAAACAGCGCATTGTGGATATACAGGCACAAGAGGATATACACGGGCTAGCGAACATCAAATCCCTAAAATGGTTATCGGTACAACAACATGTATTTAAGAGGGCACAATATCTAACACACCAGCTCCCTAAGTATTTAAGGCTCGCCATGACTAGGGCAAGATTTGAGCAGATGGAGACAATGGAGAGATACGGCAGATTTCACTCAATACCATACTCCGATAGAATTTGTATCTGTGAGGCTCCAGAAGTAGAAAATATTAGTCATATACTCTTAAACTGCCCGATATATGCAATAGACCGGGCTAAACTTCTAGGCCCGATTTTGGGAAACAAGGAACATTGGGCAGAGGAACATAAGATTAACTGGCTCCTATCCCATGCGAATCCCACCGTAATAAGGGACAATTGTCTCACCCTTTTACCCCCTCTGCTCCCCTGCCCTTTCTCTCTCTCATCCCTATAAGTGATCAAAGGAACTCACGTGCAGGTCGTTCTATCCATCCTGACAGTTTGAATACATTCTAATAATACAAATTTTTATCAAAGAACACATTAAAAATAGCATAGGGAAGCAACGGAGGTGATGAAAAATACTTCAGTCCACAAATCCACAAAAAGCTTAATCCATAAATGTGGAGGACTGATTATATACCCTTCATCTCAATGTTGGGTACTGTAAGCAATCCACAAAGTTTCTTCCTATCATTCTTTTTTCAAATCCACTGAACAGCATATGTAGAGTCTGCTAGTGAGTACCTTGTTTAATGTGCAATAGAAGGGCATCATTCATGTCTCCCTTCAGGATGTACGAAGAGGCTTCCCTATTGCACTTTCCCACCAACACCGAGATACAGTGCAGTATACCAATACTTTACCACCATATGCATCCCATCGAAATGAAGCATTTCTTAATTAGCAATGTAGGAAAATACATCTATTTCAAGTTTACTATGACAGATGTCCTGATCATGAGCATTCTGTTGGTTTCATAAATAGAGCATACTGTAAATAACACAGCATGTATTTTCCTATTTTCTTTAGGATACGTTAAGTATACCTTATGTGAAATGCTTGGGACCAGAGGTGTTTTGGATTTTTTTCTTTTAGATTTTGGAATACCTGCATTTGCACATATGGATATAATGAGATATTTTGAGATGGGACCCAAGTCCAAACATGAAATTCATATATGTTTCATAGTCCTTATTCACATAGCCTACAGGTAATTTTATACAGCTTTTAAATGAATGTGTGCATGAAAAACAATGAACCACTATCTCCATCTCCCATGTGGACAATTTTGGAATTCTAGACAAGGAACGCTCAACTTGTATTTGACAGTTATAGCCCTCTCTTGCTATGCTGTCCAAATGAGCAGTACTTTCCCAGTATTGTGGTAATGCCAAGACCTTCAGAGTTAACACGCTGGAAAGTCTGATAAGCAGGAACAAGAATTTAATCTACTTTCTGCTTCAGGCTTCACTTTGGGATGGATTTTTCCAGTACCAATACATTGTTGTGAATTATCCCTTTTGTATTGGGATGGTTGCTCTTGAATAGACCGTAAGGACTTACTGGCTTTTTAAAAGCCTTGCTCCTGGAGGAGATAAAATGTACCAAAACTGATTTTGTTGCTATGGATCAACACAGCTCCCAGAACTGTTGATCTCACAATGGCATGAACATTTTCCGCTCAAAATGAGCCTCTAATCCAGCTTACTGGCTGTTAGGAATGGTGGGAGTTGAAGTCCAAAACACCTGGAGGGCCCAAGTTTGCCCATGCCTGTTCTAACCCATTGGTTGGCAGTGTGAAAACAATTTATATTACAACTCCTGCTCATCATGAGGCGTTAACAGCCTAACTTGATGATTAGAAGAGAATGGAGGAGAACTTTATTTCATTTCAGCTGACATTTATCCAACGATTGTAGTCCTCCAGATATTTTGACCTTCAACTTCCAGCAGCCTCAGTTGCCTTGGCTAATCATCGGGCATTCTGGGAGCTGAAATCCAAAACCTCTGGATTACCAGAGTTTGGAAAACACCTATCAAATCCAATGACTTTAAGTGTTTTTAACTAGGAATGCATATTTCTTGTTGAATGAATGCAGTTTGACATCATTTTAACTGCCATGGTTCAATACAATGGCAGTAGTTTTAGCATTCTCTGTCAAAGAGTACTGGTGCCTCATCAAACTACAAATCCCACATTATTCCCTCTTGCTTTAGGAATACTCTCAAAATTTCTGATAAAAAGTTTGTATATTTAAGTTTTAAATTATAGGAATAGTTTGATACTATCCAATTCTTATTTTCATGAATAGTGCAGAAGAAGAGATGCAAAATGAAGGAAATATGATTCATTTGCAAGATGAGTACATCTGAAGAAAATCATCAGAAAATAGGAGACCCAGGAACAATTGTGGGCATTAATTGGGAACCCCCCGTGCATTAGAAAAACATAAAAGAATGCTGTGATTGTCATCTCCGACACAGAGGGAAAAAAAGCACATATTACTCTAATAACATTGATGAGACTGCTCACGGAGAAACACATTCATTTTCTGGGTGCCTTACACAAAGGTGTCGACAAAGACAGGGCACTTATAAAGAACACTAAAGACAAGATGAATGAACGGATGAATGAAGGAGCCAGAGGGGATGGACGAGCAATCTAGACTTATCAAATGTGGCAATATTAAAGCAGCAGAAGGACTCTCTTCTGCCTGACTAGTGCATTAAAAAGGATGAAATTAAGAAAACAGAGGAAATAAATGTAGCTGGAGTGCCAGGAGGAACTTTAGCAATAGCAATAATGGTGAAATGGCTTCCTCCAAGAGAACAGAGCAAAACCTAATTCCCACAGACACTTAAAACAAGACTTTGGAAAGGAAATGAGTCCTGAGGAAAAGAGCAATGGGAGTCATGGTCTAAGATGGGACCAACCTCCCCAGGCCTCCCATTCTCCATTTACCTTTATGACTCCTTTCGTGTATTTCATGGCCTTTGTTCAGTGCTCATAATGAAGGTGGACATTTTAGGGAGTTTTTTATTGAAAGGGCTAGAACAGGAAGAACATAGAATATGAATTAGTCACAATTCGATGGACTGTTTTGGAAGAAACTGATTTTTAGCTTGTGGAGATGATCTACCCATCTTATTTTTCCACTCCTTCTCACATAAATATTTTCATTTGACCATGAGAACATTGATTATATGCTTTTATTCTATAGATAATGTGACTGATTTCTTGACAATATTTTTGTATACTATTACTTATTTCTTAGTACATGTTTTAAATCTGGATTTGTTTTCATGTTTGCAAACTGCCTTGAGTGCCAGCTTTTTGAGGGAAAGGGAGGATATGCATGCATAAACAACAATAAACCTCACTTATTTCACACGTACAAATGTTCAAAAATTCTAAGATAGGGAGCTTAGAAAAATACATTATTCCAGTGAAAAAGGATGGTCCACATACTACACTCAGATAGTAGGTTCTTTGGGGATGGAAGTGAGGGGACAGTGATCCTTACTAGGAACACAGTAGTCGGGGAAAGGAAGAAAACATCTTGAAGTGTGCTAGTGTGATGAGAACAATGTGATGAGAATCCAAATCACTTATACATGCAGACACTGCTATAACATATCCTGCAACTGTCTCAGTTATTTATTTATTTACAGTTAGGCAGGAACAAGACCAATTAATCACCTGTCACTCAGTTTTATCCATTTCGAAAATATCCTTATTAACCTTTCTTCATTTTGTTTTTCCTCATTTTTCACAACTTATTTCAGTTGCTACAAACTTAATTTAAAGAAGTTTGCACTCAACTCAGCAAGAAGAAGGTAAAATGAAGGTTTGGAATGATGCCTTTTCCTATAGGCCTAAACAAGACCAAACTACTAAGCTTCTCTGCTCTTCCTCGCTGGTAACGTTTACCATCTATCTGGTCACAACTGGTTACCCTAAATGGGTTACCAAGTGTGGGGAAGGGAGGCAGCCCTTGATGGCCAGAAGTCCACAAAGGCTCAGGCCCAGTAAATTAGCCCCTTCTCACTGCCCTAGAGAGCCCAGCCACCAGCTAGCCATGTTTATTCCCAGATGCCCCTTTTGAGAAAGGTGAGGTGCTACTTCTGGACACAGATCACTTTCTCTACCAGCTATTGTCCTGGCAGCAGGCCCCCCCCCTCCCTCAGGCAGCATTCATTTGAAAAATGTTGGGACAATGCCTGCTTTTGTGCTGAGGGATAAATAAGAAGATCATGGCCAGGAGGACAGGGAAGAGAAAAAGAGAAGAGAATCTCACCACTCGGTTTTGCCACCAAGAGCAGATGAACTACCAGAGAGGTGAGTCTACTAGGCAAGACAGCCATTTTGGTATCCTCTCCTCCAATGGTATTGCCCAATGTTCATCTATCAAATGTGGAAGGTGTACTGTGATGGCACGCTGGGGTGAAGGGGTAACTATATTTCTGGCTATCCCCGGTGGCTATCGGTATACCCTCTGATGTACTTCAGTTCTTTAAAATGAAGACTCTTTAGACAGGATTAAAGTTAACCAAATGAGTTTACTGGAAACAAATGCAGAATTAACTTCAGTCAGGGTTCTTGAAAGATGAATCTGTAGCATATCTGAGCACTGGCAGACCATGCTTATGACATATGCGCATGCTCCCGGTAAATATAGAACACAATTAGGTCATTCAGAGGTCGGGAAAACCCCTGCACACGAACTCATCTGCTAAGGCAACGTGGCATAGATGAACCAATCACAGAAAAGGTCAAGAGCTTTGAAAAGTACCCTAATGCTTATAGCACAGTATAAAAAGGGACTGCCCCAAGATGTCTCCGTGTCTATCTGCATCCGAACACAACATAAATCTAAATAAAGTATTACAGAAACTAAGTTTGTTAATTTGTGAATTGAACTTAATTACACAGGTAATAAACACTTGACTATATTTGTAAAATATGAGGTTAAATACTTGGCTATAATTGAATATAGTGAAGTACAGAACTAATAATAACTATATGGTAAAAAAACATCAATCTATATTGGTGGTAAAGTACAATCTATAATGACTATGAGGTATGTACTAGGCTATGATCTCTAATTGGTATATAATATATAACTGACTATAGTCTCTATGAGGTATATACAAGGCTATGGTATGTATGTGCTATAGAATGCCTTGACAGGCCAAGGAACCCAGACAATTTCCGGCCTTCTTCTCTAAAATTCTGACCCAGAAAAAAAAGGAGGGACAAGCCTTTCAGGCAAGTTCTGAGGCAGCAGGGCTAAACCAACAGAGCCAGGCAGCTATGGGGGTTTTAAGCTTCACCCCTAAAACTAAGCACAAATGGAACAGTCCACCCCAAAGAGAGAACAAAACAAGGAAATGAACAGAGGAGGGAAATAGCTAGGCCAAGACATGTGCACCATTAGGTAGCATGACCATCTATTCTGAGAAGCATTGGGATATCATGAAAAAGCAGCAAATTGTTAATGACTTTAATTATTATTACCAAATTTTAACACCATACCCTGGTGTTACCCTAAATGGTACCCTGGACTACTTGAGCCACCCCTCCTGTTTATATTCCATGTTCTTAAACTGTTGTACATTGTTCACCCTAGGGTTTTAACTGTTGTAAGTCGCCCGGAGCACCGCCGGTGGAGGGCGACTCACAAATATTAAATTATTATTATTATTATTAATAAGTCCTTATGAGATTTTCTTTTTAATGTGCTTAAGAAAATATATGGTTGGGTACAATATTTTCTGGTTGCTTATTTTCAAGCAGCAAAATATTTTGTGCTGGTGCTGTAGAACACTTGATGTTTCAGCCATGCCATCAGGAAGGAAGTAAACTTGGTACCAGTTACTATATGGGAGGAAAAAAAGAAGCCATTCAATCTGGGGAGCTTAGCACTTGCTTAGGATCACCAACCCCAAGATATGCAAAGAAATCACGTAGTAGCACACTATAGATCAAGCAAATATATTTGGCCAAAATATTTTTTTCAGAAATGTTTCACTTTTTTTGAGGAAGGGAGTAATATGTTTTATTTCTAAAGAAGTAACTTTTCCAAGGCCTTATTATCCGATAGCTAAGAGATATAACACTGTGGTGAAGAAACATCTCAAGCAGTGACAGAATAATTTCTTTGTCTTTTTCTTTCCCACAGTCCCCATTTTAAAAAGTTCAGCAATGAGAACTTCTACATTTACATTCCAAAGCTACATTCCAAAAAAGTAACTCTTCCAAGATCTGTTCCAGTTACCGCCTAATTGGCCATCATTTCCTCATGTTCTTTACACATTCACCTCTTTTGCTTCTTCTGTCCCTTTTCCCAATTTAATGCTAGGAAGGAAAAGGTAGTTCTGAAATTCAGTGTGAAAAACCAGTTGAGAATGGAATTATTTTTAAACCTATTTAACCTTACAGGTGGTTTGACTTTAAAATCTGGTTTGTCATATTTATTCGGAGTTGTTGAAAAAAGAACAAGTGATGATCTTATCACGGAGTACTTTAGATGAAAAAGTGAGTCACCTTTTTAGACCTTTACCTGCCCCCAAAGAAAATTGGAAACAAAGACTAAATTAACTTCAGTCACTGCTTCTCAAAGTTGGTTCTCCCAAATGTATTCAAATTCCCAGAAGCCCCAGGAAGCATAGTTTATCATTGTCTGGAAGGTGAAGTACCAAACATCAGGAGAATCCAACCTTGAGCACTACTAGTTTAATACGTAGACTTTTGGCTTCTGTGACTGGCTGTAACATCAAGGGCCCAGCCACCATGTTTTTTTCCTCCTGAAACAGCTCACGTGGCTGCTGGGTGCAGCTTCTTCCCTTCTATTTGAGTGCATGCAACACATAGAGAGGGTACCGCGTGCTTGCACGGAGTTTCTCTAAGAACCCTGCTTGTTAGGCTAATCAGAGTAGAAAAATGCCACAACACAAGCTGTGTCTATTTAATGGGGTGAGTGTCTCCATTGCACTGAGTTGAGTCCTGGCTCTGAGAGGTGCTGCTTGGCCTTGTCACTCACTTGCAGCTCTGCTTCTTTAGTTTTTGGCTTCTATAATTGAATCTTTTTTTAATTTTCCTTTATTTGCTTGATTCTTTTTATTTAGTGGGACTAGGAAAGTGCAGGTGAATAGGTGGGTGCACATATTTGGGGACTTGGGAGAGAAATCAAAGAATCTCTTGGGTGGGTGGGTGCACTATTCTTTAGAGTGGCTCTGAGCCTTGGGTCACCCATTAGCTTCTTCCCTTCTCTCCTCTCCTTATATTTTTTCTACTCTCTCCCCTCCTTCAGAAATCACTATTAAAAGATAATTATTATTGACAATAATAATTCCAGTCCCCCGACCCCTTTGAAAAATAAAACAAACTTACCTGGCCTCCATTACAGTCTTGGAGCATCATTACTACATGCTGGGAGATCTGCTCCAAGACTGTAATAGAGACCGGGTAAGTTTATTTTACTTTTCAAAGGGCTTTGGGGGCTGTGGGGGAGGGGGTGGGCATTTCCACAGTTTTCCTGACTAATTTAGTCTGGGAATGATGTCTGGACGGCAGTCCAGAAACTGGAAGTAGTGGATTTATCCCGTGGCTTCCAAGAAGATGCAGAATAAATCCACTATCTAATTTGCAACAAACCAGGGTTTGTGGCAAATTAATTCAGGACTGTCCAGAATATTGTCTGGACAGTCCCTTCTTTATTGCAGGAGTGACCACAATAAAGGTACTGTCTGAACAGACCCTAAGTAGGTCCAAATCTGGATCTAAGACAAAGCTCTTTAATATGTAGACTCAAGCAAAATTACGGACTCAATTAATTTCTTGCTATAGCATTCAGGTTATATAAGTGGATCAAGGACTAAGAACCTTAGGAATCTGGTATATAAACTGCACTATTGAAAAATTAGCAATTGGAAAGAATAATAATATAATAATAATTTTATTTCTTACCCGTCTCTTGTCATGGCTCGAGGTGGGTTACAGAATAATGAAAACACATAAACATTGTAAAAATTCCATAAATACACATACTGTATTAAAATGTATTTCTATAAAATACATATTTAAATACACAGAACAGAGATTAAACATTAAACAAAGACCTGACAGCTTGCTATATACATGTTTGCTATTTAAAGCTAAATAAGGTTATATGCTAGGATGCCCATTGTACTTTAGCCTAGATTTTGAACACTCGCTTCACACTTATTGCAAAAGCAATTTTCTTTCTTGAGATTTGAAATCTTGAGCTAAACTGTGAGGGCAGAGGTCACAATGGCTTGTCTTTTGGTGCAGCTTTGAACACAATGGAGCGTTGATTGTGGCTTTTTGGAGTGCTACTGCAATACAGATAAGAATAAGAAGAAACTGGATTTTAGAGAATTGTAATGTTTGTGAAAAAGAAAGAAAGGCAGGAAGGAGCCTGGTCTATTTTGACATGACGGAGATTGCTATGACTGTTGCAAAAGCGGTCCAAGTATCAATCATGAATGAAACATCAAAACTTCCAATTACTTCAACAAGGACAAAAATTACACCACTGATTCTGCTTACATTTCATCTTGCCAACAGTGATGATGTTTGCAACACTTGCTAATCTTTGAAAGAGGTATTGTCTCTACAAGCACACCTACTCACCAAGAAAACAATATAATATTTCTTGAGAAATCAGCAGTAGAATTATAATTGGCTTCAGCTTCTATAAAAGACAGTAGTATGCTAATATATTTAATGGCTACACATAAAATATTTCCCACTAAGGACCCAATCTAATTTCCATTACACTTAAAGCAAGATATGTATTTCCACCCCTGGAATAAAAGCCATGCGGTCTTAATTTTGGATATAATGAATCTGGAGCCCTCAAATATGCATGGGATTTTTGTTTTGTTTAGAGAATGTGATTTTTATTCAGATTTGGAAAAGTATTTACTAGTCATGCTGGCTAGAGGATGCTGGATGTTGTCATGTAAAAAAAATTCTAAACTCTTTTCTTATGCAGGGAAATTGGGGGTGGGGATACATCTCTCAGATGAATTGCTTTGTTGGACCCATGTTACTGAGAAATAGCTACCCATGTTGGTGGGAAGGTGAATCCGATCTGTTTTTTAATCCAAACTAATATCTCACCTTTGAACCAATACCCAGCTCTTCCACTGAATCAACATGGTCATCTTGTAAAATAGAATGACTGTGTATGTTTTGTTCTTTTTAAAACACCATGGGAAAATAGCAAGAAACCCAGTGTAAATCATGCGCTGCCCCCCCCCCCCCCCCAAGAAATGGTTGATAGTGTAGGAATGTACCACATAACAAATAAATACATATATTATACATTTAGCAATTTTGATTAGATAGATTACCACTCATCATAAATCAATAAAACCACAGTTGGGCATGCTGAATGAGTCAACTTCTCACTTTAAAATTGATACTGGTATACATTAGTTTTCATTATTTTATTCTGACGTTAAGGGACTTGATGGAGCTCGCAGGAAAAAAAAACATCAGAAAATGACAACCTGTGAATGTTGCATGAAAACATAAGATAATTTCTTTCTCCTTCCAAGCTTGCCATTTTTCACTTCCACATCAAAATGCCTCAGGCATGTGGATGAATGATAGCAAAGCACAATGGGGCACAAAATGCATGTACACCATGAACGTAGAGTGAGACTGGGAATTATGAACCATTCTAGACATTCTGGGACTCCTTACAATTGGCTATGCTTCCAGCACTTGCAGAAATGGAGGCCAGAAACATCTAGAGGGCTATGTGATTCCCATTTCTGGCTAGGCGAGAAATAGAAATTTTATAGCAAAAATCAAGAAGGTTTTCTCTTCATTTCCTCCACCACAGCAAATGTCAGGATGGATTCATCCATCATGATGGATTTTTTGGCCTGGGATGTTGGCAGCTTAGCTGGGTTATTAATAACATCTGTCTCTTCAGAGGTACATTACGTTAATAGCTCTTCTGTCACTAAACTGCTTTTGTCACTACTACCTCCCTTTCATATCTCATCATAAAAATGATATCAAGCATTATCAGGATGTGTCACTTTCAAGGCAAACAAACATTAATTACCTTGGTGAATTGAGCTAGAAGATCAAGACAATCAAACCAATATGAGTTTGCTATTATTTTTTACTGGGAACAAGCCAAGGCCACCAGCAAATGTCTGTATCAGTCTTGGATGTTGATAATTTCACCAGAACTTAGCAACATCTTGAACTTTCTACAAAACCTGAAATGACTCATAAAAACAACTAGATTGGTTCTCTGGATACAGCCTCCAAGCATGACTGTTATAAATGCTTATCTATCACCAATCAAATCCATGGGAACATTGATTGATGGTAAGGGATTTGGGGAGTTGTTGTCCAATGCATTTGATGGAGAAAAAGTTAATGATCCCTTGATTAGAAAATGTAAGTATCAAGGAGAGTGAAATAATGGGCTTAATATGATAATCAAAAAGGGACGTTGTATGTAATGGATGACATCTTGTGAGATGCAAACACAAAAAACTTCTAGACATTGATAAATACTAAAAGTTGGTGAATGTTACATTCTCTACGCATATCTTCCTCTACTCTTGTGTGTGTGTGTGTGTGTGTGTGTACACACACACACACACACACACACACACACACTCACTCCACTTTTTAGGTGTGATAGAGACTCCTTCTTTGGAGGCTTTTAAACAGAGGCAGGATGGCCATCTGTTAGGGGTGCTTTGAATGTCATTTTCCTGCTTCTGGCAGGGGGTTGGACTGGATGGCCCATAAGGTGTCTTCCAACTCAATGATTCTATGACAGTGGTTCTCAACCTGTGGGTCCCCAGATGTTTTGGCCTCCAACTCCCAGAAACCCTAACAGCTGGTAAACTGGCTCGGAATTCTGGGAGTTGTAGGCCAAAACACCTGGGGACCCACAGGTTGAGAACCACTGTTCTATGATATATAACAGACTACAGTAAATAAAGGTGCTGTGAAAAAGCTCCTGTATAGAATAAAGATATACAAAAATACTTAAACTTTCTGTCATCTTCATCAAGAAAGAATAATGCTTTTTTGCTGTTTTTAGTTTTTTTGGGTTTTTTTTGGGTTTTTTGGTTTTTTTGCAAAAAAAACAACCAGCTGTTAAAAAATAACTATGACACAACGTGGCTAAACATTAAAAGTAAGCTCGAAAAGTGGAGGTACCTTAACCTTAATCGACTAGGAAGGATTGTGGTCATTAAGATGAGCGTACTCCCCAAACTTATGTTTCTTTTTCAGAATATTCCTGTGATTAGATCTAATTATTGTTTCAAGACTTGGAGGACGGACATTCTTAAGTTAGTGTGGTGTGGAAAAAAAACCGAGAATAAAACACAAAGTTTTATGTGACCAGAGAGAAAGAGGCAGCCTCTCGCTCCCCAATCTTCAATTATACTATGAGGCGGCTGCTCTGAGCTGGGTCAAGGACTGGGCCACACTCAAAAATAATAGCATATTAACGATAGAGGGATTTGACCTGCGCCGGGGGTGGCACGCCTACCTCTGGCACGATAAGGCCTTAATCGAAAAAAACTTTGCAAACCATTTAAGAACATAAGAACATAAGAACATAAGAAGAGCCATGCTGAATCGGGCCTCAGCCCATCTAGTCCAGCATTCTGTGTCACACAGTGGCCCACTAGTTGTACACAGGGATCTCTAGCAGAAAGGAGGGCAAAACCCTCACCTGCTCCTGACCCCCCACAACCAGTACCGGGGAAAATCCTGCCTGCCTCCATCAACACAGAGGTGGCACTTGGATGTCCATTTCAGTAACTACTGATTCCCTTGGTATCCATGATTCTGTCTAATCCTGCCTTGAAGCTGTCCAGGCTGACAGCTGTCACAACCTCCTCTGGAAGTGAATTCCATAACCCAATGACCCTCTGGGTGAAGAAATATTTCCCTTTATTAGTCCTAACTTTCCTACCTTGGAGCTTTAGGGAGTGCCCCTTAGTCCTAGTGTTGTGTGACAGAGAAAATATTTTTTCTTTATTCACCTTTTCTATCCCATGCATGATTTTATACACTTCGATCAAGTCACCTCTTAAACGCCGTCTTTCAAGGCTGAAAAGACCAAGGCATTGCAACCTGATTTCATAAGGGAGCTGCTCCATCCCTTGGATCATTTTTGTTGCCCTTCTTTGTACCTTTTCCAGTTCCGTTATATCCTTCTTGAGGTGCGGTGACCAGAATTGTACACAGTACTCCAGATGTGGCCTCACCATAGATTTGTAGAGACAACATTTGCCGACCTATTTTCGATTCCCTTCCTGATCATGCCAAGCATAGAATTTGCTTTTTTCGCTGCTGCAGCGCACTGGGTTGACATCTTCATTGTCCACCAAAACCCCAAGATACCTTTCCTGGTTTGTCTCAGAAAGCTTTGATCCCATCAGTTGATAAGTGTATTTGGGGTTCTTTGCCCGATGTGCATGACTTTACACTTGTTTAGGTTAAAATGCATTTGCCACTTTGTTGCCCATTCACTCAATTTCGAGAGATCTTTCTGGAGCTCTTTACAGTCAGTTTCATTTTTAACTACCCTGAACAGTTTAGTGTCATCTGCAAACTTTGCTACCTCACAATTTACTTCTACATCCAGATCATTTATGAATAAATTAAAAAGTAACGGTCCTAAAACTGAACCTGGGGTATGCCACTTCTCACCTCTTTCCATCCAGAGAAGTGTCCATTTATTACCACCCTTTGTTTCCTACAGTTTAGCCAGGTTCCAATCCAGGACAAGACCTGTCCCTGATTCCATGGCTGAAGAGCTTATTTAGGAGCCTTTGGTGAGGGACTTTGTCAAAAGCCTTTTGAAAGTCAAGGTAAACAATATCGACTGGTCCCCTTTATCTATGTGTTTATTTACACCCTCAAAGAATTCTATCAAGTTAGTAAGACATGATTTGCCTTTGCAGAAACAATGTTGATTTTCCTTCAGCAATGCCTGTTCTTCTATGTGCTTAGTAATTTTTTCTTTAATAATGGTTTCCATCACTTTGCCTGGAACTGAGGTTAAACTAACTGGCCTATAATTTCCTGGATCACCCCTGGATCCTTTCTTGAAGATCGGAGTTACATTTGCCTCCCTCCAGTCCTCGGGTACAGTGCCTGATCTTAGAGAAAGGTTATATATTTTGGCTAGAATTTCAGCAATTTCACACTTGAGTTCCTTAAGAACTCTGGGGTGGATGCCATCTGGCCCCGGTGATTTGTTGACATTTAGTTTAGTAAGGCATGTGAGAACATCTTCCTTGTTTATCTCTATCTGGTTTAATTCATTTAATTCCCTCCCTGAAAAAACTGACTCAGCTGCAGGCATATGTTGTCTGTCCTCCTGTGTGAAAATGGAGGCAAAGAAGTCATTTAGCCAGTCAGCAATCTCCTTGTCTTCACTTATTGTCCCTTTCTTACCATTTTCGTCAAGTGGCCCAACTGCTTTTCTAGTTGGGTTTCTGCTTCTGATGTACTTAAAGAAGTTTTGCTATTTTTTTTAATGTTCTTAGCTATATGTGCCTCAAAATCTCTCTTGGCTTTCCTGACGGTTGCTTTGCATTTAGTTTGCCAGAGCTTGTGTTCCTTTCTGTTCTCCTCAGTAGGAAGAGCCTTCCATTTCTTAAATGAGTTTTTATTCTTTCCAATCACATCTTTTACTTCATTTAAACAACAAGATGGCCGCGTCGAGCAGACGTTCAAACGCCGAGCTCCGCCGAGCCTCTGGAAATTTTTCCTGTGTCGTTGCCCGCACAGCACCCCCACTGCTGAGGGGGGACGCTCTTTGCCTTGGGAACGACTCACCGGACTAGCCTGTCCTATCTGACTTGCCTGGCTCAGGGGGGGGGCGCTGCTTGAGGCTCCGAGGTGCTCCCTCCCCCTTCTCGAGGCCCTGCAGGCCGACGCCGAGCTCACCTTGAAGGCTGTTCGGGCGCCGGCCTCCGTCCTCAGGGCCCTTGTGGGACTGAGGGACGTTGCTGCCCCTGGGAGGCCCCCCGGCTTGGGGACTGCAGCGACCGCGGTGACCACAGCGACCTCCCAGGGGTGCCTGGCTTGGTCCCCTATACCTTGGCCGGGCCTGGAAGAGGCCGGGCCTTCCTCCCCTTCCAACTCCACCCAAGGGGACGCTAACGAACAACCCGGGAACACCAGGGACCTACCGCAGGACCTTGCCGGCCTTGCCCATCATCTCGGCCAATTGGTCGAGCGCCCGGCCTTCTGGCTGGGTGAGTTGGACAGGCTGGGACCGGCGCTGGCGTCCTTGTGCGGCGGCCGCCCCCACTGCCCGGGCCCCTGCCCTGGGCCTGAGAGGGTGCGGCCGGCGGAGCACGGGGCCTGCCTCGTTCGGCCTCCCGCAGCCGAGGCTGGAGGGGAGATGGCCGAGTGGAGTGACCAGCCCGACCCCACAGATGGACCTTCGGAGAGGGCCGGCGGGGGCTGCCGAGGGCCCCCTCTCGGAGGAGGCGGCCCCACTCGTGGTCGGGACCCCCCCCGGTGGCCCCAGTGGTGGAGTTGCCGCCGCTGCCGGTTCCGCCGCCCAAAGCCGCGAGCTCCCCTTTGCCGCTGCGCAGGCGGCCCGCGACGGATGCGGTGGACATCGAGGGAGTCCTGGCGAGGGTTCTGTGGCCAGCCCGGGCCCTGGTGGGTCTCCCAAGCCCGATGGTCACCCGATGAGGCAGAGACAGGGTCGAGGACGGGTAGAGGGGCGGGCCGGAGGACGTCCCTCCCTGCTCTGTAATACCTCCCCACGGTGGCTGTCTTCCAGAAGGTGCCCCAGGGCCCATCCCAGGACGTTCCGAACACTGCCCGCAGGCTCGGGCGCCCCCACCGGCGAGCCCCCAACCTAGGAGGGTGGACAAGCCGCCGATGACGAGGCATGGTCTTCAGGCTGGCAACAACCGACGCCACAGTGACTGTCACTGTTTAGACTTGGAGTCTCTGAGGATGTTCCTCGATTTGTGGGACCCCCCCGGCTCCCCCCATTTGATGGTTGTCCTCGATAGCTCCACTGGGTGGCTATGCCCCCTGGCATGAGCCTGGTCTTCCCCTCCTCTATCTGCTGTTGTTCACCCTGTGATGTCTCACCCTGTATGTTGTATGTCTATTTATGTATTTTCTGGTGTATTGTCTTGTCTGTCTTTTTATCCTGTATTGTTATTTCTTGACTTTGTAAGCCGCTGCGAGCCGTATGGAGTTAGCGGCATATAAGTCCAAATAAATAAATAAATAAATAAATAAATAAATAAATAAATTTGTAAGCCATACCGATGTCCTCTTGGACTTTCCCAGCCTCTTTCTTATTTTAGGAATGCATTTTAGTTCGGCTTGTTTTAAAGTATTTTTAAACAGCTTCCAAGCATTTTGGAGGGATTTGATTTATTTTTACTGTTCCTTTTAGTTTGTTCTTTACTATTTTTCTCATTTTGGTGAAATTCCCTTTGTGAAAATTTAAGGTCTCTGTGTTAGTTTTCACTGACAGTTTGCTATCCAAACTTAAGTTGAAGGTTATTGTGTTGTGGTCACTGGTACCTATGGGCTCAGTTACAAGGACATCTTGAACGAGATCTTGTTCATTAGTTAGCACCAAGTCCAGGATCCCTTTCCCTGGTTGGTTCCATGACAATCTGCTCAAGGGAATAATCAGCTAGCATGTCGAGGAACCTTGTCTCTCTTTCATCGTAGAACAAGAATTTAGCCAATCTATTCGGGGATAGTTGAAGTCCCCCATTATGACTATTTTATTGCTTTTTGAGGCCTGTTTAATTTCATTTTCCAGATAGCAGTCTGCCTCTGGAGTTTGGTTGGGAGGGCGATAGCAGATCCCTAATGCTAGATTATTTTGTCCTGGGACTTTTACCCACCATGTTTCTGTAGGTGAGTTTGAATTTTCTTGAAATTCTAATTCATGAGATTCTAGCTCTTCATTTATGTACAAGGCCACACCGCCACCGTTTTTCCCTCTCCTGTCTTTCCTGTACAGTTTATAACCTGGAATTTTTGTGTCCCAATTGTTTTCCTCTGTCCACCAGGTTTCTGTTATGCCAATAATATCAATATTTTTTTCTTTTGCCAAACATTCCAACTCCCTATTTTTGTTCAAGGCTTTTAGCGTTTGCGTACAGACATTTATATTTATTGCTCTGATGCCCTTTCAACTTTGGCTGTTTATGAGAATTTGTAGAAGGCCTACCATGTCCTACCTCTTGACTACTTTCTATCTTTTCTGTTGACTCAGCCATTTGTACATAAATTTCATCCTCCATACTTGGCGTTTCCCCCTCTCGAACCGGAAGCTGCCCAGCTCCTGTCGACTTTCCCCTAGGAATCAGTTTAAAAGCTGCTCTGAAGCCTTTTTAATATTAATTGCCAGCAGTCTGGTTCCATTTTCGTTCAAGTGTAACCCGTCCCTTTTGTAAAGGTTTGGCTTTCCGAAAATGTCCCCAGTTCCTAACAAATCCAAACCCTTCCTCTCGACACCACTGCCTCATCCACGCATTGAAGCTCCTGAGCTCTGCTTGTCTGGCTCTCCCTGCACGTGGAACCGGTAGAATTTCCGAGAATGCTACCTTTGAGGTCCTGGACCTTAATCTTCTACCTAGCAACCTAAATTTGGCTTCCAGGACCATCCGTTTGGCCTTCCCAATGTCATTGGTACCGACGTGTACCACGACTGCTGGCTCCACCCCGGCACTATCTACCAGCCTATCTAGATGCCTCGTGATGTCCGCAACCTTTGCACCCGGCAGGCAATTTACCATGCTGTCATCACATCCATCACAAACCCAGCTTTCTATGTTCCTGACAATCGAATCGCCCTCCACAATAAGCCCCCCTCCTACCACCCATTGAGAAGTATCCTCGGTGCAAGAGGATATGGGCACATCCTCCGAGGAAGGCGTCCCAACTAAGAGAGCCGGTCCCTCTTCCTCAGACTGATGTCCTCCCTGCCCAAGACCCCCATTTTCCAAAGCAGCTGGAGGGCTGCTCAGAACGGAGTGGGATGCTCCTATTTCATCCCTGGAGATCTCTTCCTCCTGCCTCACTTCCTCTCTGTGCTTCTCCAGGTCTGCTACCTTGGCTTCAAGGGAAATAACACATTCCCTGAGAGCCAGGAGCTCACTGCAGCGGCCTTGTTAAAGGTTTGGAGCAAATACAGGAGCCGGCTTTATCAATCCACCCCTCAGTGGATCTCGTCACTGGAAGCACAACACATGAGAGACATTCCTGCACGCAGATGGTACACATACAGCCAACTAATTATAAGAACAGGAACCCAGTGGTCACTCAAATCACTAGAGGCACTCCGGGACCAGGGCATAGACCTAACCTGGTTCCAATATGCCCAGATCAAGGAATTGTACAAGAAAGATGTGTGTAAGAACTTCAACACTCAGGACTCAGTATGGGAGAGAATAATGAAGTCAGAGAAGAAGACAATAAATTTATTATACAAAAAACTCCTTGAATGGGACACAGAAACCGAGCTCGTGAAAGAAACGATGATAAAATGGGCCCAGGAACTCGGCCACTCAATTTTGTTAAAAGATTGGGAAACAATTTGGAAAGTGAAAATAAGATACTCCGGGTCAACTAACATTACAGAGAACTGGTACAAAATGTTCTTTCATTGGTACCATACCCCGGTGAGCCTGGCAAGATGTTATCCCACTTTGAAGGATAGATGCTGGAGGTGCAGAGATCGGAGGGGCAGTTTCATGCACTGCTGGTGGACCTGTAGGGTCCTTAAGAAGTTCTGGAAGAATGTACACCCCATGTGGAAAATATTCTCGGCAGTAAGTTGGCAATGAGTCCTGACTATTATTTACTTAATATTACAGATGATGAAATGAAACAGAACGACGACAAGATTTTCTTCTTTTTATCGGCAGCAGCTAGATTAGAGATAGCAAAAAATTGGAAAAGTCGAGATGCTCTGTCGGTGAGCTGCTGGCTTCTTAGAGTTAGGGAGCTAATGGATTTGGACAGCTTAAAAAGCATAATTACTGACCAAGGCTATAAGAACAGGATCAACTGGGGAAAAGTTAGACAATATTTGAAGGAGGTGAACCCCAGAGGCTAAGGAGGAAGTAAGGGTACGAATATAAAGAGTCGAGCAGGAGGGTGAAGGGGAATCGGTTGGACAACAAATCGCAAGGACTGACTTTCGACCCTGTGGACTGGACGGGAATGACAGCAATGTTGTTAATTCCTCATTCTCCCTGTGTGTTTCCCCCCACCCCCCCTTCCCCTTCTATCCACCCCCCCCTTCCCTTGTTTTATATAGTGTTGTAAAAGGCTTAAAATAAAGAAATAAAAAAAGAAAGAATAATGCTGTCTCATTGGAGATGACAAATTGAGACAATTGTTAACCTACGTAAGATTTTTCAAATTTGGACTTTGCCAAAAAAACATTGTTTGGCTTTAAAAAATCCAGGGTCCCTCATTGGAAAGATTTCAGTCAAAGGAGATTATTTTGCTTTTTCAATAGGACTTATCTCATGCAACCCTTAATGCCAAATCTTACTTGAAAATTAATACAGCATTTTTTTTGTTAATGTCTTTTTCTTAGATTTTTTTTTAAAAAATCAGATAAAAATAATAGTAGCAGAATGCATAGGACACAAACATTGTTTGTTAGTTTTTGGCCTAAAAGAAAATCTGCCAGCTACTCAAAACAAAGGAGATGCCTTATGCGCTCCTGTCTTTTTGTGTAAGGCTGTGGGCCATTTATTGTGGAAAGTCCTTATTCTATAACCACAATCACTTTTGTGAACATGGGGGCATTCACATCAAAGTTATATGTCAAATAAAAACATGAAATACACAAAGCAAGATAAACCAGCAGGAGATACATAACAGACTCCAAAGTAAAAGCTTTTTGTATCACCTGACAGATGAAAAAATACAAAAACCATCAAGCACTAAAAATGAGTTCATCAGATGCCTGAGAAAAACAAAAGGTATTTGTTTGCTGCCTCCAAAGACCATAAGATGGGTATTAGGTAAAAGTTTTTATTCAAAGACAAGGTATCACAGAAAAATCCCTCTATGCTACATTCAGCAGCGACATCTGAACAAGGACTTTGAAAGATGATGGTAGAATATGGAGACAACTAGATATGGAGAAATCTGGATTATATGCTATAGAGAAACCTGGGGAAAAACTGTGATCTTCCACAAGGCCTCAGTGTTGTATTTGGGTGCACCAAACATGACACTGCATTAATTTCAGAAAGTAATTAGTCAATAGTTATTCTTTGAGGGATTCAGTAAATCAGTGTGGTTTATTGGACTACAACTTTCAAACTCAGCCATGTAAACCCATTGCCTCAGAGGAAAACAAAGGCAAACGCTTTCTGAAGAAAAAGCCTGGTGATAGAATTTAATTAGGATCAGCATACGACGTTACATACAACATGGGCAATTGAGATTTTGGAGGGTCGATACAAACCACATTTGTGGGTGGTTTGGTGCCATTTGAGTTGCATTTCAGGTGCAAATTCACCTGAAAATTAGCAAATAGGATTTAAATCAGGGCATTTTGGGGGTAATACAAAGTTTTGAGTCTGCATGAAGTGAATAAAGAGGAAAATTCCACTATTTGGCCAGAACTTGTTTTTATTAAACCTACAGTTTTAAACCTAGGCTCAAAAGCAGAATGAATGAATTACTGCTAGCTGATGAGTTTATTAAATTTTACCTTATTACAAGATAAAGAAGGAATGATTGTCTTCAGTTTATGAAAAAAGTAAAGATTTTCTGCAACACACCCTGGCTAGGTAGAGACGAGATAGGTCTCATTCAGCTGTCAGATCTCTTCCACAGCCTTGGAGTAGCCGATGAAAAGGTCCACTGACAGAAGCATCTGATCATTTGGGTACCAATAAATGGATTTTACCAGAGATCACCAAGTGGCGTATGTAGTTGGAATCATTATTCCAAGAGCATAGAAGTTTCATATTCTTCAACCATACAATAATCTCTATTGTTTTCTGCCCCCATGGCAAGATTTATGTGTAGTTCTCAATGAGTATTTTCACTTTCCACACGTTTTTGCACAGAAAACATGTGTTTATGAATCAAATTTGTATCTCATGCAAGAAACACAATTTCTGTTCAAAAAGATTTCAGTGTAAAATAATTCCCTGGAAGATGTTAGAAACTCCAAATAATCACATCATTTACCTACTTGGAGGAGGTTTTCTGGGCATTAGGGGACTCATGATCCTGCCAAGGCCATGATTGATATATATGATATAAAGGACTGATTAATGAATGCCTTGTAAAGACAGTGCACAATCCAAGTCCAATTCTTATCCACGCAGCTTGCACCAGTGTCTCTCTCTCGGCATTACTTCGCGAATGAAGATTCTTAGGAAGGATGCATCCCACGCTTTTTACAAGCGCGTTGATGACTAAAACGCCAATCTGAGATAGGCAAGTTCGGTTGCAGAAAGCACAGCAGAAAGTCTCCTTGGGTGATGTTGTTTCCAAGTTGTAGTTCTTTCTGTGTTGTCGTTTCTCTTCAAGACCCATTTGGCGTGTCTTCTCGAAAGAGGCCGCAGCATTGTGGATAGTGCATCTCCATGCCTCCCGATGTGAGGCCAGGGTGGACCATTGTTGGTGATCAATCTGGCCGAGCCTGCGATGTTGTTTCAGGGAGTCCTTATATCTCTATTTGGGGGCGCCTCTCTTGCGCTGACCCATGGCGAGTTTACCATAGAGTAGTATCTTTGGGAGGCAGTGGTCCTCCATCTTAGAGACGTGCCCTGCCCAGCCCAGCTGTGTTCTCAATAGCATGGCCTCAATGCTGGTGATCCCTGCTTGTTCAAGGACAGCCACATTCGTCACATAGTCAGTCCAGTGTATATTTAGGATTGTGCAAAGACAGCGCTAATGAAAGAGGAGTCGTAGGTGTTGGCGATAGGTGACCCATGTTTCAGACCCATAGAGGAGAACAGACAGTATGATAGCTCTGTACACACTGATTTTGTTGCTTTGCCTCAGGTGCTTGTTGCTCCAGACTCTTTTGTGAAGCCTTCCAAATGCACTATATGCCTTTGCTAATCTGTGATCTATCTCTTTGTGAATCTTGGCATCTGAAGAGATGATGCTTCCCAGGTAGGTGAACTGCTGAACGGACTTAAGCACAGATTTGTCTATGCTGACGTGGGGATGATGGTGTTCTTTCTGTGGTGCGGGCTGGTAGAGGACTTCCGTTTTCTTCAGGCTGACTTCCAGCCCAAACAGCCCTGCAGCTGCTGCAAAGCAGGATGTCAGGCACTGCAGAGCTGCTTCTGAATGGGCGACAAGGGCAGCATTGTCAGCAAAAAGCAGCTCACGGACTAGATAGTTTAGAGTGTTAGTGAGAGCCCTCAGATGGCTTAAGTTGAACAAGCTACCATCAGTATGATAGCGTATATATATGCCATCTTCTTCTTCGAGGTCTGCCATAGCCCTTTGGAGCATCATGCTGAAGAAGATTGTAAATAGGGTTGGTGCAAGAACACAACCTTGTTTCACTCCATTAGTTATGAGAAAGGGCTCTGAGAGAGCATCGCCATATCTGACTTGACCGCGCTGGCCCTCATGTAGCAGGATAATCAATGTAGCTATATGACTAAACAAAAGGTTGTGCAAAATGGGCTGTTGAATTTCCGTCAAATATGTTGACGTAGCAAGTTTTTGTCCAATGTCATTGCAGCTAACTCATCCATCAGCAACAAAATAAGTCTTAAAATCTCCCTCTACCTACATTTCTTTTTTAAAGTGAGTGTCTGAAAGCCGCGCTTTATGCTTTTCCCACTTCATTCATCAACACAAACAATAAAGGCCCTTATGATTAGAGTTTAGCTGGCAATTGCACTGATAGTTCCTGCGTCAGAATAATATCCAGCTCATTTTCTCGGATGGTATAATAGCTCTGCATTGCTAACAATAGTTAAAAAATGGTTTAGTCAGTAAATGGAGTGGAAATCTTTCAAGGACACAGAGTTATTGCAAAGTGTGAAGGGAGCTCATAACAAAATCAATGCCATCAATTGCTCTTTGTCTCCTTGGTTTGGATATTGACCCACAAATTTGACATTCGTGGGGAAAGAAGGGTTATCTCTATGGATGGAGAAATGTTATTGGTGGTCATTGAAATTATCCAATTTGCAACTCTCCAGACATTTTTAGACATCCTGGACCTGAGCCACACAGGGTTTTATAGCATATTGTGTTGGGTACTTTTCAAACACAGCCCCAAGTTGGGGACATTATAATAATCCAAATAGGATATAACTATGTGTGCAACCTAATGGAATATGCACCTCAGAATGGGTAAATAAGTTTAAGAATTGACTGGATTACAGAAAATGCACACAGAAAATGCATTCAAAATGTTTCACAAGTTAGCAGATATCAACTAAAGGTATGATGGAAATCCAAATTGAGACAGCTTACTTTATATTTCCAGGTTTTCTTCTATTCTTGACAAGCCCTCAAGATGACTGATCCTCCACCCCATTCCTATATGCCAAGATGCTCTTTGAATATTTGTTGTTTGTATCTAATGTTGAAGTGGTAGACAAGGCAATTATGAATGTGGCGCAGCTGGCTGGGAGTCAGCTGCTTAAGATCTCTACTAACCAGAAGGTCATGAGTTCAAGGCCTGCCTGGGTTGGGGTGAGCTCTCGACCAATTGTGTAGCTCGTTGTCTGTCTATATATGTTGTATGTCTATGGCATTGAATGTTTGCCTGTATATGTGCATTGTGATCTGCCCTGAGTCTCCTGCGGGGTGAGAAGGGCGGAATATAAATGTTGGAAATAAAAAATAAATAAATTCTATCTACCTTTTCCTAGTGATGGCAAATAATTCAGGAATTGTGACATTCCCTCTCTTGAGCCTAGAATTTCATGTAGCTTAAGATGTGACCAAAAATGACTGTGATTTGGGTGCAATCCATAATACTTTGGCAACTGCTGCTTAGCATACTACCTTTGCAAACAGAAAGGGGAATCTGTAGAAAGACTGCCTTTCATGAGATTGGAGAGAACATCAAGAGTTTTCTTAATCTAGATGCTCCTAGATTGTAAGAAACTTCATAACTACCTGATTGAGAGTGGGGGGCAGAGGAAATTATAACTCCAATAGACCTGAACAGGAAAAGATGTTTGTTATCTTTCTTAATAGCATGCAAGACAATTAAGCACGAAGTCCACAAGCTGTTCGGTGAGCTCTGCCTCCCATCCCCACAGCTGCTTGTTCCATATGGCTTACATACAGATAAAAGCGTCATGACAAAACATCTCTGTCTCAATAGTCTTGTGTAAGTAAGAGAAGGGAAGAGAAGGGAAAAAAGAAAGAAAGGGGAATATAAGAAAAAAATAAAATTATCCAAAAGTGGTCAAAAATACGTTTCTCATATATCAAGAAACCCTGGTAAGAAAAATTCTAGACTGAGAATCTTCATTTTTGGAGACTTATATCACACAAAATTCTTTTGTGAGCACATTCAAATTCAGCCTATTTCTGCATAAGAACAATGTTTTTTGCACAAAATATGCTCATTGCTCCCACTAGAGACAGGGGATGAATTCCAGAACTGAATCTCCCCCCCAGGAAAGAAATGAGTAATTTTGGGTGCAGACTTTCTTTGTCAAATCCAATTTCAAATCAATATGTGGAGTGTTTGCTTCTTACTAGTAATCTCGAACCATTCCATTTGTTGGATCCAATTCCGAATCAAACAGAAGGGAGTGGTTCTATTGCTAGCACCATATTAACCTGCCCGCCCACTTTTGTCCCAATTTCGCTCTGAACAAGAGTCATTTTCCCCATAGAACAAGTGAGTAAATAACATTTGTTTTTGCACTAAAGCAATATCATTTCTTTCACTCCTAATAGCCAACTTAATTGAGAATCCTTCCCCCTCCCCACCCTATGAATATCTAATGAAAGACAAATTCCCCTTTAGAGGTTATCCTTGCTGCACTATGCTACAGATCAAGTTGGAGAGACAGAGCCTTCTGGCTAGGCAGATGAAGTATCCATAAATGGAGGTGAGCTCATCATCTGTTAAGCTTAAGTGATAAGCTTATCTCTTGCTAACTGCCACGTCCACTGCTCATGTGAAATGGCCTGGAAAGGGAAGGCATGGGAAGGATGAATGGCAGCACAGGTTATGTTGTACATCTTATCATGCCAAATCGAGCTCAGGAGATTATGCTGTTCTTTCCACTGTTGGGGAACACATGAGTATTGAACCAGAGGATACTTTTAAAGGCTGATCGAGGTTCTCTTTGTTCTACTATAAGCACAGGAGACTTGATTTGGAACTGCACATATTTGTCAGACTGGAGGCTTGAATCATTATTCTCATCTGCATCAGGGCTCCAGGTCTGCTATTTTAAGAGATACATTAAATCATGATAACTTCATGAAACAACAAAGGAAAATATCAATTCATGCAAATTATTGAAAGGAATTAAACTCCTCCTGGCAATAATGATATCAGTTCAAGCCTAGTCAAACTGTGGGATTGTCTACCTGGACTAAAAAAAAATCTTGCTCCCCTTGTAGGTGCTATGAACCTGATACATGACGTCTGTGACAATTAATTTGCAATGCATTTATTTGGGTTTTATTCTGTTTTAAAAGATCTTGCCTTTTGCAGAAAATCTAAGATTTTATGCATGTGATTGTCTCTCTATGTGGCATTTCTTCACTGGGTTTTGGGGGTGGGAGTATCTCAGTATTAGCACATCCCCATTTAACAGAAACTATGTCATGCATGATATGGGTGAAAAGGAGAGTATTCACAGCTATGTGACCAAAAATAATGCAAAGGATTAAAAATCTTTTTGCTGAAGTGGCTTAAGAAGTCGTTTTGGAGCCAATGGGAGAGGAATGGCATTGGCAGATATATTGTGTTCTAATGATGGAGAATCTTCATTGCTGTTCACTGCAAAGAAAATGTCAAGAAACATATTTTTTTTAACTTGAACATTCTTTCAATCTGTGCTTTTTTCCCTGGATGCATTTTGGAATCATTCTAAAAATGATCACTTGAAGGTTCAAAATCTTTTTGTCTACTTATACAATGTCCCACATGCATATTGTTAATTTCAAATATAACATTTGCTGAAACATGTTTTTCTCCATTTTTGATGTGTAGAACAAACTCCCTTTTTTTGCATTGTTTCTGCCTTGGCTTCAAAATTTTCTGTTAAAGAAATTCTGGCCAAAAACACATCTGTTCCCTTATTGGATGTATACCTGTAGCACTTGCATTATTTACTAAGCTCCCATGGCCTCTGATTAGAAATATTTTAAAAGGCATTGCTTGATTAGTCAGTTAGAGCACATACTGTTCATATCACAACGCAGCAGGCGCCAGCTGTGATGAATTACCCTGCTAACCGCAATCCATATGGTGTGAAATTCCATAACAATTATCATTTTTATATCTCACTTCAAGGTTCTGTTACCTTAATTTCAAGGCAAAAGGGACCTTGTGATAGGTATGCATGCATTGTGCAGTTATGTCACCTGAGCCAAATCTAAATAGAAATAAAAATAATAAAGAATAATAAAAAGAAACAGGTTAGGTTCATTTTCTAAATGAGCTCTAAGATCAGCTTCAAAATAAGATAAAGAAGAGTGGGTGCTTTGTACCTTTGATTGATGTAGGAAAATGTTTGACATCTTCAGTGCCTGATTCCAGAGGAAGTTAGATTGTACTTGCTGAAATTCGCCTTTCTGTACCACCAGGAGTACAGATTCTTATTTGTATTTGATGATTATATCTAATCTATGACAAATAAATATAGTGCCACTAGTATGACCAGTGGCTATCCTGGCTGGAGGTGGTAGTGGTGGTCTTGAGGATAGTAGTCCAAACAATAACTTTTCCAAACTCTCATCCAACATATTTCAGGGGCAGCTGGTGGCCTTCCATGTTTAGGATAGGGTAAATTAACTCAGGATTGTATTATGCATACTAAAGGATTTATCCAAAGAACTGATTATCTTTTAGGAAGATTTTAAAAATATGGAATAAATCCTAGAGTGGATTTAGTGCACCACTAGAATAGGAGTCACCAGTTCCATCTGGTAGGTGAAAGTCTAGCAAAATTCCAGAATGCACCTGGCATCAGAACTATAAAGTCCCTCTGAAAAATTAGAACATATGCTTTGCAAATGGAAAGCCTTGCATTTTCTAGCTGATAATATAAATAATATACATGAACCTGAGATGGATATCTAAGAGCTGCTACCAGGCATTGTTTGCACATGAACTTCCTTGAGTTTTCAACCAAGGAATTGATGGTCTGGATCCTATTGCCAGTCTAAAATAGTCGGGATTCAATGAATTGATAAAATCTATATATGCATCTACTTACCAATTAATAACTAATTCAACAGATCTACCCATGTTTGGAAAATATGATAACCCAATAAACCTCTCTTCCATTAAAAAATCATACTGCATTCAGGCTCTTTCTTTCTTTTTTCTTTCTTTCTAAAAGTGCAATACGGAAAAAATGGACCATGGTATATTATAATTTTCTATTTTTTGGGATTTTTTTCTTAAGGCTCCAAAATTTCAAAAAAAGAATACACATATTTAACTATCAATAAAATCCAAGTGAAACTATTTTGAATGTATATCTGCAATGTCATCAGTAGCAGCAACAACCATAACAACAAACTATTTGTCTTGCTTCTGTTATTTCCTTCCTTTAACTTCTCCACATTTGACAGGGTGAGTGTGTCATCCTCAATACTAATATATTATTATTACTCTTATATTGTCATGTTTTCTGAATTATCTCTAGCCCAACACTGTCTTGACAATTGAATCAGTGGAAGGCATGTTAGTACAGAGCTTATCTATGTCCACCTACATCTATATCCGCTGTCATTATAGCAAATCAGTGATCATCTTAACAAACTATCTTCTTTAACTTCAGATCTCTACATATTATTGACTAACAATCCACAACAATGATGATTACTATTGGAGTCAGAACCCAAAAATATGGGGACTCAAGGTAGATTAAAGACATCATTGTCTTCAAAAATATTAAGGCAATACACCTTGCCTTAATATCCACAGACTCAATGCACTGTGTCATTTACTCCAAACATATTACTCTTGGGAATGTTTGTAGCTCTCTCTGGGCCCTCTTGTGTGATTCTATGATTTTAATCCAACCCTCTATGGAAAAACCAGGTACATTTCTGCACAGACAAATGCTTTTCAAAGAAGAATCGCCTCTGTTCTCTCTGACTAGGTTTCCCAAGGTTCTGAAAAACTCTTTTTTTTTGTTCTGGAAATAAATACAGTTGCCCCTCCACATTTGTGAGCTTACTTTTTAATTATTCATGGAGTTGATTAACATCTTATATCTCAGATTTCTGGATGTTGAATCATCCAGAAATCAACAACATTGGAGAATGGATATTTCTAAAGAGCTGTTATCTAAGGTTTTAAAAATAGCATTTTTGAAATTTATGGTTTTCCCACTTTCATGTGGATATTGCAGCCCTAATTCCAGTGAATGTGGAGGATAACTATTCTAACAAGTATTCATCCCAACCCAATTATAATGCATTGAGACATTCAGGCATTATGGGAAAATGGGGTATTACAAGGTCTTCTTGGTTTTCATCTACAAAATTGTTGGAAAGGATGCTGTTACTTTAAGTATTGCCTGTATTCATGCACCACTTTTCAGCAGATGAAATTCCAAAGCAGATTAAAATATCAAGCACTGTAATCTCTTTACAATACATAAAACCATTGTTATAGATGAAGCATTGCAGAGAGGGATAAAGGACACTAGAGAGACAGAAGTCCACAGAGGAGGTCAAGGGTTGCCTCCATATTTAAATGACTGAAACTTTCCCAGAGTAATATATCAAAATATAGTTGTGCTTTGTTTTTGCAGAGGTCTTAACATTCCCGTAAATTTTAAAATATTTATCTTATTAAAAAAAAAGACCGAAATACATATAAAATATTCATATTAAGATAAAGTTCACCCTGGGAAATTCATGAAAGCATTCTCACCTTTTCAATTAATGGTATTAACATCTTTAGAAGTTTTTCTCTTGCTTTGTTGTCATGGAGTGGGGTGGAGGTTGTTCATTCCCTTATCCCTCCTTCATTCTAAACTGTTAGTTTCCCCCTACTCTTGCAAACTCATACTTGACTCCAATATTAAAAGCATCATTTGACAGCATAATCAATACATGTGACAGAAAAACATAAGAACAGCCATTACCCATGAGGCCAAAGACTTATCTATCTAGTGCAAACCCATACTTCAGTACCCAATTAGTCACTTACGAGAAACCCACCCAATCAGCAAGGATTCTAGAACTTCCAGTCAATATTTTCCCTGAAACAATCAGTAGTTTATGAATATGTACAGGTCCTTCCAAAAGCCTTCTAGTTTGATGGTCATCACAATATTTGGAGGCAGGATATTTCACTCCATAACTATGAGCAGAATGAAGAAGTCCAGTTGGTCATGGCCTGTTTAGAGGTTCCCTCATAGATATCAACATTTGTATATGCTCAAGTCATATTGTATGTGCTGGCATAGTAAAATGGCATTTTATATATAAAATGGCAAAATCAGGGTTGGCTTTTTAGGATATTACAAAAAAATATTTTGAATTTGTGGATGGTTGAATGTGTGGATACAGAATCCATGGATATGGAAGACCAGCTCAACTTCCTTTTATCTGTACTGAATTGTCACAATTCAAGGTACATTTCACAGCCCTCTATCCAGAATGGCTGGTTGCTGTACATACAGAAGAACATTAAGAATTGTAGCTCACAACTTTTCCAAGCTCTGTATGATAGTGGGAGAAATACTGTCTTGCTATCTCCCTTCTCCAGATTATAAATCATATTACACAGTTATAAATGCATCAATTTTTATAATTTTATTGTTGCTGAATGATTTCAAGTTGGCGACGCTATCAAAGGCGTTTTCTTGTTCAGTGGGGGATTGTCTTTGCCTTCCTCCAAGTCTGAACATGACTTGCCGATAGTCACCCAGTGGATTTCCATGGCTAAGCAGAGATTCAAACCCTAGTCTCAAAAATTATTTTCCAAATACACAAACAACTGCCCCACAAAGGCTCCCTTTTATTAATTTTAAGTATTTACTTATTTATTTCAAATATTTGTACCCCGCCCTTCTCTACCCCTGAAGGGGGACTCAGGGCAGCTTACAACCAGCAGCAATTCGATGCCCACATATACAATAAATAAAAACAGCAATTACATATTAAAAACACATTAAACAGATTAAAAACCATTTAAAATATTTACAAACAGTCCAAGGTCAATATCACCACTTAATCCAGGGCTAGTCCATAGTCCATTTTCTATAACATTATCATTTTACTGTCCACCTGCTACCCAAATATCTAACCAAATGCCTGGTCCCATAGCCACATCTTTAACTTTTTTCTAAAGGAGAGGAGGGAAGATGTTGACCTAATTTTGCTGGCGAGCGAGTTCCACAGGAAAGGGGCCACCACCGAGAAGGCCCTGTCCCTTGTCCCCACCAAACATATTTGTGACAAAGGTGGGATCGAGAACAAGGATTCCCTGGAAGATCATAAGCTTCGAGATGGAACATAATAGGAGATACGTTCAGACAAGTAATATGGGCCAGAACCGTATAGGTTTGAAAACGTATATTTCAAATAGACTGCTCAAACTTATTGTGTCCTCCCATTGGCATAACCATATAATACATACAAAACAATCTGTACATTCCTTGCCCCACCCTAGACCCTCTGAATATGAAGCAATTTTGCTATAGTTCCGCAAGACATAACTCCCCAGGAACACACTTCTTGACTGTTTGTGAAGTATCAGTCTCTTGATGCAGGCACTTACCCCAGCACAGCAGTATGCTAATCGAGCACTCCAGAGTGACTAATGCACTGGCAGTACTCTGTGTGGTTAGCACCCTCTTGCCTTTCACAGTCATTACAGGCAATTTGAAGTGCTCAGAGAAACAAATGGCCACTCAGTCAACTGCTCATCCTGAACCGATTTTTGTAGCACATAGAATGTCATTGAAAAAGTATTGAATTTGAGACCATATCATTCTTTCAAAATTGCGCAATTGTATTGTAATAAATACAGCACGCTGGCCTAAATCCTACTGGATTTATGTAAGTGTTGACAACAATTGAGTCCATAGGTCTATTTGAATGTGGATTTATCCAGAGACCCTCCCACCATGCACATTTCTCCCCCATTCCAGATTTGGTCAATGCAAAGAGAAAAACCTTCTGCAGGGGGAAAAACAACCTCCAAAGCTATTTGGAAGAAAACTCAATATGTGGGGAAACAGGAAACTATGGCTAATAGCAAACTCTATTGAAATTACCATAAAATTGAATGCAATTTCCTGCTTCTTAGCAGGGGGTTTGACTGGATGGCCCACAAGGTCTCTTCCAACTCAATGATTCATAGAATAATAGATTCTAAGGGTCTATGAATTTATTTTAAAGTACTTCTGGAGGACCTAGAAAATGTATAGTGATGTATCTTCTCCAGGAATTTGCTAGGTCCCCCACTGAGATTCTATGGTATCTTCCAGCAGAAGTATACAATAAAATTACCTGGATGAACAAGAAAATTCATGGAGAGGATGTAAGTAGATAAATAGAGTACTGGCTCTGCGGGTATGAGGGTCATACTCTTATTTATATCAATGGCATGCTAGTGTGAAGCCGGTCCTATGTGAGCAATGTGTCAATGAGTAAGAATGAGGAAGGCTTCCTGGATCTTTAAGTTCATTCTCTGATTTATGGTTACCCATTCTTTTCCCCCTGCAAAACTCACAGATAGCATTTTCCAATTGAGAGAGATAAACTACTTGGCCACAATAGACTTCATCCTACACATTTGACAATTGTAAGCATAAAGAAACAGTCACCCCTCATCCCTCCATGATGAATGACAACTGTTGGCATTGCTTTGTTTACAAAGCTCCAAAAAGTACAGATGGCATGGTTGGCCAACCATGCTTTACAAAAGGAGACAACAAAAATAGATGAGATATGAGGCGGAGGGTTCACTATGTAATAAAGGCTTCAATCCTCTTGGTTGGCTACAACTAGATAAGACCCATTAAATCATAGTTGAATGCTGAGTAAGAGATGATCAATTAAATCTATTAGATTTATCTATACAGTATTATCTCTGTTCTATGAGAATGGTGGCTGGGGTTTAATCTATCCATACTTAAGAATTTTTTTAGGTCTTCTGGCATGACTTTATAGTATAGTATTTGAAGGCTTTTATTTCATGGAGGACATTCACTTCATTACGGTTCACTGTTATAGATATCTACAGTCCAGGAATATATCTTTTCAAATACAGGGGTTGTACTACATGTATTGATATAGTTAAATCCTATATAGTCAATGTGTCTACTTTGTTGGGACTACCAATAGGACTGAGACCACTATAGAAGGTCTTGCCTCACTTTCTATCCTTGGATTTTGGATTTTGAAAAAATTGGCTTGTTGTGGACACAAGAATTGATAATAAAGCTTCAGCTAAGACACCTTTTCCCCTTGATAACTCTTTCAGGAATGAATTCTCCTTTTGAGGGATAAATTACTCTCACTTCCTGTTGTCTCACCTCCATTCTTAACTATGAATAGTTTGTAAGTCAGCTGTTTGTAACTCAAGGACTGCCTGTATATGGCTCTCCCTCTCTACAATTTATCATTACAACAATCATTCTATGTATTCCAGTCAGGGAGGGTAGACCCTCTCTCACTCAGACTCACCCCCCAACAAAATTCACCCCCCATCAAAATTCTGGCTATGGCCCTGGCCTAAGGGCTAAGAAGGGTAGTATACAAATGCAGTAACTAAATAAATAAATACTCCCAAAAGAGGGAGTATTACAACCTGGAACCTTTGACACTGTAGTCTAACATGTTAATCTTAGCCATTCTGGATTCAATTTTTTTCTACTACAGTATATCTTTCTGCGATAAACAATGAATTGCTAACACATTCCTCCTATTCATAGAACACTAAGATGTCTGACAAAGTGTATGGTAGAATATAATAATAATAATATTTATTTATAACCCGCCTCCATCTCCCCAAAGGGGACTCAGGGCGGCTAACATGAGGCCAAACCCAAAAAACAATAAAACACAGTTGGACAGAAAACAGCAAAAGAAAAAAAAATCATACTATATATATAAAATAACAAATAAGATAAACAATATAACAACACATAATAAAAACAGCACAGCGGGCGGACCAGATGTCTAGGGATAAAATGTTAGAAGGTGTCACACCACAGAGACCTCAGGCATCACTTTTGCTCGGGTCTACATTTAGCCAATATGACTATAAGGCAGTTTCCAAGCCAGCTTGTTTTCATCTAGGCCCCATCTGGGCCTCTCTGCCTTCCTGTGAGAAGCTGGCACAGAATGCCTAGCTAGCTATGTCCAAGGTTACCTAAACTAAGCCTCCCTGATTGCAAGACACCTCGAAGAGGCCCATAAAGAACTCCCTGCGAAACATCTGCGCCCATTAATTGGCAGCGCATTCCAATGGACCTTAGGTAACAAAAACATATAGCTTCTCATCAATCACTCAGCTTGATGTTCGACGCACCGGAACTGGTCAGCGAACCCTATATCTGTGGTCGGGATACAACGAGATCCATCTCGGATCAACGTCGATGCTAAGAAGATGCTCCTTTGAAGCACCGGCCGTTACCGGCTTACCTTAAGCTGCACCAGCCCTTCCCAGCGGGCTGGCTTGGTTCGCTTGTTCCTGACAGCGTTGTGTTCAAGACGTGATCCTGAAGAGACTCTGTTGCTTTGTATCCATTGCTTTCCAAGTTGCTACGGTTGCTGATGCGGAGGGAACCTATCCAAGGACTCTGTATTGCATCCGGCTTGGATTCCCCGCTACAGAACTATACCTACCTGTTGATCCTGATTGCTGCTACCTGCCTTCAAGCTTTCTTCCTTTTACCTGCACAATAAATCTTGTTGTACCTCAGCTGCTGTGTGGTTTGTTCAGGGAGGTCAAGTGCCAGGGCCCAAGGGGGCGACAGAAGGTTAAAACCCTGGGTGTGATAGGATCAAAGAGAATGCATATTTCTGTTTTTCAACAGTCATTTCAGCTCTGAATCTTGATTTATGAAATCACTTTCTGAACATGCTGATATGAGTCAATCAGATATGTTCCTTCTTATCATATATAGAACTTTATCCATGACATCTCTGATAACCAATAGGATAGAGAATGCTATATGCACCATATTTGAAAAAGGCTGAATTCCCAACAATGGAAGAATTGACCTTAAAATATTTCAATTAACAGACACTGATCAGCTAGCAATGAGGATTAAAGTGTTGCATGGGTGGGTCCAAAAGTCATTTAGAAGAGACTGGGAATTGTTCTTATAAAAAATGAAAATGAAAGAAATATAATATCTATGGGTTTCAAGAACGGAATGGAATGGAGTGGCTGGAATTGTAAGGAAAAGCTTTTCACACTGTGGACTTTCACTGCATCCTCCCTTCCCACAGACACACACATCTATTGGTCTTTTAGTCTGATGTAAATCTGTCCTGGAGCATTTGTGCTGAATCTGGGGCCGTTGTCTAGGTCTGCTCTACTGTTCTGCAGTTTGTTTTCTCTGTGTCACTGTCACCACCAATCTTAGCCATCCATGGAGCTATGTCGAGCTCCTGGCCATCTCATACATCAAGAAATCCCTATGATACTCACTAGAAGCCACAATGCATCATGGAAAGAGCCAGAGGTCCATTCAGGGTGAATCTAGGTTTTGCCCCCAATGTTGACAAATCCTCATTCTATTTGCAGCATTTTTAAATTTTAGAGAGATAATTAAACTCAGAAATGAGCAAAAGTACATCAATTGATGCTCACAATGTACTATACAATGGCAACAACTTGAATTTTAATTTTGATCACTATCATTTAAGTATTGACACAAACCTTTTCACGAATTCAACATTTAGAAGCTTTAAAATGGATATATAAAGTTTAGACATTTTTAAATGTCACTTTTGAAACATTTGAAATTCAGAGGAGTCTATTTTTTCATTAAACAAAACCTTTAAATGTAACACTTGTTGGTTTGTTTTAAACCTGCAGTGTCTGGTATACCGACTTCCCCCATCTTTTCACACCTCTTTCTGATGATTTGCTCTTGCAATGCTTGCAAATTACATAAAAGTTCAATTAATTTGACAAAGGGTATGCTCTTCCATCAGTTCCTCTTGCCCATGAAGCTCATTTGGGTCTGTTTGTATGCACGTTCATGCTCCCAAGGTTTGCCTATGGAAAGAATGGACCCCTCCTTGAATTATTTTTGAACAGCCCACAAAAGCTATTTTAACTTTATCATATACTCAAAAATGAAATATAGAGTGCTATTTTTTTTTCAAAAGCCCAAATGCATTTGCAACCTAAAAGAACATGGATTCAATTTTTCAACCAATTCTATTCTCTGATAGTGCTCTGGACCCTAACCCATCAGATAAACAGAAGCTTCCCATAAATATAAATCAGGTATTGTTCAAATAGCATTACTGAATTAACTCAATTTATTACCCAATGTTTTAATGAAAAACAATGTGAACCTAAAAAAGAAAAAAGGGGAAAGATGTGTGATCACCAATATGTACTTCTTAAGTTATCCTTTGAAACTTTTAACACTCCAAATGTGTTGGTGTTTCAGAACTGCTTTCAAATACAGCACTTAATGAACAGCTGCCAAATATTAATTTTTGTTGCATATTCCCTGTAAAATGATCTCAAGCACAAGTACTCATCAAATGTCATCTATCAGATACCTCCAATGTATTGCATATGAGCAATTCAGTATTGTCAGCTATATCAAGGAGATGATAGATTTCCACACATAAACTTTAGCCACTGAGGAATATTATGCAAGTTTGTTGTTTAATTAATCACATACACTACTTTAAAGATGAATTTTCATAACTGGCATCCTTTGGCAGCAGGAATATCCCCAGTGGTCCATTAAAACTTTAGTTCTAGTACCCATACCACCCACAGCATTTAAACAACAGTAGACTACATCAGTGATTTTCATCCTTTGGTCTTTTGGACAAACTCCCAGAATACCCAGCCATTGCCAATATTGGTTGCTTCTTATGGGAGCTGAAATCCAAAATATCTGGTGGAAATACTAGTTTAGAGAAAGAAAGAGAGACAGGGATGTCATATACATACAGATGAATTACACCTAAAAGTAACCATGTTTGAGAAAAGGCCATCTGGAGACTTTTAAAGTATCCCAAATATAACAAACATATTTGGACTGAAAGATTATGCTAAAATACTTGCTTCTAATATTAATTTCATCTTTAATGGCATACATATCAACTACATATTATACTGTCATGTGATTTGTGTGGGTAGAGAAATTCATTTAACTCAGAGGTGGGAAAAGTGCAGATGGTGGGTTGCATGCAGAATTTTGGACCTTTCAGTATGGCCCTTGAAACCTCCCAGAAGACTTCTCCATACAGATTTATTTGGGGCCAACCTTTGAACATCTTTGATGTCTCTAAATGGCCCAAAGACTGTCTTTTAAATGAATTGTTTGCTTCCTAAAATCAGGCAAAGCCTGATCCCCACCCCAAAAAGGAAAATGGCAGCTAGAAATGGCATCATATTAGGGTTTGCTGAAACTTCTTGGTACAGCCTACCATACAGGAGCTGAAAGATAAAATGACTCCCCAATCCATGTGGCTGCTTACCCTGATTTAACTAGAACAATTCTCTATTGTAGTTCTCATTAGAGATTATGGGCATACCTCAGGATCCTCAACATGCATGGTCATTATGTTGGCAGAGGGATTCTGGAAACTGCAATCAGAAATAACTTTTACGTTACGTTTTTTTTTAATGAAGTACTATATCTGGGAGAGGCCCATAAGTGAATGTTCTCTACAATACACATACAAAGAATGTACATAAAAACTAATGTTAGAGAAAAAGTCGTAGTCTAAGCGTTCTACCTGATGTTCATTATAATACATTCCACATTTTACACATGACATTACATAGTTTGATAGGATAAACATATAGAATAAGATGAAGGCTTACACACCTGCAGTGACAGCAGTATTTTTTCCCCACTGGTTGCTGGTAGAAGTAAATATTCTTCTTAATGCACTCAAAGAACATCACAAGGACAGCTGATGCTGACAGTCCTTCTGTACTTTTGTCTTCCAGTGGAGAACTTGGTTGACAAATCCTTGAAAACTTCTTTTGCTCCTTCACAGTGGATTGATTTCTCAGCAATGTGGACAGACACATTATAATTCCAACACGTTTGGTAGCAAACAAATTGACCTGGACACTGTCTTGTGAAGAAGTCTCAATTGGTTCTTGTTGCTTGTGAACAGCTCAACAGCATGGAGTCCTCCAGGTTGGTGTTTCTCTATAATCTTGACCCACCTGGAGATCCATGGTGTCGAGGCATGAACATATCAAGCCAGCATTGTTTCCATGAGGACTTGAGTCTGCTGCATGACACCTTCTCTTCACTCCCAGGATATGAGTTTTAAACAATCATTTTAATTCCTTTTGGTTTTACACAAAAAATTGCATTTTTGTATACTTATTTAAGAATAAATCCTATGGAATTCAAAAAAGAAAGATTTACTATCAGAATAAACATGGCTAGAACTCAGCGGAAAGAAACTGGATTGTAGTCCAAAGCACAATGGACAGCTAAGAATTATTCAGGTACATGTGACATGGAAAATGCCTGATACCAATACACCCTTTTAAAATGTAGGCAATGTCAAATGATGCTAAGTAAAAGACAGTTATTAGACATATCTTGCAAGATGCACACATTACGATATACAACGGCACATGGCAGCTAGGCATGAGAAAAAAGTTATGAAAATTAAATGATTCGGAAGAAATTCGTAAGAAATGCTACTTTTGAGTATTTCTGCATCTGGAACGCCAACCAGGAAGTGGACTTTCTTTATAGAACTTCGGGGGGCCAAGATTTTCTTAAGTATCATTATTAGGTTGTAAGGGGGCACCTCCTTCTCTCTCACCACCCTCCCGCCTCCCTTGCCAATAAGTATTATGGCAAGGCAAGCCCTAAACTCGCTCCTTCTTTCGGCTGGAAGCCTGGAAAAATGTAAACAGAGGTTTACTCAGAAGTAAATCTGCAAAGGAAGTAAACAGAGAGGTTTACTCATGAGTAAGTCCGCAAAGGAGGGCACTTTGGATGAAGTGCCCTCCTTGTGGATTTACTTCTGAGTAAACCTCTCTGTTTACATTTTCCAGGCTTCCAGCCCCTCCTGCCTGCCAGGATCTAAAGCATCAAAGAGTATTGGGGTAGTTGCACACAACACGTGAGAAACCAACCTAATGTATAATAGAATGAATGCTAACTTATAGAGTAAGTGCCGAATATTATAAGCAATCCAACTGGTCATATACCTACATTCCATACACATGCAATAATACAGCAGTAATAACAATGGGTATAAGAAGAGGTAAAATTCAAACCGAAGTATTCTGACTGTGGTCCCTCCTCAAGCGGTGCAAACTGCAAACAGCTCTTCTCTATGAGCCCGGAGGCAGCTCTCCCGGGAAAAGCCAAAAGCCCGGGCACAGCGTTTGCTGCCTGGGTGCACATACATATTCTTTTGGGGGGGGGGGGATTTGCTGCAGAATCCCGGGCTCATAGAGAAGAGCCCATTTGCTTGAGGAGGGACCAGTCAGAATACTTCGGTTTGAATTTTACCTCTTCTTATACCTATTGTTATTACTGCTGTATTATTGCATTGAATGGAATGTAGGTATATGACCAGTTGGATTACTTATAATATTTAGGCACTTACTCTATAAGTTAGCATTCATTCTATTATACATTAGGTTGGTTTTTCACAGGATCTAAAGCGTGCCAAGCCTTGATGCACTTTAGATCCTGGCAGGGCAGGAGGAGTGGACGGGCCCTCCCTGCCCCTTCTGCCTGCCAGGATCTAAAGCCTTGAAGAGGCTTCATGACGGGCCAACTTCAGCCCTCCAGGTGTTTTGGACTTCAACTCCCACCATTCCTCACAGCCTCAGCCTCTTCCTTTTCCTCTCAGCCTGGGCAAACTTGGGCCCTCGCTCCCTCAGGATCGGGGTGAGAGAGGCAGCGAGGAGCGAGGGGGGACCTCCTCCTCCTTTTTGCTGCTTCCAGGAATAGAATACCCCCTCCCTCCCTCCCTCCTTCCCTCCCTCCTTCCTATTTGGAGAGTCCCATCTAGAATTCAGTGTGATTTATTCAAGTTTTGGCCTACAACTCCCAGAAATCCCAGCCAATTTACCAGCTGTTAGGATTTCTGGGAGTTGTAGGCCAAAACCATCTGGAATGCGCATGCGCTGGCATACAAACTACTAACAAATTTCATTAGAATTACGTTACATTTTTTAAACTTTTGGAAATTTTTTTGTAAGTCTTTCTATTACTAATAAAAAAATCCCCCCCCCCCCCATTAGATTTTTGATTCCCTATTTTTGGGTTCTAAACCATGCCTAATGGCAGCTACCGCGGTGAACCAGGTAGCTTGTTGCCTGGAAGCTGTAGCCCAAAAAATGAGAGAATTTTGCACCATTTTAAACATCTGGAAGCGGTATTTTGCCTAAACATTAGGAACCTCAGCTCTCACGGACTTCAGTCTCACTGTGACACTGTGAAAGACTAACAAGTATGATTGAGCAAAAAAACTCTTATGGAGTTTATAGGCTTGTGTTTGAAATTATGTTTCTGCTTCAACAGATTAACACAGTTACCTGAGACTACGGCAGTCACTTTCAGTCAGTTGGGGAAGATTGTCCTGAGAGATGAAGTTCCTATCCAGAAATCCAGGAGATGTAAGGATTATTGGCACGTGCTTGGCAAACAAACCTTCTGACTTACAAAAATAAAGGGCCCTACAAGACAGTTTTTATGAGAAGCATTAAAGAGAATATGGCTTAACTGAATACCCTCCACTTAGTGGATAACTTGCACGATTATGAAAGTGATTAAACCGCTTTGAATTCCAACAACCACCAAAATAATTATGACAGTTCACATGTTAAAAAAACCCCAACCCAACAAAATGTTAATGTCATATTACCTATACATGCTTACAATCACTCAGGGAAAGGCATTATTGAGGAAAATTATAAGGGACTAACAGCCCTATCCTACATGACAAGACACACCTTAGTAGAGTCTTGGAAACAAGACATAACCTTTAATGAGAACTTAGGTTTTGGACCGATAAAACTAAAAAATTTAAACACCTAAAGATCAAAGAAACACAAAGGAAAATAATTACAGAATGATATTGAACCTCCTTACAATTAGCACACATTATGGGAAACATTTGTATTAAATGTTGGCAAGGATGCTGAAGACCTGGCTGTGGGACCAAGCCTTTTGGGAAGTGCAATGAGGCAAAATGGTGTCCTAAGATGGTTTTTAAGCAACTTTTTAATGTGGATATAAGTGATTTTATGTTTGTATATATTTATGGTTTTATATCCCGGCACTGAATGTTTGTCGTATATATGCTGTGCTCTGCCCCGAGTCCCTTGCAGGGTAAGAAGGGCAGAATATAAATGTAATAAATAAATAAATACATAAATAAGTATGGGGAGATTGGTACATTTTCCCATATGTGGTGGGATTGTATTGAAATTCAAAAATATTACAACGCAATCAGAGGAGTAATGGAGTAAATTACAATGGAATAAAGCCCAATTTCTGTCTTTCACAATAGAGGTAAATGAGAGGAATAAAGAATGGACAGAGATACTAACATTTATGATATCTGCCATACATGCCACAATCGCCTGAGGTTGGAAAGACAAAACAAGGTGGGACTTGGAAACCTGGTGGTCTTACTTCTCCCAATATTTAATTAATGACTTTATCAAAGGAAAAAATGGAATAGTTACTTAAAACAAGACTGGAATATGGAATGGTATTGTTTAATTGTCAAAACAAAAGGAAATAACAGGCACAGAATTTTGAACCAGGCCATCCAAACCATTAGATCAATGTATTGATATAAGCTGTCCAGATGGGAAGAGGGAGGGGTGGGCTGGGGGGAGGGAAAAGACAATAAATGTGGGGCTGAGGGGGGGGGGGTTCAAGGGGAAAAGACAATCACTCAGCTGAAATAGTGCAAATTACTGGGATCTCTACTATTAGCTCTGGAGTGGAATACTTGATGACAAAAAGTATTCTGCCAGTTGATGCTTGCCCCAAAGGAATGCCTTGCCCAATTGAATGAAGTCTGTAACCTTCATGGTATGGCATAAAAAGCTTGTCTGAACTATATTCTTCTTTTTGGTACAGCCTCAAGAAGAAGGAAATTGCATTTAATTCACTAGAAACGAGCCCTAGAGAGACGGCTCATTGGAACCACCTCCCGGAGGCACATGTTTCTCCTTGCTTCACCCTTGTTCTAGGATTAGGCCATAACAATTTACTTCCTAATCCACCCACTAAATGAACGCCACTGCTCTTGAGAGGAAAACCAATGATGCCTCATAGAAAAAATATATGCTAAAAATATTTCATTTCCTGGGGGAAACTCTGCTTCTCTCATGAATATTTTTAGATATTTCTCTCCCGTGGTATTGTATCGCTTTAGACATTTGCTCTGAGGCAGCTTGGGTGGAATGGAGTTTAGGGACAAGAGGCATCCAACTGTGCACAATCTTCCTCTGAAGTATATCACAGTCTTTTCAATGGCATTAACATTTCTTGGGATAAGAGATTATTGACTAGGTCACAAAAATGGCATTGTATTACAAAGAAGCAACTCAAACAGATAAAGAATTTGCTTAGGGTCTTCCAACAAAGAGATTGGTTTTGAGATCCTCACATTCCTCAAAATACAGATGGGTTGATACTGTGGGGGACAGATACGGGAAGACCACACCAATCAAGCAGAGAAATCTAACAATTAAGAGCAAATATTTGCAGCATTTGCTTCCAAAAATATCCCAAGGATTTGAAAATTTGAAAAAAGATCTGAAATACAGGACACATTTTGGATAAGATATATTCAACCTCTGTTGTTCATAAAACCATTGATCTGTGGTTTTATAGACCTAACAATTCAGTCAGAAGCAAAGATTTCATACAAACAATTGACTGTGATCTGTCAGCAAATGTAGAAGTACATTCAAACACAACTTTATCTGCAGTAGTTAACATTCTCTTTCACTCCATTGTAACAGTAAATGGCAGTATTTTGACACTGTCCACTGGTTTTTAATAAACTTAACATCTACCTGCAAGGTTTACTAGGAAATTTCCTGTGCCTTGGGAAAATAAAAATAACTGTGTAAAGCTTTTTCTTATTAAATTTCAGATGGTTACACAGTCTGACCGATCCTGAGCACAGACACCACCACTTTATATGGAAGACCCATTATATGGTCTCTATATTACATCTGCCCATGAGGCTGGTAGCAGTTCCACTTCAAGTCCAGCTTACAGTGTAGGTGGGACCCTGAGATCTTACCATAGACTGAATGCTATTTAGACACACATTAAGGATGTGTTTTAATCTCCCCCCCCCCCAAAAAATGTAGAAGTGACTGGATGTTTAATTCCTGTTTTGAAAAAATCTCAAGAATGACTATCTGACTATCTGTTATTGATTGATCTATCTCCTTATCTATCACACACACAGAGTGGGGTGGAGATGTCTGAAGTGGTGTCATAGCTTATAGAAAGTATTAAGTGAGAGACTAAGGAAAAGTATGTAGGACAACTGACTTTAGATCTCACTAGGAGGGAAATACAATAATAGGGTACAATTATTATAGGCACTGTTCTGAAGTATATGGGTTTTATGTACACATATATGTGTAGATTTTGGGATGGGGAGGCGAAGCAATCATACCAATGATTTGTATTTGATTTTGATTAAATATATAATTTCTGCAATATGATCGTTAAAAATTACAACAAAAGTTTTGAGTGAGAAAAGATTATAATACTCAATTGTGTATATTACAAATTGATTGATTCTACTAAGATAGCTATAGCTTTGAGTTTGCCAATCATAAGCATGACTGTGAATGATCAAGATTCTGTGAATGGTCAAGGTTCATAAAGTAACCAGAAATGAAAACTGATTTGATGGCAAATAACAGGAGTTTCCACTTCTCTGAAAGAAAGTTTGACAAAACCAGGTTGAAAAGTTGTGGTATGTTAAAACAGTTCTTAGATTTAGTTTCTACAACAAAAAGATGATTGTCTATAGGAAACATAAACCCTGCATGTGGAAATAATTATGTAATCTAGAAGAATTTAAGAACAGACGTCTTGTGTCGGATGCAATGGCATATCTAGTTCACTTTGCTTACCAAGAGGTGTTTCAGGAAGATTCACAATCTGATCATGAAGGCAAAATCGATCTACCATTAACCATTGGTCTCTGGACAGGAGAGGTATTTATGACCAAGTCATTTTGCTGGAATAATGGAGCTATTTTGAAAAGTGCCCAGTGAACAGTTGCCTAATGAACAGTGACAAGAAATGGCTGAAGCAGAGCCATGGGAGAAATGAAGAATAAATAATAAAGATGTGTTCAATCCATCAGCTAAATTGCTCTTCAAGTGAGAGTTTTTTGAATTTTTTCCATCAGGCAGCAGCAGCAACCTGATGGATGTATTGGATCACAGTAGAATGAATATATTGTCATCCATCCATTTCCAAGAGCTGTGAAGTATATGTGAAATGCTGTCCACTTTCAACAAATGCATATGTGGGAAAATGAGTTTCTTTTTGATGAGAAAAATTAGAAGAATATGGACTGCAGTCTTTTTATGGGGGGGCTGAAATTCATGTCTTCCTTCTTCTGCACCACTTTTGTTTCTTTCAGAGTTCCCTCTTTCCTTCCCCAGCTCTTCAGAAGAGCTGTAAGCTAGTACTTCAAATATGATGTACTGAGGATTCTCAGCAAGATACCGTATCAGAGAAGAAAGGTAATTTGTATTGCATTCAGTCACTTCCACTCAGATATTATCACTGTAATAGTATATTAGCCTCAAATGCACCAGCTGAGGCACATTGCTCAGAATTTCCTGCCTGGAGATGAAGAAGCAAAGAGAGAAATTTACCAGGAAAAAAGCCACAAATGTGCTTCCATCGCAGGCAGCATTCATTTTGGCCTCTGTTCAATTTTTATTATCCATTCCAAGAATTTGCCTGGGATCTCCCTCCTTTCTCCCATCCTCCTATTTACACAGAAGGACGCACACCGCATCGGTAGCCTTCAGCAACCAATCACTCAATAGTATAATTGCAAGGTAAGACTCTACAGAATTGTAGCATTTCAGGCTGTGGATGGGCAACTGCCTCTTTGAAAATGGTTTCCCAGAAGAGTGAAAAAGAAAACATATCCTTTTACACAGAGGAAGAAAAAATAGATGTGAGAGAAAATTACTTCAACACTGGTATCTTATTTGATTAGCTACTTGTCAGATTGCATCATGTCCTTTAACATCCAGGGATCCTGCTGTATCCATGAGCTGCAATGCATTTATTAATGCCAGGATATGTGAAAACTATGACCAAGATTTTACATCATTAATCAATACTTATGTAGTTATGCAGTAGTTTTGCTACACTACCCTTCTGCTGAATCTTAACATTGTGCAATTAGTGTTGTCAATGTTATCGCTTTCTATTTCTATTCATATGTGGTTCATTTGGGGAGAAACAGCATTTTCTGTGTGCAAAATTATATTCAGTCCCAAAATATTAATTCCTGAAGGAAAATAAACATTTATCTGCAGAAAGCACTGCTTTTTTATGTAATTCCACCAGCTGTTATGCAGAATAAATCTCATTTTGTGGCATTTTCTACATAGAAAACAGCATTTTGATGCAGGAATTAATATTTTTGTGTTGCGATATTATTCTTCATGCAAAAATGATTTTACTATGCAAAATATTTTTGTTTTCTTCACATGTGCAAATTTTGTGTAGTGCAAATCCCAAACTGACAAGATTTTGGTCCATCCAGAACCATTGTCATTAAGGTTTCCCAGCACTAAAATAAATCCTTCAACCATTTTCCAAATATTTTCAAATATTCTTTCCATCCCTAACACACACACGCAAACACACACACACACACACACACACACGCACACAACTAACTATACTGAAACTTCAAAGCCACCAATGGTTAAACCTTAGAAATCTACTCTTCTTATATTTGTTGGCAAAATATATGTCAGTGTTTCAAGTTCTTATATCTGTTGAAAGTCCAGCCAACTCCTATTGTATTGTCACTCTTTTTCTGAGTAATATTGGATTAATGAGAAGTCACTGTAACTCAATGTGCCTGCATTGTGCTGAAGAACACTCATTCTTTCATCCTGTCAAATCCTGAGATGATTTCTCTAAGGGCAAACCTTGGGTTTGAAGGCCAACAAGAAGAAGCAGTTGCTCAGAGTCCTAAAGGAGACAGCAGGGAGTACTGTTCATTTTAGGGATAATGCCCAGTTGACTTCCATGTGACCTTCCAAATTCTGTGTCAAAGTTTATAATTCAAAGCTGATAGTGACTGAACATTGCTCAGTTATTGCTCAGTTCTTCATGCTGTTATTGCTACTGCAAACAGGTGGATGGACCTATGACATAACAGCTGGTAAAAAAAAAGGGTTAAAGGGTAAATGACTGCTTTGGAGGATTGGTATAATACTTCAGTCTAAGGGCATCACAGAATATCTGGAGACTATCAGAGCTTTGGAAGTGTTAAATATGCTGATTTTGTACATATCAGCACTGGCAGTTCTCTTATTGGATGCTGCCAATCCAAATGGCACTGTCAGCATGAAAAGCTGTGGCACCAAACTACCAGATAGTATCCAGGGTGTAGTGAGACAATTTCCAGGAGATGGTGAGAGAGACAAAAATGAGGGGAGAGGGTTAGACGGTCTTCAGAGGCTTCTGTGGCAAAGTTACCACTTATTCACAAATTTTAATTAAAAGACATGCCAAAACATCAATTCATGGTTAACCCTTTGCTATTATACTGTGGTCTTAATTAAAATACACCTCCCTTCTGCCTAATATTCCCCCTGAGAGAAACACTACTATTGATGCCAAAGCAAATTCCCTTCTGAGAGAAAAATGAATTATAATTATAATAGTATGATATAACAACAACAACTTAATTTTATACCCCGCCTCCATCTCCCTAATGGGACTTGGGGCAGCTTACGAAGGGACAAGCCCAGAAAGCACAGAGTTAAATTGTAATATAATAAAATAAAAACAAAACCAAATCGAAACATATCACAGTAAAACACAACAACATGAAAATAGTACCACAGGAGCAATAAAAGTGCTGAGTTCAGAGGGCTCTGAGTTTGTGCAAAATTCCTAGATAGAGCTAAGGGAAAGTGCAAAATGCAGTAGCAGGGATGGGAGAGAATTGAGCCACTGCAAATGGGACTGTGGTTCCGGGAGGGTGGTTAGGTTGTCAACAGCATCCTCAGCAATAGGAAAATTGATGAGATCCTTGAAATACAGTCATATACAATATCTGGCCAATAATACAATTCTAGCTGGAAAATGTTGCCCACTAGGGGTCAAATAATAATGATCCTCCAGTTCCTGGTGAACTGCAACTGCCATCATGTCACAGCCCTGACATCTCTGGCATGGATAATAGTAATTGCAGTCCAACAACAGGTAGAGAGCTACATGTTTCCCACTTGTTTTCTAGATATAGGCTTAACAAGGAAAAGAACATCATGTTTTTGAATACTTGACCAGAGGGAGGATATAACCTATGGCACTCTACGAACAAACAAATATGTCAATTTTGCTGCTTGTCACTTTCAGGATATTTAAAGAAACACCCTCAGGTTATTCCTGTCCCACTTCAGAAGAAATTTTGATAAGAGCTTATAATAAACAAAATATTTTTTTTCACCATCTGCACCAGCTAAATTTATTGGGTAACAGTATTTCCAGCACTGAGTGAACCACATTGTTTCTGACTCTAATGTACTGTATTTTTTTAATTTCTGGTATTTCTACTCCATCTCTTCTCTTCCCCCGAAGGGGGGCTCGGCTTACATTTGGCAGCGATTTGATGCCGTTACATATGAATAATTAAAAATACAGTAACCATTAAAATACATAAAATATTAATTAAAACAGTATATAAAGCATTAATTAAACAATTCCCATGTAGTGATAATTATAATGTAGTTCTTCTATAGCAAACATGTTCAAATAAATGGAAAATTTAGACATGCAGGAAGAGGAAGACTCAAAGACAGGCCTTTGAGAATTGAATCCTTATGGAGAGAACAAGTGGAGTATAAATAAATGTAATAATAATAGTAATAATAATCAACTCCCTCTGTTTGGATTGAGAAATCTGGCCTTAAGAATCAAGTACATTTTCTTTCTTTCTTTAAAAAAATAATCTTTATTGAATGTAGCGTATATAAGAAATTTGGTACATTAAATAGCAACATATAGATAATATATATTACATTTTTAAATATAAAATAGAATGTAAGAACGTTGCAAGAGGGGTAGTTCAAAGGGTGAAGAGAAAAGGAGAAGAAAAAGAGAAGGAAGGGGAAAGAAAGAAAAAAAAGTTAAGTAATAAAAAGTAAATTGACTTCCAGATATCTTCTGAGAGGTTGTGTTCCTTTTCCTTCTTCTCCTTCTTGTATCTTCTTTCTTATTTTCTAATCATACCTGAAGATGCTAGAGATTGAACATGAGGACACTGACATAGAATCATAGAGTTTGAAAAGTCCACAAGGGCCACCCAGTCCAACTGCCTGCCATGCAGGAAAACACAATCAAAGCACCCTCCACAGATGGCAATCCAGCCTCTGCTTAAAAACCTTCAGAGAAGGAGACTCTTCCACACTCCCATGTAGGACAGTCCACTGCCAAACTGCTCTTTCTGTCAGGAAAGTCTTCCTAATCTTCAGGAGGAATCTTTTTTCCTGCAATTTGATTCCATTGCTCCTTGTCCTAATCTCAGCAAAACACAAGCTCCACAATGTGACAGCCTTTCAAATATTTAAACATGGTTATCATGTCCCTTCTCAGTTTTCTTTTCTCCCTGCTAGACATACCCAGCTCCCTCAGCCGTTCCTCATAGGGCTTGGTTTCCAAACTTTTGATCATTTTGATTGCCCTTCCCTGGACAAGTTCCAGTTGCCGATATCCTTCTTGAATTGTGGTGCTCAGAACTGGACACAATGCTCCAAAGCAGAACAGAGTGGGACTATGACTTCCCTCCGTCTTGACATTATACTCCTATTGATGCAGCTTAGAATCGCATTGGCTTTTTTAGCTGATGCATCATACGGCTGACTCATGCTCAGCTTGTGGTTCACTAAGGACTTAATCAGATGGAGCTGTGGAAAATGGGGGAGAATTGGATAAATTGTCTTTTTTGAATGGCATTCTGTATTTAAAGAAGACAGATGATTTACTTACCCCCATCACACAGGATTTCCTCCTCTCAGTTCAACCATTCGCTTAGATATAGTAGGCATTGTTTTTAAGGCATACACCACTTCTTTCCATTGATTCCTTCCCTTCCCTTCCCCTCTCAATCTCTTCACTCAAGGAGACAGGAAGCATCATTCATAATACAGGCACAATTTCTTTCCATGGGCTCCTTTCCTTTCTCTACCAACCTCTTTACTCTCCATTGTGGAAGTCTGAAGCCTACTAGGCACTATGATTTAACATAATGTGTTACCCCACTCCACTTTCTCTCATTTCCACACACACTGGGAGCTCTAACTGATTCCAGTTTTCCCTATTTCCCTATACTTCACAGATGAAGCAGCATGTAAGACTCCAATATCCTTTTAACCTGTACTGTTTTCAAGCCAAAGCGTGTACTGTACAACAGTGCTATGGAAGGCTATCTCATCTCAAGTGTGTCCCTTCAGGGCAGTTCCCTCAGTAGTACAATTTTGTTACATGTAGTCCCCTTCTCCCCTGCATTTGCCACAGACTGGTATGATTTGAATCCATAGGCTAGGACTGTTTCTTTTTTGTCCTGGAAACTGACTGCAGACTGCCAGCCAATGGCTGTTGGACTGGCACCAATTTATGGGCCACCACACTGAATATGTATCATTGCTTTACAGCCAATAAATTATAGCTACAATTCAAACTTGCCGTAGTGCTCATGGTAAGCACTAAATTGATCATAGCTCTTGTAATCTATAGTGAAACTACACTTCACCCCTCTGCTAACTCAGAGGGGCGAAGTTGGCATGAAAGATAAAGCTTGGAAAGTCACCACTTTGCCCTAAGATTCCTCATGCTCTGAATCAGGATTCACTCAAATGTAATCTACTCTTTTCTGGCTTATGGAATGAGGAAGTTATCTATCAACCAGGAGTCTTGAACTATGATAATCTGGTGAGGAGGTGGGTGAAATTCAAAGCATGCACAATATATTTCTGTCATAAAACTGGGAGAAGGAATGTATGTGTGTTTGCCTGTGCATGTGTTCATCTATCTACTTACATACCTATCTATTTATCTATTACCAAGTAGGTACTCACAAATATCATTCAGACTGTTCAGTTCAGATGGGAAAATTAAAATTCACCACATTTCATATGTTCACTGAAACATATATAATTTAAACTCCAGCCACTGCTGAAATTGTTGGGAAGAAGTCTTTCACATTTTTATCTTTACTGTATAATTATCTTTCCCCAGCTATATTAAAAATCTTCTCAATCTAATAAGACCACACTCTTAAACACATTTTGATGAAAGTAAATGGAAATGAAATCAGAAGGGACCCACTTTAAATAAATGTGGTTAGAACTGGAATGTACGTATCGTTAAAATATTTCTACAACCCCACAGAAAGAGTTTACTATCATAGTTCAATTACTATGCGCTCCTTAGATTATACTTAGATTATACCCTGCTCCCACTTCTTAAGTATACATCAAGGTAAAATATTTTTATCCAAGGCCATAATCAGATTTAGACAAAAATTTTGTCATAAAGCACTAATGAGCCAGCTTTGCCCATGTTGGTTCCCTCCAAATGAAGTGAACCACGCTATGTGCACCCAGCCAGCATGGCCATTGACATGAACTACAAATCCCATTGCTCCCTTGATCATTCCAGTCCGGCTTCCGTATTGGGCATGGGACGGAGACCGTGCTTGTCGCCATTACAGACCAACTTCGCCGCCAGCTGGACCAGGGTGGATCAGCACTGCTTGTTCTGTTAGATCTAACAGCAGCGTTCGATACAGTAGATCACACCTTGCTGACCCACCGTTTAGCCGTGACTGGGGTTAGGGGGACCGCCCTTAAGTGGGTGACCTCCTTCCTCCAGGATCGGGGACAACGTGTGGAGGGGGGCAAGGAGGTCTCTGGGAGACTCCCATTAAGTTGTGGGGTCCCCCAGGGGGCCATCCTCTCCGCCTTATTATTCAACGTGTACATGCGCCCCCTGGCACAGCTGGTTCGCGACTTTGGTCTGGAGTGTTATCAGTATGCGGATGACACCTAGCTCCTGCTGAGAATGGACGGCAAGCCGGATACCATACCCGATTGTTTCCATTGATGCCTTGAAGCCGTGACTGGTTGGCTGCGTTCCAGCCGGCTGAAGGTGAATCCGTCGAAGACGGAGATCTTGTGGCCTGGTCGCCCTGGGCTGGGTGGGTGCTGGTTGCCTGCCTTGGATGGCGAGCAATTGAGCTCGTCATCCCTTGTCAAGAGCTTGGGTGTCCAATTGGACCCTTTGCTGACCATGGAGACTCAGGTCTCCATGGTCAGCAAAACAGCGTTCTACCATCTCCGCCACGCTAGGCAACTGGCACCCTACCTGTCCAGGGATGATCTGGCCACGGTGATCCAAGCAACGGTCATCTTGAGACTGGACTACTGTAACGCCCTCTAAGTTGGCCTTCCCTTGTCGACAATCCGGAGGCTCAAGCTGGTGCAGAATGCCGCTGCTCGCTTGCTGGTGGGAGCACCAGTGAGAGAGCACATTACTCCCATCCTCCGGCAACTGCACTGGCTTCCTATAGAGTACCGAATTGCCTTCAAGGTGTTGGTACTTACCTTTAAGGCCTTGGTCTAGGGCCTGTGTACCTGAGGGACCGCCTTGCCCCGTACATTCCCCCGAGATCACTATGTTCAGAAGAGCAAAATCTGCTATTGGTTCCATCGATCCGCTCCTGCCATCTATCCACAACTAGGCAGAGGGCCTTCTCTGTGGTGGCCCCAGTATGGTGGAACTCGCTGCCTGACGCTACCCGAGCGATTTCAGAGTTCGGCCCTTTCCGAAGAGCTTGCAAGACTGTACTCTTTAAACTGGCCTTCGACTAATTGATCCGCCCTGAGGGGTTCATGCCTGGAGTTTTTAGAAACCAAATTTTTCTGATTTTACTGTATATTGGTTTTATGTGTTATGTTTTATGCGATGTATGGTTGCAAGTTGTATGCGCAGCATGTTTTTATTATATGTTGTGATCCGCCCCGAGCCTGCAGGGAGGAGCGGAATATAAGATCGAATAATAAATAAATAAATAAATAAATAAATCATGCTGGATGGGGCTGATGAGGCTAAACAGTCACATGCTGGGGATGCTCTAGATGGCTTTCCCCTTACTAAGTGTGGGTTAGACTTGATTCCATTCAAACCATTTGATGGAGACTGATCCAACAATCAGGGAATCAAGTTAGAAAAGGCTGGTGTAGGCAGTAGACCCAGTTATTAAAGTGACTGACAAATGATAACCTAGCTGTCTGCATAGATGAATGCATAATTCCCAAGTAGCAAGTCACACTCAGCTACAATTCTAATGCTGTATTTTGTTGGAGTACTGCATTGCAGAGATTTCAATGGTGCAATGAGAAACTTCACAGAAGCCTTTATATGAAGAACAATTCTAGAAGGAGTCAGCAATCATTAATCAAATATAGTACACAAACCATGTTCCACAGATTTTATTCACACACTGATCATCATATTCACTGTTCCATGTGTTGAACTATCCATAGACAATACACTATGCTAATGTATCAGAAAAGGATCTGTAGCTCAGAGGTACAAATTATGACTCACATGTTAAAGGTCCCAGATTTAACTCCTGGCATCTTTAGATAAGCTCTGCTCAAGACAATATCAGGGGTAGGGACTGTCTGGCATTTCCAGATATTGTGGAACTTGTAACTCCCATCAGCCTTATTTAATATAGCCAACTTCTGGAAAAACCACTACTTGCTCACCCTTTTGCTAGGTAGGATGTAAAACACGATGAAACAGCAGTGTTCAGTAAGATGAGATTATCTATTACCTGTCCAGGAAGAAATTGACCTAAAATTCAATTCCTTTCAAATGAATTTATGGAGTGTCAGTTTTCCTTAAAAAGGTAAGAGATGAGTTCAGAATGTTTCTGTGTACTCCTCTTCAGTTATCTGCTAACAGTACAAAACTAATTATAGTTGAATTACTAGTAAAAGTTATTTAAAAATAAAAAATCATAATTTTAATTAATGAGGATGTCTAGTGGAAATTTAGTAATTTGCTTTCCCATCCAAATGGGCAATAAAATAACAGTGTTTGCTTTGCTTCCTATTACGAATTCAATGGGCAATACAAGAACAGCAGCAACAATGACAACAATAACAACAACATATGTGTTTTGCAAATTAGATATACTTGCTGGCAGACCAAAACTGCACACAAACTGGCAGAAAAACTAGATAATTTTAACAGATGAATTACACTGCAAAAGCATATAAGATACGTACTAAAACCAGGGGCAATTGTGTTAGGGACTTGTCTGAACTTCTGTGTCAAAAATATACATGAATTCAAATTAATTATTCAAATTAACAAATTGAGAGGAGAGGTAAACAGAGAAAATGCTGAGAAATTAAAGAATTACTAATCAGAGACACCAAATTAAGATAATCAACAAATGATCAAAATGGCCCCACAACTCTTTTAACAATTTGCTAAAGACAGCTATAACTGGCTAATGAAGTAAGACAAGCAGGAGGCAATAGACTATATAACTTCAAAAACTCACATACATCTTTCCCCATAAGTATTATTACTGAACAATGTAGTAAGATTTTTGTACCAGATTGTGCATTAGAGCTGTCATTGAGAAAAGCCATGTTCCATTCCATCCGTCCCTCCATATTATCTCACTTTGTTATTTATAAATGTAGTCTGGTTGGAAATACTACACTATGCCGAGAAGCAATTGTTGGAGATATACTCTCTCACCTTTTCTCACTTGTTTTTGAGATTCAGTTATCCATTCCAACCCACATTGCTTCAAGTTTGTTTTTTATTTCAAGACTGAACTGGACCAAGTTTGAGACTGTGCTGAGATAAATCAGTCCAAAGTGACCCAATTGCTCTATAGTTTCATTAAAGCAATTTCATTTATATGATGTGAAACACATTCAAATTAAAATTTCTATAAATATTAGATATTTCTAATCATGAAGTAATTATTTTCCTGTTTGGTCTGGATGGCATGAATCCATTGAAAAAAATCCTCAACTAAATAAATTTGTCACCTTGCATTGAAGAAAGACTCAACCAGTAGTAACTTGCCTTTTGTATACGGTTAGTCTCAGAGTTACAGACACCTGACTTATATTTGGCTCATAGTTAATAATGGAGGTGAGACAACAGGACTTCACAGAAATCCTCCCCTAGGAAGGGAAATTTACTCGTGGAAGAGTTATTATAGGGAAAAGGTGTCTCCACTGAAACTTTCTCAACAATCTTTGTTTCTATGACCAGTTAGTGAGGTGAAATCTTCTGAACAGGGCACTTGCAACAAAAGCAATATTACTTATAACATAACTTGTCTGTAATATGGGTACGGCCTGTGTGGTGAGTGGGGATCCAACTCGTTTCTCACTTCTGGTAGTAACACGGCTTATTACAGCTCCATTTGTGTGCATTTATTGGTAACTGGTATTATCCTTGCATGAAAAAGTGAAAAGAGATATGGCAGTAACATGAAGCATGAAACCACAAAGGGGGAGTTACTAGATGAATAGTACTGTTACTATTAATCTGATAATAATAATGATTTCAGCGGAAAACAAATCCATGTTCACAATTCATCTTCAATGGTCTGATTTGGGAAGCTCTTTCAATAAGACCAAAAGAAAACCTGCATATACCCTCTTCACAAAAAAATGATAAATACTGAAATATTTAATTTCCTTAGGTGAGGTCCAGAATAATGCATCAAACAAAAATATACATTTTAGAGCAGATCTCTGTCTCTTTTCCACCACCTCCACCCCCAGCTTTAAAAACACAGCTTGAGAATGCAGAAGAGCAGCTCTTACTCCTGCTAATGTGGGATGCTTTTCTTGCCCACGCATAGCTGATGGCGTCAGTACTGACTGGCATAAACTTCCTGTAGTTTATTGCTGCCATCCTCCACCACCATCAATTCTAATCAAATCTAACTCTGGATGAGTGTGTAAATTAATTTACAAACTTCATCTTATACTTCCTTGGTGGACCAAGCATGAATGAATTGTCCCATTTTATAGATGCAGCTGAAAGAAAATGATATTTTAAAAAACCTAACATAGTACAAACCTTTGAAGGAATCCAGGTTTCCAAGCTACCAGGTTCACTCTGAATTAGAGCAAACATTTTCATCCTAATGTGGTTTTGTCTAATGGGTGCATTGTGCATGGATCAGAGCTTGGAAAAGTTCTGATACATACACAGAACATCAAGGAATGGTCACTCTGGCTGGAATATATATATATGGAAGTTGTAATCAAAACAAATAGCTTTTTATTATTCTGGTATAAAGTGCAAACTCTGCTTGCAGGTCTCCTGCTATTTCCAGGAAGGATGAGAAAAGATTTGCCAGGTCAGGACTATTCCAGACCCTGAGAATTGAGGTTCAAAACCTGAAGCATAGGGATGACCACCACCCATTTGTTTTCCTTCTCTCTTTTTGTAATATTTCAAGGTGCAGATCCTGCTGATGTTACGATGCTGATGTTCTAAGTGACAGTGATGCTTGTCAGTCATACAAAAAATTAAGTCTAACACATAGAGAGAGATATTTCTAGGCAGAGATTTCTCCCACCACTACCTGAATACTGACAACTAGGATCTCAGTCTTGAAATTCATGTTTTGACATCTGAGAGCCCTAGATGAGTGAATACTTCTTGTCACCTTGAATCCCATTTCAGGTAAATGCCAAGATGAAAAGTCAATAAATAAATAAATTCTTAAAACCTTGGAAAGCTCCTGCCAGTTAGCCTTGACAATACTGAACTAGAAGGACCAGTAATCCAACTTGGCACTTTTTTTGGTGTCAGGAGCGACTTGAGAAACTGCAAATCGCTTCTGGTGTGAGACAATTGGCTGTCTGCAAGGATGTTGCCCAGGGGACACCACAATGCTTTTAATGTTTTACCACCTTTGTAGGAGGCTTCTCTCATGTCCCCGCATAGAGAGCTGGAGTTGACAGAGGAAGCTCATCCGTGCTCTCCCATATTCGAACCTACAACTCATTGTACCACCAGAGGTTTCTGTAACTTGGCACTAGCCACCTTCCTATGTTCCTAAAATCTAAATATACTGGCAGTTGATTAGAACCTAGGTTGGGGAAAGCTAGGATGGTCCCTCAAAGGCAAGTAAAACCTCTGCAGATCAAAGCAGCTAATAAATGGCAAATGGCAAAAGGACACAGAGGAATCCTAGTTTGCCTAAAATTAAGGGAAAAGAGGGCCAGAGGGAGGTTTATGAAAGCAATGGAAAATCCTGTCCTTGTATTAAAAAGTACGAGGACAGGGGAGGAGAAATCACAGCATTTCTAAGAGCTGCAATGGAGTTGAAATTCACATATTGATTGGAACTAACAAGCAAAGCTTTGGCTGAAGGCCCATAGCCTGGAGAGTAATACCTACACATTATGAGCTATATTGACAGCTCTTGGATTAGATGGGAATTGTAAATTTCTATTGCAGTAGAAGAGTCAAAGGATGTGACTATAAATTCAGCTTTTTCAGTCAATGCCTAAGAGGCAAAACTAAGCCCTAGAGAAGGCAGACAAGGTGGAACAAACATTTCACAAAGAATGCAACTGAGCTTAAAACCTTTTTTTTCCTTATGGGAACAAGAAGCCCACTATTGAGAAGAAAACAAAATGAATACTGACAGAAATTGCCTAAAGCTTGTCTCTGGGTTTTGCTTAGGGGTATTTGGACTTCTGGAAATTTGAATAGCCACATCCCCAATGAAGAGTTGGGTCCTGATATTGTGTATCTTAAATTGGAAGATTCAGTTCTAAATACATTTCTTCTCAAAGAAAATTTGCTCGATACTAATGAATTCACACCATTTCTCCTTCTCTCGGCAGTAAGAAAGATCAGTGTCAACTTGTCTCTGTTTATCATGTTAACAAAAGCTCAAAGGGCATCACCTCGAATGGACTGCAGAAGGAGAAAAGAAATGCATATGGGCAAAAGGCAACGCTTCTGGCAAAAGGCTGCTTCTGGAAATAGAGAAGGAAACAGTTCATGTGGTAAGAATAAGTCAGTTGTAGCAAACAAGAGGACAAAGATCACCCCCAGCCTTTCTGAAAATATAAGGACTGCTCTAAAGAAGCGGAAAGAGACAGAGGGGAATAGACATAATTTAAGAAAAATTGAACCATACACAGAGGGACAATAGATAAATGGAATTTGTCACCAGATGTAACCATAACTTTTGGGATGAAGTTCTACCTTCAAACATTTGGGCAAAGAATTGAACTAATGTGCTCTGTTTCAACAAACTTTGGAACTGACTGTGATCCCTCGTAGTCCGAGGATGATGATCCTCCAAGTAATGTGTCTTGCCAGTGGATATATGGAGCCCTATTCTTGACCTGCATGTTCTTCTGCACTGAGGACATTGGTTTCCAGGTGGAAGGAAGTCCCGGTTGGGGTTGGCATGTTTCTCTTTCACCCTCCATTCATGCCTCTTCAAATTCTACAGCACTGCTGGACACAGCTGACCTCCAGCTAGAGTGCTCAAGGGCCAGGGCTTCCCAGTTCCCAGTTCTCTGTGTCTATGCCAGAGTTTTTAAGGTTGGCTTTGAGCCCATCATTGAATCTTTGGGTCTCTATACTGTGGATATGTCAGATTCCACCTGGATTGTATTTGGAATTCTACAGTTGAGATACATGCACATTTAACTGTTATAATAGTTTGATTCCACAGTTTGATACCATGGCTCCATTTCACAAGATTCATCATGTGCCTAGACTTTTTTTTTGGTGTACAATAGTACTAGAGCTCTCTAACAATGAATTCTAAATGTGTCAAGAGTCTTCAGATCCCAATATTACATAAGATGGAACTATAGCAGTTAAAGCAATGCAAGAGGTGTATAGTATTATTATTTATTATTATTTCAAATGTATAGGCCGCCACTCCCCGGGGGCTCGGAGCGGATTACATCAGACATGAGTGATACAATAAAACAGTAAAAACAGTAAAAACAGTAAAATATAAAACTGATTAGCCAGGTGAGAAGGCCTGCCTAAACAGTCCTGCACGCTCTCCGAAATGCTAGTAAGTCTTGGAGCGTATGTTCTTCAAGCGGAAGAGTATTCCAAAGAGATGGAGCCACAGCAAAGAAGGCCCTGCACCTGGTCTTTGTAGATCGTATGATCTTGAGACTGGGAACTACAAGCAAGTATGGAGGTATCCTATCTTATTTGTAGAAATTAAAAGTTCACTTCCATTTTTAATGGCGGGGAATAAACAATTATTCCCTGACACTAAATTATTACCAAAAAAAGTCCAAGTCATTTCTCTGCTGCAATCTGAGGCTCATAATTCACTGATCCAAGCTCCTTATCTGTACATTTCCCATATACAGATTTCCTTGTTTGGTAGCTACCACACACTTTTTAAGAATTCATGTCACTTCTTTCTTCTTCTTTTTTTGGCCTGGGAAATTGATATTCTATAGCTGCAAAGTATTTGAGCATTGGACTATGACTCTAGAGTCCATGGTTCGATTCCCTGTTTGGCCATGGAAACCCAATGGGTGACTTTCGATGAGTCGACACTCTCAGCCCCAGGAAACTCCATGATAGGGTTCTCATGAGTTGGTCATGTTGGTTTTCCAGAGGCTTTCATTGCATTCAGGTAATGCCTACTTGGTAGCTTGTTCAATCTCGATATAGGGTTAATTCAAGACCCATTACTGCCCCAACTTTAAGAGAAATATGGGACACTGCAGAATATTTATCACATCAACCCTGAAGAAGATTCAGAGATATAGGAAGAAGTAAAAAAAAGCATTTGCAAATTCAGTTCTTAGAATTCATCAAAATGTTAAGATTTCTTCATGGTCAGAATGAATAGAGATATAGCCAGCCCTCTATATTTGCAGGTTTGATTATTAATGGATTTGATTTAAAAGTTCTCTTAGGTTACACAATGCATTTCTATGGTTAACTCCTGGCAGCAACATCATACCAGGATAGTGGTTCTCCACCTGTGGGTCCCCAGATGTTTTGACCTTCAACTCCCAGAAATCCTAACAGCTGGTAAACTGGCTGAAATTTCTGGGACTTACAGGCCAAAACACCTGGGGACCACAGGTTGAGAACCACTGACCTAGGGATTCCTAGAGATGTGTTCCTTCTGATTAAAAAAGGCAGTTTTTTTATTTGTGTTTTCTCAACTTTTATTGGGGTGAGGGGTCCATGCCCCTGAGCCCAGAAAATGTGGAAGGCTAACTGTAATTAAAAAAAACAATGTGAAAGAAATGGAAACTTTGATTTATCCATTCAGGCCTAGGGCTTTCAACATCACTTAAAAGTTTGAGTTGAATCCCTTTGTGTTCCACCATGTAAGTATTGGATTACTGTTATCATGTATTTTCTTGAGATGCCAATTGCTTTTAGCACCTACATTGCAAGGAAGTACAACACAGTCCTCTACAATAACCTTATCTATTTAATTTAGTGGGTGAAGATATGAGAAGTAGGAATCAAGATATGTTTCCCTTTGTATTTGAAATTCTCAAAAACCTTCATATGAGGGACAAGCCTGGATTACCCATAAGGCCACCCGAGGCCATGGCCTCGGGCGGCACATTTGGGGGGGGCAGCGGATCCGGACCCCCAAATTAAACCCCCCCCAAATCACCAAAAAAGGGCACATGCGCGCCACCCCCTCCCTTTGCTCTGCTTTAGGAGGGAGGGAGGATCAGCTCCGCTCCTTACTCCGCCCCTCCCCGCCTCCTCGCCAGACTGAAGGAAGCAGGGCAGGGCGAGAAAGAGGCGCCCTCCCGCCGCGCGTCCTGCGCGCCGCTGCCCCTCCTCCCTTGCGTGGCATGGCGACGCAAGGGAGGCGGGGCGGCAGCGCGGCTTCTCTCCGCCTCCTTCCCCCTGCCTGGCAATGCCAAGCCAGGGAGGCGGAGAGAAGCCGCACCGCTGCCCCTCCTCCTTTGCGTGGCGTGGCAATGCAAGGGAGGAGGGCCGGCAGCGCGGCTTCTCTGCCTCCCTGGCTTTGCCTCGCCAAGCAGTGAGAAGGAGGCGGAGAAAAGTCATGCTGCCGGCCCTCCTCCCTTGCATCGCCACACCACGCAAGGGAGGAGGGCCAGCGGCGCGGCTTCTCTCCGCCTCCCTGGCTTGGCGTTGCCAGGCAGGGAGAAGGAGGCAGAGAGAAGTCGCGCTGCCGGCCCTCCTCCCTTGCGTCGTCACGTCATGCAAGGGAGGAGGGGCGGCGGCGCAGCTTCTCTCCGCCTCCCCTGCCTGGCGACGCCACACTGCGCCAGGGAGGAGGCAGAGAGGAGTCGCGCCAGCCCCGCCGAAAAGGGATGGGCGGCGCGCAGGATGCGCGGCAGGAGGGTGCTTCTTTCTCCTCCTCGCCCCGCCCTCCTTCCTTCAATCCGGTGAGTAGGGGCGGAGCCGGGGGCGGGGAGGGGCGGAGCCAGGGGTGGGGAAAGGCAGAGGCAGACCCTTTGGCCTAGGGCGGCAAAAGGGTCTGATCCGGGCCTGATGAGGGATAGTTTTTAAAAAACCAAAATGTGAAAGACAACAAAACAATAGATATTTCTCACTCCTTGATCTTTCCTCCTATGATAATACTGCTAATTCTTTAACTTTATCCACACAGATTGATGGGCAAACATAAAAAATAGGGTACCCAAGGCAATCCCCCAAACTGCACTTCTTGCGGGTGGCCTGTCTGGTTATAATTTTGAGTTTTCACTACTGCTCTTCCACTCCTTCCTGACACTGTATTGAAATAAAAGATAGATGAACAGTTAGGAGATATAAAGAAGAGAAAGAGAGCAATGACTGCTCCCTGTGAGTGGGTTTGAAATAGGCATATTTTGCTGGCCTAGACCCAAGATTTTTTTAAAAAAAACAGAGCAAGGAAGATGGCTTGCGTGGGAGTATATTTATTTTGTCATATAGATACATACATATACATCCTGCCAGAGATCCTGTAATGAGCTCTCTTTCAGCAGATATTAAGGGAAAAAACAGGTGGCAATGATGAGCTATCATTTAGAGAAGCAATCTTTTCACAAATAAATCTACCCTCTAGCAGAGAGTACAAGAATATTTTTTCTTTATTTGGTTGCATCATTAAAGGTTTCATTGTTCTTTTGCTTGCTCGTCATTCACTGATCTGGAACATATTTTTTTATTATTTGCATTCAGTATTCTTTCCTGTTCTTTTCAGTTCAATGTGTGATGAAGTTACCATCTCATCATACTTACCTCTGGAAGTATTTTTCCACCCCAGCTGCAAATTGGGATGAGCACACTGCCCATAAGATGATGCAGAGGAGCTTCCAGAGCAAGCTCTCCCCAACTGGAGTGAAAGTGTCGTCCGACGCTAAACTCTTAACATGGGAGGCTTCCCATGTTGTGCTGGCCCTAATTTTGCACTGGCTAAGCGATGCTTGACCAGGGACCATTCTCCAACATTAGTACCAAAAGAGTTAGGAATCAATTTTTAGTCAACTTTAGATTTGATTTGGTTATTTGGGGTGCTGATTAAGAAAACTGCATTGGATAGATCACATCAGCTGTAGTTTCTGATACATAACATATGCCATCCAGTATTTGCCATCTTCTTGCCCACAGAAAACCATATTTAATAAACCTCAGCACTATAAGAGGGTTTTGTGAGACCAGTCACTCTTGTTGCAACGGTGTAGTAACTGTGAGGCCTCATACCATATTTTGGTTCTTGCAGACCACTGATGGTCCATGGACCACAGGTTGCGAACCACTGCTCTCTATGCTGGAAAACTCCCAACTTTCATTATCCCCAGATAATATAGCCAAGAGTAAGGTTTCCAAATACTCTTTTGAGTTGTGGCTAGCAGTTTCCTTGTCCACGGTATGGTCAGACCATTCTGGATTCTAGCTGAGATCTTTAAGATGCTAACACCCTATCTCCAAAACAGTTGTAGAACTTTAAAGCAGTGATTTCCAAACTCCAGATGTTTTAGACTTCAATTCTCAGAAGACTCAGCCATTTTGGCCAATGGTCCGAGATTATGGGAGCTGAAATCCAAAGTATCTGGAGGACCAAAATTTGGTAATCACAGTGTTAAAGGGTATCTTCTTTAAAACTCAGATGAATTCAAGACTGCAGAATTAATGCAGTTTGACTTGACTTTAACTATCATCACTCAAACCTATGGAATTCTTTCAGTTTTGTAAAGTCTTTAGCCATCTATGCCAAAGAGTACTTGTGCCTCACCAAATTACAAATCCCATAATTCCATACCATTAAGTCATGACAGTTAAAGTGATGTCAAACTGCATTAATTTTACAGTGTAGATGCACCCTAGATCTCATAACAAATTCACTACCACCTTACAGGGAACCATCAGCCTCTCTCCTGTTCTCAGCTATATAGCTTGAAGAGCTATATAATGAAGGCATTATCTTTTCTGTAAGAATTCTGTTCCTTGAAATGAAAGTTACATTGAATCCCCAAACTTCCAGTACTGCAAAGAGTGTGATGCCAATAAATCACCTGCACCTGAAATTCTTCTATCTGCTGTCTTTGTAATATTCTAGGTACACCTTTGCATAACCCTTTTTATGAAGTCTAAACTGTATTTCTAAACATTCAACAGAAATTTTAAGTTGTTGCAATGCTAGAAATGTGAGGAATGAAGTGAAATTTTATAGATGGGTGGATGTTTTATTTTGGGGAGCAATACCTTCATTATATCCCCTTGTTCCCATCTATTCTTTACTCATTGAGACTAGATACTGAACGTCCAAGCTACTCAGACATTGGAAAATGCCAATTAACTTCAACAGCACTAATATTTATCAGAATCATCAGCTGATGGTCATAAGATGTGCACAGTCAATGCAAATGAATCAATATATTAAGTCTCCTATTATTTGTTGGCTTCTGTTATTAGACTCAAGGGTCTAAGAAAAGCACATTTATAATTTAGTTTAAGATATTTTAGAAAGGTTTGCAGCAGTTGACTTCAAAGTACATTTGAGAATTATTGCTTTAGCATGTTTGGAAAAGTTCTTGAACTCTTCAATCTCATTTAAGATCTGCATAGTAGAGCTAAACTGCAGAGCTTGGAAACAATTGCCTAAATACCGAAGTTAATCCCAAACAGGTCTTTGAATTAATAACATTTACTTAAGTATTGATGAATAAGTCAGGGACATCATTAGGGTTGTTGTCACCCAGTGTGATCATTCATGATGTCACCCCATGCACCTCCTCCCCTACCAAAATATTTAAATATTATAGTTAAAATATCAATTTAATAAAATACGTGACTATAAAAAAGCCACAGCAACAAACACAATAGTGTATTTGTTACACTTCCAGATGAAATCACAAGATCAGGAGCTTTATTGTTATTGGGTAATAATGACAGAAAGTAAATTGGCACAGATTTTAGCCTTGTAGGTAGGCTTCTCGTTGATCCAGCCGGGACCTAATAAAATTTGGCCTCTCCTCTTCCCATAAGAATCTCCATCTGATTGCAACAGAGAGAGGTGAGAAAAAGGAGATCATCTCTTTTCACCGGGCTAGGATTAATTGCCATTTGGCTTTACTTTCTGATAAGTGCCTCTATCACAAGATCATTATGTAACAATTATGTAACGTCAAGAAAGTGTTGCTGTCTAAATTTGCTCATTTCCCTTTTCTCTGCCCATTTTTTTTAGAACACAGCTTGTGAAATGTCAAACCACCTTGCAAGTTTTACAGGGCAATGGGATGTAATTGCAGGCAACTTAGATGATGCAAAACCAAATCCCATGTGTTTTTAACCCACCTCTGTCTCCTTTCGTGTTCTTGGGGGATAGTGTTACTGCTGGGCTTTCAGCATATGAGAAATGGGAAAAAATAGAGAAACATATACATTTCTGCACACTTGATAAATCTTGTTTACTCTGCCTTTGCTTCCCTCTCCTGTCTCACACCTAAAATTGAAACCCAAGGATCTTTGCAAGTGATAAAATGCATACACATACGCCCTGTTATAAATGAATTAGGGACTGCTGGAAAGATGGCAACAGAACAGCAAGACAGATTGAAGAACAAATGGTTGTACTCATTATTTCTACACTATGACCTGAAGAAAATCAACAGTTTATGTAGACTGCTTGATTTGATAAATAGAAATGTAATCACCGGTGTTCCCCGACTTCACAGAAAATGTGGGAGGTGAAATCAACAAAGCTTACCGAGCAAGGAAAAACCTCTGCATTTCAAAAACCCGATGCCTTAATGGTTTTATATAAGAAATGAAAAGGTTGAACTGGGACATTTTGTCTCTCACTGCAATTCCAAATTGTTCACACATCAAATAATAAAATGAAATAGGCGAGTCTTTAGCCCACCAGATCTTCAACCTTATACCACCCTAAATTTCCTATTTTCTGACCATATTCTGTTCTTATCCTGGCATAACAGAGTCCCATTGAGGTCTTCCCATGACACACAGCCATATTTGGTGGCTGTGTGTTGAAATCTATCTCACCAGCACACAGACACGGTCAGGAGTTGAGTGTTCCCCTAACTTCTGATTGAAGGGAGTGGCAGGAAATGGAGGAAAGTGGGTAAACATTGTGGGATAGTTGGTCATCCCCAAAGACAGATCTTGGTGGGGCAGTCCAATATTAAGTATGCTTTCTCCAGCTTTCCTCCACTTCTCCCCTGCCCCTTGGAAAAGGTCCTTTTTTGGCCTACAGATCCTATAAGTTCTGCCCACTGTGGGTAAGGAATTGTATATATTGTTGTCAACCCATCAATACAGATATGTTCTCAATCCCTACTTCAAGATCCCACATAACTCTATACTTTGCCTTTAATATGTTCTTTCACTGTTGTTTTTTTCTGTTCACCCCACTTCAAATGTACATACAGCCCTTGATCTGCCATGCATATTAAAATGGCTATAGTATAGAAAACCTAATAAATGATGTAATACTGTACAGAGGGCGTATAGGAGGGAGCAGACAAAACATGGAACTAACCAAGTTGGCTCTTAGGACAAGATCCCAGGCTTTGGAAATAGCCTCTTCATTAAATGTACTTATGAAAGTTTTTAAAACTGATATTAGTTCTTAAAACATGGAAAGTATTGTGTGGGAGAATATAATCCTTCCAATAACATGGACCTGATCCATTTGAGACTTTTTAAAGAACTGTAGACTGGCCACAACCCCCTCTCCTCCCAAGTGGCCAGAAGTCCCTCCTGGCTATCTCATTGTCATTCAGGGACAGCACTTAGCACAAGTTTAGCCCCAAGGTAAGTAAGGAAAGCCAGGGAATGCTCTAAAGTTTTGGTGAAACTCCAGAGGAGCCCCACACTAAGGGCAGAGTGTAAACAGAAGACTGGCTCTGATGCAAGCCAACCTACTCCCCACACAGACTGGCACCAGCATCCCTTTTCACGTGTACTCAACAGTGCTGAGAAAAGAGGATAGAATGGGCATATGTCACAATTGTCACAGTCATAGAGCTGTGTGTGACCAGGAAGAAGAAGTGGAGTCATCCCCTCCTTCTTCCTGGTCATGTGAGAACCTTTGCTGATGTCAGCACTGCACCTGTGATGTTCAGAAGCACTTCCAGAGCTCTGCAGCAGTTCAGTAGTAATAATGTCAACAGAGAAGTGAAGATGATGGTCCATTTGGACCAAAATAGTTTTGGCTTGCTTGAGTTGGGTAGACTTCACTACATTGCTGCCATCAGTCAAAGATACGGGAGCTCGCCCCCTTCCGCAGGGCCTGTAAGACCTTCCTTTTCAAGCAGGCCTTCGGTTGACATATAACGCCTCTTGCTTTCAATCGATTTATGACTCTGTGTTACCGTTTTTTGTCACTTAGTGTAATTTTAACAATGTTTTAATGATGTTTTTTAGTATCATTTTTGTTATTTTTATGGTTATAGCATTGTTTTATTTTGTTCGTGAGTCGGCATGAGTGTTGCCTGCCGATCACTATGTATGTCTTGTAACCCGCAAAGATGAAATCTGTAAATACCTCTGAGTTTAATTTAGAACATTTCCACTCTGGACTGGCCCCAAAAGAATTGGCCAGTGTAGTCATCACTGGCACTTAGAATTGTGTCTGGATACAGACTGGTGACTTTGTTACATCACTGGAGCTGATGTAACAAAGGAGTTGTATGTTCTCTCAAATAGCCCCAGTCATTCCAGCTACAGCTCTTCGATTCCGATTTTTAACATTGTTTAAAAGGCAGCCCCACATAGAATATGCTACAGTAATCCAAATGGGATGTAATTAAAGCAGGTATTACTGTAGCCTGAGCAGTCGATGTGGGTATTTCTTTATTTATTTCCACCATTTTTACCCCGCTTCTTCTCAACCCCCGAAGGGGAACTCAGAGCAGCCTAACAACGGCAACAATTGGATGCCACACAGTATCATATTATAAAACCAAAAGCAGTTAAAATTAAAATACATTAAAATACAGATAGCATTAAAATACATTAAATACAAATAGCATTAAAATATATCATACACATTCACATCAGTTAAAAACAGTATTCCGTCCATAATAAAACCTTGGGTCTTGTCCACCAGTTTGCCATTTCAATCCAATCTAAAGTGCCGCATCGTGCTAATGTGCAAACGCTTGGTCCCATAACCAGGACTTCACCTTTTTTCTGAATGCCAGGAGGTATGAAGCTGATCATATATCAATAGGAAGTGAGTTTCACAGACGGGGAGCCACCACCAAGAAGGCCCTCTCTCTCATCCCCACCAACCGCATTTGAGAAGTAGGCAGGAGCGAGAGCAGGGCCTCCCCGGATGATCTTAAGTTATGAGGTGGGACGTAACGGCTGATGCATTCGGACAAGTAAGCTGGGCCGGAACTGTATAGAGCTTTAAAGGTCAAAACCAGCACTTTGAATTGAGCCCAGAATTGGACAGGCAGCCAGTGGAGCTGACACAGCAGGGGGTGGTATGCTCCCTGTATGTAGCTCCCCTTAGTAATCTGGCTGCAGCCCATTGGACTAATTGCAATTTCCGAACTGTCTTCAAAGGCAGCCCCACGTAGAGTGAGTGCTGTTAGCACACAAGCCTTATCTGTACTAATGCACTCCTGACCATCATGAAAACACTAACTTCCAGACTCAAAGCTGAATTCAAGAGTGCACTCAAGCTGTGAACTTGTCTTCAAGGAGAGTGTAACTCTATCCAGCACAGATTGAATCCTTATTCCCTGAACTGTCTCTTGACTGAACAGGAGCACTACTATCTTGTCTGGATTAAATTTAAATTTGTTCACCCTCATCCAATCTATTAACAAATGCCAGACACAAGTTTAGAATCTGATAGGAAAACAAACAAACAAACAAGCAAAAAACACACTCTCAAAAACCCAATAGCAAAGATCTCTGCATCCAACCATGTCCATTCCATTGCCACAGGCAGCATATGATCCTTTCATACTTTGAGTGTAATAGCTCTTGCATTTATGGTTTCCAGATTTGATTTGTTTGCTTTTAATTAGACCAGGCATGGGCAAACTTCAGCCCTCTGGGTTTTTGGACTTAAACTCCCTGGTATGGGATTTCTGGGAGCTGAAGTCCAAAACACCCGGAAGGCCAAAATTTACTTGTGCCTGATTTAGACTATGGATCTCATCACTTTAACTTGGGCAACAGCGGGAGGATTCACCAGGCGGCATGGCGAATCTGGCAGGCAGTGGGGGAATCTATTGCTCGGTGTCCTCCATAGCCCATAGCGCCACCTTCCTCATCCCACGGATGAAAGTGTCGCTGCTCGGCTCCCTGCACTCAACCCATTGCTGGCAACAAGAACATGGGAAGCCTCCTGTGTTCTTCTAGCTATGTCATATATTCAAGTATGGAGCCTCGCCAGAAGTAGCTCTACATTGTTTGATGGGATCTGGTGGGGCCTGGCCCTGAACTGTGTCATACGACAGGTAAACTTGCCCATTTGATAAAGTCCTATGGTTGTAAAACACCACTGCCTGTCTGGGTGATCTGGAAGAATACTTTTCTTATGGTGTGGAGAACAAAACACAAAAGGCAAAATTGAAGGAGACGGGTTGACTTATGACATGATTGTACTCATTATATAAACCAAGGGCTGTTACAGAGAAAAGCAGGCAGACCCAGTTCTCTTTTGTTCTGGAAGGCAGATGTTCATGATGCACCACTGTTGGAGAACTCCACTACAGATATAAATCTTTGTTAATTCAATTCTCAGAAGAATCAATGGCCAAATTTAGCTATTTTCTTTCCACTGCAAGAATGTTCTTGATACTATTTGAAGCCATTTTCAAAGATTCTTCACAGTTCAGGAACTCAAATACAAACTCATAGGTATTCAGTACAAACATTCTCTGCAAGAAATTTTTGCATAAACCAAAAACAAAACAAACCCACAAACAAGCTGTATGGAGTTCCTCCTTAAATCTGGAAAATTATATAAAATATCCTCAGTGCGGATTTGCAGCAACAATAATGTTAAGACCAGGAGAAATGTGCCAACATTTTCTATTTTTTCCATCCTGCTATCCAACAGAGACCCATTGTGAAAAGTCAAATGATCCTTCACCTGAATAATGTAGAGCTGTGAGATTTTCTCCAAGCAGAACCAACTCCTCTACCCCATTCAAAAAAAACCTGGTTGGGATAGATTGCTTTTATTTTCAGGCCAAGACCTACGCCAACAAGCAGCTGGAAAATGAAAATAGTTTGTGGCAGGCAATAACCTCTTTCAGGAGCTAAGCAGGCTTTGTAATGAAGCTGCTATCACTCTCCAGATCTCTCGTGGTCTTACATTTCTCTTCTCTTTTCTGCAAAACTGGCACTTCCAATCTATTGAAGATCTCTTTTCCAGAGTGATGAGTTCCACTCCTCCAGCTATTTGTGGGCTTTATAGAGGAGAGAGGAAGAGCTGAGATTTGACTCACATCTCACCCAGTAAAAAAGAAAAGAAGGCAGCTGCATATATGTGATGAATTTTTTTAAGCCCAATATGTTGGACCAGGTGCAGATTTCAGCTTCCTAATAATCTCAGCATTTGGTTATAAAACACAGGTGTCTGTCTAGCCCCCATGTCAGAAAAAAAATATGACTGCAAATGGATGGGCAGTGGCTTGTGACATGGAAACTGCTGTGACACAGAAGCATTTGTATATTACAGGTAAATTACCCAGTGCTTCCACAGCATATTGCTCCCCCTGGGACTGAAAGAAGCAGAATGATTTATGTTTGGGATGAGCAACATGGTGCTCTCTGGAGTTTGTTGAACTGCAGCATCTGTCAGTAGCATACTCAAGGGTGAGGGATAATGGGGGTTGCAGTTCAACAACATAAAGCTGACTTGTTTTATGCAGAAAGAGAGCTAAAAAGTGTATAATGCTGTATTAGAACTCAACTGGAAGTAGCTAGTATCAGGAAACCAACCAACCTTCCAATTGACATGAATTCGGGATGTGTTTTTTTTACTAGTGTAGGAAAGCCTAAAATCAGCTTAGCAAATTTGAGTCATGTTTGGCTCCAATATTATTATTTTTTTAGTTCTCCTTGTGTGGTTTCTGACCAAATAGGTCCTATGAGAATATAATCAATAAGACAGTTGTGGTCTATTCACTCTATTCATGGAGCACTGCTAAAACATCATTTGGGCCAGCAGGATGAAGAAAAAGGAATTGCAATGACACATTGTTTGTGTTGTGTGCAGAATGCCTGTTTTCTCCCTTCATGGGCTCCCGTGTGTGCAATTTGCATCTGGTGCCGATGTAAATGTGAATATGGCTCTAGCATTTGCTGATTTCCAAAGATGTTTAAAAGGAGGGATGAAGACTTGGATTTTCCAATTGAAATCTGGTTACAGACTGAACCAAGCCATTCTGGGATGTTTTCTATTTCCCTTTCACACTAATAACACTAAGATTCCTCTTCAGTAGACTTGACTCCTTCCACCCATATCAAATCCTGGGGTTTGTAGTCAAGGGAGGTACAGTATTTAGAATTCTCCGCCAAAGCTCTAGTATACCACTAAATTGCAGATCCCAGGACTTCATAGGATGCAACCATGGCAGCCAAAATGGAACCACAGTGCTATAACTGTGTGGTTCAGATGTTCAGATGACTAAGTAGCATTTCCGCTTCACTGAGTTGATGCACATCTCACCTCTGCTGAAGGGCCCCTGAACTGGCATCAGTACAAAATCTTACAGCTGATTTCATATCTAGTAGAAATATATTGTCCTGTATCGCAAAGCAATTTCAAGTGTTGTGTTCCCGTCCTTGGTGGTTTGTTCTTCTATGTGTTTGCTGATACATTCCAGGGAGAAAAGCAGCAACTTGGGAAGTAATACATTTCTTTTTCTACCTAAGGCAATTGGAACACAAGCCAATAAAGCTGGGCATATAGAAAAGCAAATCGATTTTATCTTATTTTTGTTCTGAACACCTGGGTTACAGGGAGAAAGAGCTGTGTGCTTGTCTTTCTTTTTCAGTCACTACAGTTAGGTCAGTAAAATCTATAAATCTTATTCATTTTGGTCTAGTAACGCAGCTGAGGCCTTATCTACACTGCCACATAATGCAGTTTCAGAACACAGTTCAACTGGATCAAATTGCATTATATAAAAGTTCAATGCAGTTAAACTGCATTCTGAAACTGCATTATATGGCAGTGTAAACAAACAGGACCCAAGTCATTCTGCTGTTCTTCTGAACAAAGATCTACAACATGTGAGAAATGAATGAATGAGTAAATGTACCTTAAACTATTGATAAACTAGTGAAAATTAGGGTGAGGTCACTTTTGTCTTTCTATCTCCAATTTTACCACAAGATAAAAATCGCAATATTCCCCAAGAGTAAGAAGACATAAAAATTATCCTCTCTCCCCCAACATATTTTAAAATGTTATCAAACTTTTGAGTAAATTGAAAATAGAACTATGCCCTTAGCTTCAGCCAACAATGCAATGCAATCTCCTTAGACCTTGACCAAACTGGAATCTCACCTCTTTGGCTCCAAAAAGGATTCATTTCCAATGTATACAGTAAATATGCTTGACATTACCTTGGCATACAATTTTAATCTGTATTATCAATACTTGTTTTCTTTGGTCCTTCAGTCTTAGTTCCCTCCCCATGAAGATTAATAGGTTGTTCATTTAATTCCTCAGCCTTAACTGTACATACATTTTTGCACCTGTGTAATTATAACTTCAGCCCCCTGGTGGCGCAGTGGGTTAAACCGCTGAGCTGCTGAATTTGGTGACCGAAAGGTTGACAGTTCAAATCTGGGGAGTGGGGTGAGCTCCCGCTGTTAGGCCCAGCTTTTGCCAACCTAGCAATTTGAAAACATGAAAATGTGAGTATATCTATAGGTAGCCCTTCTGTGGGAAGGTAACAGCGCTCTGCAGTCATGCTGGCCACATGACCTTGATGGTGTCTACAGACAATGCTAGTTTTTTGTTTTAGAAATAGAGATGAGCATCACCCCGGGAGTCAGACACTGTCAGGAGATACCTTTACCTTTACCTATAACTTCAGACATATTTCATTGATTCAAGAAGGCTGTCTGGAGATTTCTATATTTTTAGACTGCTAATTTGACTAATAGCATTTCAAAACCTTTTTGGGATAAATTCTGCTTTGCTGGGAATGGCATCTGATTTCCAATATTTAGCATAAACAGAGCCTAGCAGCCACCAGATTGTTTCATGTAATCTTCGAGATACATAAAACAAATAAATGGCTCTGCGGGAGTGAGTTTTATGTTTTCCTAAATTATATGAAAATTGAAAATGAAAAACTTCTTTGTCCAAGCCCCAGAAAATGTGTACTGCTCAGTAGAGTTCGGAATTGCTGTTAATAATACTTTCAATTAATCCCTGTATCAAGAATAACTGATATTTATGCCAAACTAATGTTCACATCTATGCAGTTCCCTTCTTTCTTGCCATTTCCTTTTTCTCATTCTTTGTAACTATACTTTTTAAAAAAATAAAAAACAACAACATATATGTTCTTTTTTTAAAAAAACAACAACTGGAAATTGACTTGTGTTTTTAAGAAATGAATGAATTACATTTGCTGTATTTCTTGATGGCCAGAAAGACCTATGCTTTCCACAACATAGAAGGTTTTTGTTGAGTCCTGGTTCTTAAATACTCTTTTTTTTAAAGGTTCTCTGATTTCCAAGGTGTCTGACCCGGAATGAAAAGTTAAAGTCTGATGATGGTGAAGAAGTCAGCTTGGCAGACTTACTGATATTGAGAGATGTGAGCAAATTGCTCAATGAATTGTAACTTGCTACCGTTGACCTTCTTTGTGACTCTGGCCAAAATTTGTTCTTCTCCAATACCTTTTTTTCCTCCTGCCTTGTCTGTTTAAATCAGACCATTTGAGAAATGTTAATTAGGAGGCAGATATAAAATGCACAATTTTCTCTTTAAGAAACTTATCATTTACATTTCTATTATAAATGATAGACCCACTGGGAATCTCATTTTTAAAAATCATTACTCACCATTATAGTTCCAAGCCTCCCTAATATTGTTTCTAACGATTAATGTTGTTCCTCTGTATTTTAAGTAGTGACCATGAGTTAAGTTATCACAGGGTTTTCTTTGCAATACTTGTATGTTGAGTGCCCGAGGTCTTTGCCTTCCTCTGAGGCTGAGAGAGTTTGGCTTGCCTAAGATTTCCTAATGGGTTTCTATGGCTGAATGGGGATTTGAATCCTGATCTTGCAACTATTTAAGTTCTTAGATTACCTTTCTGTCATTTTAAAAAAAACATATGAATGCTTCTCTGGTCGACTTCATCATTGCCTTGGTGTCCACAAGAGACACAATATGTATGACTCAAAACCTGAACAGAATGGTGGGAGTTGGAGTTTTACAAGAACTTTAGCCATCTCTATTAAATAGCGCTAGTGTTGCA